>CM064576.1:3083324-3683324 GCA_032716605.1 Paralithodes platypus | reverse complement strand
TATGGGGATAAAGCCAAGCAAAAAACGGAAGCCTCTGAAACTGCAGCACAACCAACTTTCCCATCCCTCTTAGACCCATCAGTATATATGACACGGGCAGGGGCATGACTTAGCATATGCTGACGGGCGACACACCTCTGAACAGCAGGAAGCGAGGACTTAGAACCTTGAGCAAGGAACGTACAAACCATAGGTGATGATAAAAGCCAATACGGGATGGAGGGGTCAGCCGCCTGCAGAAGGGGCATGGGTAAATCATGGTGCGTAAAGAGTCTGTGGGCCAAAACCGGAAAAGACGGTAACAATGCTAGAGGGAAGTCATCCTCACCCACCTGGTCAAACAAGTTGCTCGCAGGTGACTCAGTAGACAGCAACTGCAGAGCAGAATTCATAATTACACGCTCTCGATGGAGGGGGAGAGGAAGCTGGCCACTTTCTACGAGAAGGCTCGTAATGCGAGACGACTTGAAAGCTCCAGTGCAAAGCCTGATACCAAGATGATGGACAGGATCCAAGGTTTTGAGTGTGGTCTGGGAAGCTGTGCCATAAATAGCACACCCATAATCTAAGACGGACAAAACCGTGGCCGTATATAACATAAGGAGGGTCCGACGATCAGCACCCCAGGTAACATGGTGACATTTCTTCAAGACGTTAAGACGTCTTAGGCACCGCGCCTTAAGGTCTTTTACATGAGCAGACCAGTTAAGATGTGTGTCAAGGATGAGTCCCAAGAACTTAACCTGATCAGAAAATAGTAGCCGATGTCCATTCATTGAGAGGGAGATAGTCTGACCATGTAGGTGACGTTTGTCACGATAAAAGAGAATCGCCTTGGTTTTCTCGCTGGAAAATGTAAACCCCGTAGAAGATGCCCAACGGGTAACGTCCCTCAAGACAGTATTAAGGCATCGCTGTATATGAGATAAACTGGGTGAGGTATAGTAAACTGCGAAATCGTCCACATAAAGGCTGTGGGAGACTTGAGGAGGGAGGCAGGACACCACCCCGTTGATGGCAATTGCAAACAGCGTGCTACTAAGAATGCTCCCCTGAGGGATGCCCATCTGAAGAGAGTGTGGGTGAGACAGGGTTCCATTGACAATCACTTGGAAAGTCCAATCAGAGAGGAAACCCTGCAAAAATCGGAGAAGAGAGCCACGCATGCCAGACTCATATAAGATTCGTAGAATTCGATAGCGCCAAGTCGTGTCATAGGCCTTAGTGATGTCAAATAAAATATCCACGGTGGGTTGACCCAACACGAATCCTCGCCGGACATGATCCTCCAAACAGGCCAAAGAATAAAGCGTGGTGCGTTGAGGGCGGGACCCAGACTGTGATTGAGAGATGAGGTTATGGTTCAAAGCAAAGTATAAGAGCCGAGGGTGCACCATCTTCTCAAATAATTTGCTTATGCAGGATGTCAATGAAATCGGGCGGGAGTTGGTGGGTAAACTAGGGTCCTTGCCTGGCTTCGGAATGGGGACTGTATAAGCATGTTTCCAATTAGGAGGGAAGTACCCATGCCGCCATATTTGGTTAAAAACACCAGATAAAAAAGTAAGAGCCACATCGTCCAGGTGTTGAAGCATACTATAGGAAATTCCATCTGGGCCAGGGGTAGCATCCTTGCAATCCCACAAGGCAACCTTGAGGACATCGATGGTAAAAGCACTGTTGTAAGGAGAGGACGTACCCCCACGAAAGTCCAAGGAACGTGCCTCAGAGCGACGTTTCTGAGAAACAAACGCTCGGGGTAAATTAGCATCACTACCTACATCCGCCAGATGACTAGCATGAGCCATCGAGATGGAATAATCATCAAACAACAGAGAGGCGGAAGCATGATCAAAAACCAGATGAGCAGGAGAACGGTTGTTTTTACCAGTAATCTTGTGAAATTTCTTCCAAACTAAAGACAGAGACGTACGGGGGGCCAATCCGGAGACATATGACTGCCACGACTGTTTCTTCTGGGAGATAACAGTACGTTTGAAAAGTGCACACAGTTTATTATAGTAGGGTTTCACCACGCTGATAAAATACATAGCAGTAACAAACTTCACCCAAACACGTAATGTCGCACCAGTTGCCAGCGATGCTCGAGCATCCCGTAGGTGACGGGTGGACTGAGCAAGGCGAAGCTCCAAATAATGTTTTAATCAAACCAGCTTGGACAGTTCAGGGGACCACCATGGGACCCATCGAGGGTGAGGGGTACTGGATGTCCGAGGGATTGTGCTATCAGCAACGGAACAAATAAAATCTTTGAAAAACATATAATTATCATGTGAGAGTCATCATCACGAAAAACCCCAATGTCAGCTGAAAGAGAACTAAAAGAGTCCCAATCAGCTTTAGCAAGGTTATACCTGGCTAACTGACTTGACACATTAGGGGATGTGGGAGTCAAGGGTGATGGTCACTAGTAAAACGGTCAGCAACAACAGACCAAGTAAAAAGGGATGCCGCCTCAACCGATGCTAAAGTAAGATCAACTGCAGAGGAAGTAGAGTGAGCTAAAGAATAAAAAGTGTGGGGACCTTCATTAACCCTTATTTAGCGGGTGGTAAGGTATTTTACACTGTACTGCTCAGCGGGCATAATCCCGAAATATTCGCTCAATTTCACTCGCCCTAGCGCCGTTACTATGGCTCCAATGCGAACGAAACGATCATTTTTGGAAAGAGCAACTCTTCGTCTCCCCATATAAGTCTATGTATGGATGTTATGAATGAGTGTGTAGGGTGGGAAGAGGTGAGGAAGAGGAGGTACTTTTTGGTCTATTTCCCGGGCGCGTTCGGTTGCGTTCGCTTTGGCCTGACTTCGGCCTCTCACGCGTCTACTATTCCTTCGGTAATCGGTCTTATTTTTCTCTTATTTCTCCTTATTTCTGTATTCTCTCTCTCTCTCGCTCACTCCTGTCTGTCTCTCTCTCTCTCTCTCTCTCTCTCTCTGGCTCGCTCGCTCGCTTTCCCTCTCTCGCGCGCTCTGTCTCTCTCTCTCTTCCTCATCCGTATATGTAATTCTCATTATTATTTTCTCTAATCTCTCTCACTCCTCCTGTCTGTCTGTCTGTCTCTCTGGCTCGCTCGCTTTCCCTCTCTTATGCTCCCTTTCTCTCTTCCTCATCCGTATATGTATTTCTCATTATTATTTTCTCTAACTAATCCCTCTATTTCATTTATTTGCTTGTAATATTTCTGTATTATTATATCTTTTTCACTCTTTCTTCAGTTCAGTTTCTGCATTCTCTCTCTCTCTCTCTCTTTCGCTTGCTTTGCAGGAATTTTGTTTTTGTTTTATATATAATATATAATAATTTACTTATCATTACTTACTATATCGTATAAACAATAGTAGGTAGCCAACTTACCATAATACCGATACACCAAACCGATCCGCATGCGGTTTTGTTTATCACCTGTTTACTAAAGTGCCACCATTATCGATTTTCTTGGAGCCGACTCGAGCGGGAGGGTTACCAATTGAAGTTAAATCCGCTAGCATATATTGTTAGATGTAAGACATGATAAATACCACTAGTAATATGAATTGGCAAAATCCATATAATATCACTTCGAAATTGTTCTGAAATTTCAAAACAAAACCGCTAGTGTAAGTCATTGCTGCTAGATCGAAGTAAAGGTCTCTAGATCTAGCGGAAGTCGCTATACGTATTGGCAGTACTGCACACTCATTCATTTCATTCATTCATTTTCTATTGAGCTCGTCCTGGAATCTTTACGACTCTGAATCTTACGATTGCCGACGGCGATACGTTGTTGACATTGTTGTTGATGTTCCAGTGGAGGGATGGACAAAATATTTTCCTTGTCCAATATAGCTATTTCATAGTCCCACAAGACTTATTTTGATATATTTATCAAATTTATTGAACGCCTGAAAATAATACGCTATAAAATGCTTGCAATCAAACTTTCAAGCAATTACAAGGTCACATGCAATTATAAAAAGGTATATTGTAGACCACAATCTTCGCCAAGCTTCGTTGTTGCTTGTATTATCGTGAGAAATGTACCATACACCCTGGTTATCGTGAGAAATTTACCGAACGCCTGCAAATAATACGCTATAAATTGCTTGCAATCAAACTCTCAAGCAATTTCAATGTCACATGCAGTATAGGTAGACCCAGAGAGGAAGAGACAGACAGAGAGAGAGGGGAGGTCAAAAACATCTGCTAGGTGTGATTTCCCCTGGGAGGGAAGAGATTAGTTAGGGGCGTGCCCTGGCCTACATCAGACAAAGAGAGTACAAAGGAGTACAAACAAAGAGAGTGAGACAGAGAGAGAGAGAGAGAGAGTCGTGATAATATAAATTTTTTACATATGTATCATATAATTATGAAAACATAATATATACGGTAGGCCTACATCTGTTCCCCACAATCATATAATGCCAAGCACAAATATTCAATCTTTCGTTGTTTGTATTACCGTAAGAAATTTACCGAACGCCTGCAAATAATACGCTATAAAATGCAAAGGAAATTTCTTGTAGAGTGCAATTTTGAGGACGTAATGTGCTCTGAGAGAGAGGGGAGCGGTGATTAGGACCATAAATTACCTCAAGACCGCTCGCCACACAGGGAATTATATAAGGAAATTACCGTATTTTAGGGTTTTTGCACTCGTGTTGTAAGATCGTTGAAAAACAACCAGTGATCGTAGAAGGATGGTTCGGGTGTCATTGGAAAGACCAATTTACGCACTTTCAGGGATACATACTTGTATTACGCTCTGGGTCTTGTTTATGCATGAAAAAGAGCACGGAACAACCCCATTTAGGGTAAAAAGTAAAAACCCGCTGGGCGGCACAGTGAAATATACTCCACCAGCCGCTCGTAAGGTGATAAAATGCTTGCAATCACATTTTCAAGCAATTATAAAATATAAATTGTACTTACCAACACCCACACCAGTATGTTCTTTGTCAGGAACGTCTCCAATTTGCTCAAGGGTCTGTCCAATATCAACCACAACATCCACCCCACGCAAATTATGCTTGGGGTGAAAGCCTATGATCGGGCTATTTTCGTCTTCCGAGTCATCCACACTACCAAAACTCTCACCCAGGCCTTTGACGGTTTCATCCAACAGCTTATTAGAAAGTTCTGAAGAGTTCAGCATGATATCTAGTTCCTGGGTGGTAAGCCGGGCGTGGTTAGTAGGGTGGCGCGACGCACTAGGGATGGCGGCCACCGAATCGAACACGGGCAAATCTTGACCTTCCATTATGGCTGCTTGAGGGTCACATAGTCACGTCACGCAGTGGGGATGTGTGGGTGGGCCCTTGTAGTACACCGCCTGACCACCAAGTTTCGCTTTCCACCTAAATTAGGGCGGGAATACGCCCACGGACTTAAGTCCGTCCCCGCCATTTAGTCCAATTTTCTCGTATCGGACTTAAGTCCGACCCCGCTAAATAAGGGTTAAGACAGCATAGGGGAGAGTTTAAAAGGAGATCCTCAATGAGACGTCCTGGTGCATCAGCAGAAGAACAACCCCATTCCGGAGAGTGGGAGTTAAAATCACCTAAAATTAAAAATGGAGGAGAAAGACACTGTAAAAGATGGGGCAACCTAGACAGGTTATAATTACAACTAGGTTGATTATATACACTACAGATGGTAAGGGCTGTACTATTAGGAAGGGATATCCTAACAGCAACAGCTTGGAATGGGGGATCTAACAATGGAACAGGTTGAAAAGCACAAGAGCGATGTAAAAGGATGGCCGTCCGAAGATGACCATCACGCACAGGTGACTCTGCTGCAACATAATAAGCACCGATCGAGTCAAGGACAGGTCCTACATGCTGGAGGCAGACACACAGAGGAGTATGCAAGCGCAGTAAACGTTGAGTTTCGCCAAGGCGACGCCTAGTGGTGAAACCGTTCATGTTCCACTGAAGTATACTATGATGGTTCATGAGTAATCACTGATTTTAAATTACCGTGATTTTGAGCCCGCTGAATACGGGCAACATTGGGGAGGGGTACAGGCAGAGGGTGAGGGGAAGGACGACCAGGCACGTCCCCAGTAGCGTCGTGTATCACACACTGGGAAGGCGGGACTTGGAGCACAGGCAATAGTTCGGGGGGAGAAGAAACCTCGCGTTGAATCCTTTCCACTAATGCTGTTGGTTGAACAGCCAGGTGACCAATACAATTAACACATATACAATGGGCATCATGAGACCCTGCAAAGTCAGAAGGAAGGTGGCAGGAGGCAATAAAGTGATAAACCTTTACACGTAAGTCATGCACATTATCATTAATAGCGGGGCCAATATAGTCTATAAAGCATTTATCACAGCCACACTGAGAAACATGTTTAGCAGGAGGCGGGGAGGTATCTATTTCCATAAGTGGACCATCGATGTCTGCAAGTTGGGCCTCTATATCATCATGGGAAGGAGTCAGAGGAGCTGATGAGACCTTCGGAGATGTCAGAAGGCGAGGTCTCCTCCTATCCTGACTCCGCACATGCTTGGGAGACAAGGCAGATCTATCCGTAGGAGGAGAGTCAGATCAAATGTTGTCCAACTGTGGTATCTGTAGCCCTGAGCAAATTGCAACCAATCCCAATGAAAAGAGCAGGTCGAAGTCTCCCCATAAAAGTCTTACCCATTCTTTGTTTACCTCTGTTGGTAATGTGTACAGTCAAGTCAGCAGATCACTAATCACTGTAGCTATTCCATGCAGCCGGAGTATACTTCGGAGAATTTTGCAATGCACTGAGTCAAACTCCTTTTTTAGATAAAACAAAATTGCAAGCAGTAGGACCTGGCAGGACCTACACTCATTATCATGTGACTGTGTCATCTTAACCCTTTCACGCATATGACGCGATTTTGAGCCTATTGGGGATACTTTAAAGCCTTTGTTACCATCAGGGGTATTTAGAAACCTTTAGTTTAGTTACTTCAACCTCTGCAGTTGTCTTTGAGTTAGCTGTGGGCAGAAAACTAATTTTGGAGAGGTAATTATAAGAGTGAGAGAACTCTATTTCTTATTGCTAATCTGGCAACCTTTGCGTCATAAATCCGTGAAAGGGTTAATAAACAGGTTGAATATAGTTTGCAGATAATTGGACCACAGCCTCCACAGCAATTCCCCCGCGACAAACGACAAACGAGTATCTCTCCTTATCTCTCAGCAGTAAAGCTCCTGCCCAAAGAAACAGTGATTTGAGCAGGACCTGGTTTTAAGTTAATGTGACTGCACGATTTTGGTCTATAATATTCAGTGTATCTTCTGATATATAACCCCACCTTTCCTTGGCTAAGCTTTAATACACTTAGCATTTTCTGCAGCACTTCAACTTTTAAGCTATCGCACAGTTTCACAAAGTTTTCCATGGAATCAGGCACTTCAAAACAACTTGAGTCCATCACGACATGTTTTCTTACACACTTCCCAATCTTCAACTTCTCAAAACGAAAACCATACGATATACCTGTATATATTAGGTTGGTAATTTTAAATAAGGTTTTGTTCGATTGGGTTAAGTTATTTCACATTATCTTAGGATAAGTTAAAATATTCTAGGTAAGGTTAGTTAGCTTAGGTTATTACTTGGAATTGAATTGACTACAGAATATGTTGATATTGAGCCATCAATTCTACAAACCTCCAGCTCCTCCGTGGTACAGGTGGAAGGCATACAGGTGGAGTACACATTGAACGGGAGGATGAAGGACCGAATCCCTGCAGCAGCTGCAATTCGTGGATTTCGGAACATGGTGGCTCTCCGGGTATCCTCTTCTATATTTTCATTCTTCCTGTTTTGAGAGAGAGAGAGAGAGAGAGAGAGAGAGAGAGAGAGAGAGAGAGAGAGAGAGAATGGAAATATATTTAGCAATTAAACTTTGAAGACACTATACTAAATTATATAAAGTATATAATATTATGTGTACAGTTTATAAAGGAACACAATGTCTTTGTTTCATGGATTTTTCCTAGATAAACTGCAGCAGCATGGTATTAAGTATTTTACTATAAATTATTATTCAGTTATTTTATCTTCGTTCGATATGTTATTGGCAGCAGCCTTCCATGCATTAATAAAGATACACTCCTTCCTAGCAACACCACCTTTGAGCTGCTAAAAAAAGAAAAAGAATTGAAGGGAGGGGATGCTGGTCAAGGGTCTAATAGTTAATGTGAATGGTGAGTGGTGTGTGTGTGTGTGTGTGTGTGTGTGCTCAACTTGAGTATGTAAGTGGCTTAATGATACAGTCGGATAGGCTGGGAGAGATGTATCATGAACAGGATTTGAATCCGCTCTCTCCAGATATTTTGTGAGAGTTTGGGACCATATCCACTTGACCATGAGTGGATCCGCTCATGGTCGAGTGGCTACGGTGCCCAACTCTCACAAAAATATCTGGAGAGAGAAGGTTCGAATCCAGGTCAGGATAGGCCTATCTCTCTCCTTTCATAAGAGGTTTAGTGGTGTAATTGGCAGATTGAGGTATGCCGCAGAACTACCTGTGATACAAACCATGTGAACTGCCAAACTGATCGTAGGGTGAAAAAGGGGATATATTATATCTCTTGACCGTTTCATTTAATTCTGTTACCTGGCGATAATGCAGACACTAGATATATTGCAAAAGTCAGAACTTGGTTTATATTTAGAGAGTTGTTGCCATTATTGATAACGAGGGGTCCCCTTCTGCAGCAAAAGTAAGTTGTATATTGCGTGTGAGACGCCTATGCTATTGTATGGTAGTGAGACTTGGACAGTTAAAGAGGAAGCTACTGTGACGCCTACCAGCGTTGGCAGAATCGCCTTCCGTTAGCCACTAGCGCTCGCCAGGGCAGTGAAATGGGCTACAGTTATCAGAGAATGTTGTTCTCTCTTTCATAGTGTTCGTGTTGTTACAGACAGTCCGGTGGTCTTTATTTTCGTCTGTGACAACAGGAAGCATTTTATATCATGAGTAGAACATAAGATGCATTGTAGTGAAGTTGAGAGAGAGAGAGAGCGAGCGAGCAGCGTGGGGGCAGTGAGCGTTGCTTTCCTCCTCCCTCCTCCCTCCCGGAGGAGTTTCCCGCCCGCGTGGCCTTTCTCTCGGTTTTGATTGGCTGGTGGTTCCTGGCGCCTTCTGGAGGCCTGCTGCCTGGTGACGTAGCGGCCTGTGATTGGCCGACCACCATGCCTTTGTGGGATCCTGTGGGTCCCGAGGAGCTACACTCTTCAGGACAGGCTTGGCGTGCATGCTTCTAACATCCCTTTGCATACTCTCTCCCGATCACCCTCTTTACCACTATCTCTCTCTCTGACCTTCTTCTTTTCCATTGCTCCTCACCTTTATTCAATTACTTATCCCCTTGGGTTCTGCATACGGTTTCCATAGCCGGCCCATTGTATTGCATGCGCCGTCCTCTGAGATATTTACATGTACTTAGAATAGGTTTGAGGGTTCTTAGTTAGTAGAGGTTAAGAACTCGGGGTGTGTCTCCATTATTGATTTAGTGCTCTGCTGGGTTATTTAATGCTAGACTGGGATAAGGCTTCTGTTGTCGTTGTCAGCGATGTGTGTACGGTTCGCTTATACCTACACGACTTCGACGATTTCTATGGTAGCCTAGGTTGTCTTTTTGGTTGTGCCTTTTGCGAGTGCAGCATCGTGTGGTAAGAGGGCATTAGCCTACTACCTTGTCACACAGTGCTGCCTCTTTGCTTGACTTTAGAGGGATCGCCAGGGTAGAGCCAGATACTTGAGATCTGGATCTACCAAGAGAGCATCCCCGTCATTAACGTAACTTTAATCATACCGCCTTAAGGACAACGCTAGGCTATGAGCCAGTCTTGCTCGGCCACAGTTTCCTAACCTTGATATCCCAGCTAGACTTTATTCGCCTAGCAGACACTAGTTAGGACATGAGCTCTTTATGATATGTATGCATTATTATTCATGGCATTTATTAGTCTAGGTTGTTGTTGAGTTGCACAACCATAGCAGACTGTTTCGTTGATGAGGAAGTATTTCTTTTAGTGTCGAGCATTACTGCCGTTGCGCATTTATAGTATTCCCGTGTCAGTTAACATTATATGTCCTATCTTTTAGTGTATTCAGTCTACACGTATGGTGTCCTGCCTCCTGCCTTTCTATAATTTAAGATACGAGCATCTTATGAGCATCAGACTTTCTTCAGAAGTTTCCAGGTCTATGCTGTAGGACTAGACTTCACTTTCTTTCAGATAGGAGTGAAGAGTTTATTGTTGTTTAGAGTAACTATATTGAGGCATCTTTTTATTATATTAAATCTTGCATTGATTTAATTGACCTTTCCATAGCTTCCCTTTTATGCATTTTAACGTAACTTGCATCTTGTTTGTTATCAGGCTATACCAGTGGGGGTTAGCCTGAAGTAGAGTACATTTATGCCCAGTTAAGGATACCCCGTTATCGCAGATTAACTTTGGAGGGTATAGGTGTTTTTGTTAGCCGGCATATAAGTTCAAGGGTTTGGATCTAGCGTACCGTTGTTGCATAGTGCCCTATTACTAGTCCAATCTTTAAGTGCCCTTGTTTTATTCGTAGCCCCGGTCGTAACAAATGGCGGCCTTGCCTAGTATCTTATATTAGTAGTGGCCAAGATCCATTTGTGCTATTGCGGTCATAACAAATGGCTACCTTGCCTAGTATCTTATATTAGTAGTGGCCAAGATCCATTTGTGTTATTGCGGTCATAACAAATGGCGACCTTGTCCAGTATCTTATTTTAGTAGAAACCAGGATCCATTTGTTGATTATTGCAGTAATAACAAATAATGACCTTGCCTGGTATCTAAGGAAGAATTGCAGGATTGTTAGACATTTTTTTTTTTTTAGGAATATTTTGGAAACATGGAATTTTTTTTGGCAACGTAGTATAGCACTTGAGTTGTCTTCGAGCATTTTATATTTTTGAGTGAATAGTGCTACATGAGAGTTAGGTACTTTTTTTTTTGATAAACGTTGAGAATTTTTGGTGGACACTATGTCGAACGACGGATCAATGTACAGTGAAGACACAGTACGGGAAGCAGACTCTGAGGTGCAGCAGCTGGGTTTGTTAGAAGGCTTGTTAGAAGAGTTATAACTAGTGAGGAGGATGCACGGAAGTTTCTGGAAATGCCTATTACTGCTAACCGGGTGTCGGGGATTGATCGATATGGTCTCCAGTGTTTGGCCACGGTCATGGGGCATGTGGGCACTAGCAGCATGTCGAGAGGTGACCTGGTGGCCTGGGTGCTCGGCGGAGTGCGTGGGGCTTCGGGTGGAGCGGGAGCTGGGGCACCTTCGGCCCAGCCCCCATTCCACTCGACTCCTACCATGGCGCCCCCTCGGGCTCCGGAGCCAGGTACGTTCCCGCAGGCCGATAGTCACTGGCAGCGTGGTTTGCACTGGGGTGGGTCTCCAATTGTCGCATCTCCTCCTCCTTAAGGTTTAACTGCGGATATGCTCTTCCAGCTTGAGATGGCTAAAATGCAGGCTGAGCAACGAAGGCATGAGGCTGAGCTTGAGCAACGAAAGCATTAATCTGAGCTTAGGATTCAGGCTGAGGAGAGAAAGGCCAGACATGAGGCTGAGCTTAGGCAGCAGCAGCAGCAGTGGGCGGCTGAGCTTCAGGTTGAGGCTACGAAGTACTGTGCAGACATAGATCTTGAGAAGTCGCGGGTGGAGTCGACAGGGCAGCGTCTCGGTTCTGGGAATCGAGGTCTTGATCAGTCTTTATCGCACTTGCTCAAGTTAGTCCCTGTATTTGATGAGTCGGGTGTCACCGATTTTTTTTTGCGTTTTGAGAAGAAGTGCCGGGAGCACCAGTGGCCCGAGGTTAAGTGGGCAGCCCTTGTTTCCTCTAGGTTGGTTGGCAAAGGACTCAAGGCATATGATGCGTTGCCTTTGGAGTCGTGCATCGATTATGAGGTATTGAAGGAGGCTGTCCTGCGGGCATATGAGTTACAACCAGAGACTTATAGGTTGAAGTTCCGGGGTATTACGAAGGGTCGTGAGTGCACCTTTCTTGAACGTGGCCGGGAACTGTCGGACGCTTTTGGGAATTGGCTGAGATCGGAGAAGGCAACGACGTTTGATGAGATAAAACAGTTGATGCTTCTCGAGCAGTTCTTTAAGTGTACGGGCAGCGACCTGACGTTGAACCTCAAAGAGAAAAATAAAAAAACTCTACAGGAGGCAGCTGAGATGGCTGACCTTAGGCTATCGCTGATTCGCGGGTGCGGGTCTGCACAACGGAACGATGCAGGTAACAAGGGGCGCAACACTCCACCCCCCCGAGTCAGTGATACACCATATAACCATAACAACAAGAGCAATGATATTAAGTCTGACCATAAACCTAATACCGTCCCGTTTAAGAAGGGTCAGGGCCCTTCCCCACCTCAAGAGAAGCCCAAGGGGGAGTTAGAGTGTTTTCATTGTCATGAGAAGGGGCATTTTGCACGATCCTGTCCTAGCAAGCTACCTACAGCAGTCGTGTCTTTGGCTCGCAACATTGGAGTGTCTTTGAAGTCGTCTGCGTTTGCCCGGGGTAAATGTTCAGAGGCTGGAGCACTGCTAGTGAAGAAGTGTCCGGAAGGCTTGACACCTGTCCGGGATACTTTTTGTGACCATAGAGGGCACGGCTGCGTGAGTTGGGCTGGTTGCAAGCATGGAGTAGAATTTTTGCGTGATACGGGTGCTTCCTTGACATTGATGAAAAACTTTACAGGCAAACCTATAAACGCGGCACGGGTAGTTGTTGTGCAGGGTATCAATGCTACAAAGTCATACCCGTTGGTCCGAGTGGAGCTGAAGGTAGAAGGTGTGACACGAGAGTTGGATGTCGGAATCGTGGAGAAACTGCCAGTAGAGGGCGTCGACCTTCTTCTCGGCAACGACTTTGCGGTACCTGCTTCTGAGGTTCCACCCTTAGTCGGTGCCGAGAGGGTGGCCGACGTGAGTAGGGAGGGGCAGGAGTTGGTCGAGAGGTGTCAACGACAGCAGAGGGCGTGTGTTGTCACCCGATCTCGTGCATCCAAAGTGTCACAGCCTATTCCTCAGTCTCTAGACCAGCGGAGGAACGGTCGGAAGGAGCAAGCTAAAGTTGGGAGTTTTGTGAGTTTTGCTCCAGCGGCTCTCCTTAGCGGCTTAGTACTTGACCCAGAGGTGAGCTCCGGAGTGGCCCCAGAACCTGTCACCCCTAGTGACATGGTTGGGCGTGATGGCACTCCGCGACTTTGTAGTTCCCAGTTGGAGGAGAGTTGTGGGAACGGGGCTATCGAACACGAGGACGGGGAAACATGTCATGTGAACCTGTTGGAGGAGTTTGTGAGGCAAATATTTTATGAATGGAGGATGCCTTTAGGCACATGGACCTTTTTGTTTTATCTGTGTTTTTCCTTCCTCCGTTCATTGTCTCTTTTAAAAAAAAAAAAAAAAAAAAAAAATACCTGAGCAGCTTACTGTCCCTGCGTTGGTCTGCAGCGGCCAAGGAGGAGAAGGAGAGGGGGGCAGTAGGGCGCAGGTGGAGGAGGGTTGGGATTGTCATGTCTCGGTGGAGCAGTGGGCGGGGGACACGAGTCTGGTGGCTGTGGAAGCACTAGAGCACCTGCCTGAGCAGCAGTGTGCAGCACTCCAGCACCAGCTCGGTTCATACCCCACTGGTCGTGCCGAGCACCCGAGCCTCACAACTCAGGCAGTGCAAGATGTTCCGCGGGCAGGTCACTTGAATGTTGGTAGACCGTTAGCCTTGTTGTTTCGGTGGTTCAAGGTGGGCGACGAGGCTTGGCCATGGTTGTCAGGTCAAGGTCGACCCACGGCTGCCAAGGGTGGTGGTCAGAAGGAGGACATTGAGCAGATTGGTGAGGTTGGCTGTGGAGTGGATGTGCCCGGTTGTCGCATAGCCTCCCAATGCTGCTCTAGTCGAATGCAACAGCCCTACCATAGACCGACTATATCTGGCCATGTCGCTAAAAGCAGTGATGCTGCGCAGGCAGATGTAGTCGCAAGGAATGCGGGGGTGCGCATGTACGGTATCGGCAGGGAAGCCTTAGCAATAATAAACTATGGGAGTGACTGCACACTGCACAGGTGGTACTGATTGTCTCTCTCATGACCTGGCTGTTCTAGGGACGAAGGTGGAGAAGGAGGGAGAATACAGGTTAGAAGCTGCGGTCTCGGCTGGGTTGTGGGAGGGCAATAGGCATGTTCTGCGAGAGAAGTTGTTTACTAGGCTGTGGCAGTGCATCCGCATGTTTGTTGCTTCTCCAGGCCAGATATACGGGGTAGAATCCGACATGGAGGCTGGAGACAGTGCAAGGTTCAAGTTAATTCCCTACCGTATAAATCCTACTCAACAGCCTGTCGTGAAAACAGAGCTAGACGACATGTGGAAAAAGGGTCTGAGGGATAAAGGATATCGTGAGTGGTCGTTGCCAGTGAGTTTGCAACCGGAGTTGAGTGGCAACATCCGTGTGTATGGTGATTGCAAGAGTGTGGCGGCATTATCCCTGACAGACACCTATCCATTACCCAAGGGTCTGAGGGATAAGGGATATCGTGAGTGGTCGTTGCCAGTGAGTTTGCAACCTGAGTTGAGTGGCAAGATCCATGTGTATGGTGATTGCAAGAGTGCGGAAGCATCATCCCTGACAGACGCCTTTCCATTACCTAGAGTTGACGATATCATAGACCGCATGCATCGGGGCTGCCTCGCTCGTCACGAAGGTAGAACTAGTGAAAGGTTATTGGCAGGCCCCGTTGCCGGAAAGAGCGAAGAGAAGTGCCAATCTTGTGATGAACTGGACAGGTTATCAGTGTCAGGTGCTGTTGTGCTGCCGGAACACAAGTTGGATGTGTGGCATGCTAAGGGCACTGATAATGTTTTGGCTGATTGTTTGTCACGGGAGGGTTTGTTTGCAGGAGAACCCTCGCCGTTCAGTCGGTGTGTGTTGAGAGTGGAGAAAAATCAGGCTTGCCCCTCTAGAGCATCCGTCAAAAACAACATTAAAATTAAATAAAAAAAATCACATAAAAACTCTTTCTTTTGATAGTTAATTGTAAGTTGCCAATGTTATAGCTAAAGTCCTAAGTTGAACCTGTCTTTCACTTAGGAGGCTGGGCTCTGTGAAGCTCGCTCTGGGAGCATAGCAGGCTAAAATTATACTATTATGTTTGGGAGGGGTTATAAGATTTTATTTATGCTAAAATGTTGTTTTGTTTATGATTGAGCTTTGCATTTCATTTCTGGCGGAGTGGCTGGTTGTGGCGGGTCTTGTCGGCATTCTGCCTTGTCAGATATGGTGCTCGCCTAATGTTGAGCGTCCCATATCTTGGGCGGGGTGTGACGCCTACCAGCGTTGGCTGAATTGCCTCCCGTTAGCCACTAGCGCTTGCCAGGGCAGTGAAATGGGCTACAGTTATCAGAGAATGTTATTCTCTCTTTCATAGTGTTCGTGTTGTTACAGACAGTCCCGTGGTGGTCTTTATTTTCGTCTGTGACAACGGGAAGCATTTTATATCATGAGTAGAACATAAGATGCATTGTAGTGAAGTTGAGAGAGAGAGAGCGAGCGAGCAGCGTGGGGGCAGTGAGTGTTGCTTTCCTCCTCCCTCCTCCCTCCCGGAGGAGTTTCCCGCCCGCGTGGCCTTTCTCTCGGTTTTGATTGGCTGGTGGTTCCTGGCGCCTTCTGGAGGCCTGCTGCCTGGTGACGTAGCGGCCTGTGATTGGCCGACCACCATGCCTTTGTGGGATCCTGTGGGTCCCGAGAAGCTACACTCCTCAGGACAGGCTTGGCGTGCATGCTTCTAACATCCCTTTGCATACTCTCTCCCTATCACCCTCTTTACCACTATCTCTCTCTCTGACCTTCTTCTTTTCCATTGCTCCTCACCTTTATTCAATTACTTATCCCCTTGGGTTCTGCATACGGTTTCCATAGCCGGCCCATTGTATTGCATGCGCCGTCCTCTGAGATATTTACATGTACTTAGAATAAGTTTGAGGGTTCTTAGTTAGTAGAGGTTAAGAACTCGGGGTGTGTCTCCATTATTGATTTAGTGCTCTGCTGGGTTATTTAATGCTAGACTGGGATAAGGCTTCTGTTGTCGTTGTCAGCGGTGTGTGTACGGTTCGCTTATACCTACACGACTTCGACGGTTTCTGTGGTAGCCTAGGTTGTCTTTTTGGTTGTGCCTTTTGCGAGTGCAGCATCGTGTGGTAAGAGGGCATTAGCCTACTACCTTGTCACACAGTGCTGCCTCTTTGCTTGACTTTAGAGGGATCGCCAGGGTAGAACCAGATACTTGAGATCTGGATCTACCAAGAGAGCATCCCCGTCATTAACGTAACTTTAATCATACCGCCTTAAGGACAACGCTAGGCTATGAGCCAGTCTTGCTCGGCCACAGTTTCCTAACCTTGATATCCCAGCTAGACTTTATTCGCCTAGCAGACACTAGTTAGGACATGAGCTCTTTATGATATGTATGCATTATTATTCACGGCATTTATTAGTCTAGGTTGTTGTTGAGTTGCACAACCATAGCAGACTGTTTCATTGATGAGGAAGTATTTCTTTTAGTGTCGAGCATTACTGCCGTTGCGCATTTATAGTATTCCCGTGTCAGTTAACATTATATGTTCTATCTTTTAGTGTATTCAGTCTACACGTATGGTGTCCTGCCTCCTGCCTTTCTATAATTAAAGATACGAGCATCTTATGAGCATCAGACTTTCTTCAGAAGTTTCCAGTTCTATGCTGTAGGACTAGACTTCACTTTCTTTCAGATAGGAGAGAAGAGTTTATTGTTGTTTAGAGTAACTATATTGAAGCATCTTTTTATTATATTAAATCTTGCATTGATTTAATTGACCTTTCCATAGCTTCCCTTTTATGCATTTTAACGTAACTTGCATCTTGTTTGTTATCAGGCTATACCAGTGTGGGTTAGCCTGAAGTAAAGTACATTTATGCCCAGTTAAGGATACCCCGTTATCGCAGATTAACTTTGGAGGGTATAGGTGTTTTTGTTAGCCGGCATATAAGTTCAAGGGTTTGGATCTAGCGTACCGTTGTTGCATAGTGCCATATTACTAGTCCAATCATTAAGTGCCCTTGTTTTATTCGTAGCCCTGGTCGTAACACTACCCATATACTTGAGCGTACTGAAATATATTGTGTATATAAGGCTATAGTGAGGAAGGGCCAATGAGAGCAGAGCTAAGAAATCAACTTATTAAGGGGGGTCACCGTTTTTTTTTATATTGTTCTCCTTTTCTTTCTTTCCCTGGCTTGTATCCATTCGGCCCCATTCAGCCAACTGTTATAAGACGTTTATCCGTATCCAGGTGTCGATTGCTTCCTGTCGAGCGATAGCGAGCCAGTATTGTATGCAGAAATCCAGCTTTGCCGGATAAATTTTCTATAAAGAAATGTACAAATTTAGCTTGCTGTCAAAACAAAAAATATATATATGGTGGCTCGCTACCGCTCGCCAGGAAAATATTGACACCTGGGTGGGGGTAAACATCTTAAAACAGTAGGCTGAATGGGGCCGAATGGATACAAGCCAAAGAGAGAGGGAGAGAAAGAGAAAACAAGCGAGGTTGGCTCCCCTAAGTAGTGTATGTGTTTGAAGATGTATATACTGTATACGGACAGGCTGCATTGTTTGACCGTGTTTAGAAAATGGATGAGAATAATTGGGTGAGAAGTAGTATAAGAATTGTAGTGGGCGGCAATATTGAGGGTAGGCCAATTAGAATCTGGGACAAAATCTTGAGGAAAGTTATCAAGGCTAGAGAACTTGGCAGATATGTTGCAGCATGAAGAGCGGCTATTAGGTGAATGAGGCAATGCCCTGCAAAACATGGAAGTTACAGAACTATCTATCTATTGCCTGACGCCATGATCCCCAAAGGGGTGGCCACGAACGAACCGCCCCCAAGCACCTCTGTCCTCAGTCAGTCGACGCCCCTCCTCCCAACCAGCACCACCTTCATTCATATACTTCCTCACTCCATCCTTCCACCTCTCATTCGGTTTACCTCTCCCTCTCTGTCCCTCCACCTCACTCTCGTACACCCTCTTTGTCATTCTCTCACTTCCAATACGTTCCATATGGCCGAACCATCTCAAGTTGTTCATTTTCACACTTTCCAGCACATCTACCTCCACATCACTCGTCCTTCTTACTTCCTCATTCATCTGTCTATCCCTCCATGTAACTCCGCACGCACTTCTCAAGTAACTCATTTCCACCGCTCTCACTCTTGGTCTGAGTCTCTCCACGAACATCCATGCTTCGCTTCCGTAAGTTAGTGTCGGGATTACCACACTGTCATGCAAGGACTTCTTCATTTCCATACTGACCACTCTATTTCTTGTTACTGCTTTCAGCATTCCTACAACCCTCTTCCCCTGTTGCACCCTCTCCCACACTTCTTCATCCACAGTCCCATCTTTACTCAACACACTGCCCAGATACTTAAAAGAGCTGACGATCTCCATAGCCTGACCGTTCAACTTCACCTCACACTCTGTGACTTCACCCCTTTCGAAGACCATAACCTTGCTTTTCCCCGCATTTACCTTCAAATTCCGTTTCTCGCACACTGTTCCAAGCTCATTTACCAGACCCTGCAACTCCCATTCATAATCGTTCATCAGAACTGTGTCATCCGCAAACAGCAGTATAGGCAGCTTCCACTCATTTCCCTCCCTTTTCAGCGATACACCAACATCCACTGCTCTTCCTAGTATTTCTTTCATGACTCCATCCATATATACAGTAAACAACCACGGGGACATCACACACCCCTGTTTCAACCCAACACTCAGGTCGAAGAACTCGCTCTTCTCAATCTCCACAAGTACTGCCGCCTTTGCACCCTCATACATTCTCTTCACTGCTTTGAGCAACTTGCCATCTACTCCGTATATTCTAAGTACTTTCCACATACCTTCTCTATCTACTCTGTCATAGGCCTTCTCCAAGTCCATAAAGGCAACATACAACTTTTGTTTCTTCTCCAGATATTTCTCCACAACACAATTCAGGGTAAAAATCTGATCTACACATCCTCTTCCCTTCCTAAAACCTCCCTGCTCGTCACCTATCCATTTCTCCGTTCTCACTCTCACTCTCTCAATCACTACCCTACTGTACACCTTCCCTACTACGCTTAAAAGACATATTCCTCGGTGGTTACCACACACTCCTCTTTCCCCTTTGCCCTTATACAGAACTGCTTTTTCCAAATGACTGATAGATAATCCAGACCATGCAGAATAAGAACAACAGTGGAGCGAGTGTATATAGAGCCCTGTTACTTACAAAGATAGAGGAAATAAAGGAGTGTAAGGACGGCTCATAAACCAAGTCTACACAACAAAGATACATCAGTAGGCCTAGAGGAATTAAGAGTATTGAACATACATATATGTCATGACGCAGTATTTGCCAGTGAAGTGTGCCTCTGGAAGATTTTGGTCCACGTCGATCCAAACACACTCGTCCCTGAGGCCCAGCACCCAAGTGTTGCCACCCAGGATACCGTCTGGAACCTTACCCCACGAGTCAATCACTGTGGGGAGACACACCACATATACAGTATACTAATACTAATATTGTATGAGGTAGAATAAATATACATCTATTGATTATTACAAAGCTGTTTCTTGATATTCTAGCTAACCTATGACAATTATCTGAGTTATCTGCTCAACAGGTGGCGTTGTGTGTGTGTAAGTGTGAGAGTCCGAGTGTAGGTGGTGAGACAGTGAAGCACGGGAACGAGGTGGCTTCAGAGATGGGGTCGTTTCGGGCCATGAGTGAGCACCGTGCCTCATGTGAAGGCAAGATGGCAGGTGCTCGTTGTACTCTACGTGCTTCACATGTCTCACTCCCTAGACTGGAACAAGACCTCACTGGCTTCACTGTTCATTGTAAAGCGGTGAATGTTAAGGCTTTCAGCCTATGCCCGAGAGGAAGTAAGTTGGAATATAGAAAAAAAAAAAAAAAAAAAAAAAATTAGAGTAGGAATGTATCATTACTTTTTTCTAATGCAACATTTGTGAGGGACTGTGTAGTAGTAACCACATTTTTGTATTCCTATGTTGACATATTATGTTCCTAGTTGAGTTTCGTACAATATTCTGCAGATTTCTGCTACATTCATGAGTTTTTTTTTTAGTGGGTGTTTTTCCTTCACAGAGAAGGGGGATACACGCTTGGGAGCCTGGTTCTACATTACACACGTGGAGGCTGACCAGTGAGGGTGATCACCTTGGTTTTGGGCAGGCAGGATTGGGGCTTTCCTATATTGGAGGGCCAAATACCATCCTATGAGCTTTTAAGGCCTTAGGGTGATTACCAGGTAAGATATTCAGTGTGTAACCAGTTAGGAGGGTTATACTGTACACATGTAGGTCAGTGATTTAGTTTAGGCTACAGTGTCGGGCAAGAAGGTTAGATTACCATATATTTTGCATTACTGGTACTGGTCATAGACTGCTGATCACTGAGCCTTGTGTCCTAGTATTCTACAGTACAGTATTTAAAGTTAGGCTAGGCTAGACTTTTGTGTTAAGTTAGGTTAAATCAGTAGGCTTTGAGATAGGCTAGGCTAGGAGTAAACAGACTATAGGCTGTGTGAATCCTTGAGTGCTTGCCTTATCATATTTCTGCACATATCATTAATAAATATAATTGTCTGTTACATGTGAATTTATTTTCAAAAGTGCCTTTATAACTATGATGATATTTATACCTTTATATGCTAGGTTATAGGCTGTACACATGTTATTAGGCTAATTATCAAGCCAGTTGTCCCCATATCAGGTAACCTCTATAATAAATGTATAATTCTACTGCATACAGTAGTTGTGTATTGCTCACTGAGGCATTACATAAAATACATAAGATCAGGGGAGTATTTATATAAACGAATATAATTTCCACCCCGTGACAGACTGTATCTATAGGTTTCTGGAAATCAAGGCACATAGTTATAGCTGACTTACATTAGCATTGTTTTTTAATCAAATTACCCATCAAATTTAGACTCTAACCTGTGGATTCGATGACTGGTATGAACTGATGTAACCTCCTTGGCTTCGCATTATTTCTATAGCTTCCCATGATAGCACGCTATTATTCATGGCACCACTGTCTATCATTCATATAACCACACCACAAGTATAGAGCTTACTGATGTCGACCATATTTTGGGGTTTGCGAGATACCTGTACATTAAAACCTGTTGGGTATGCATGGGAAATGTGTATGGCATTTAGTTGGCCTTTGATTAAGTACTGTACAACATACAGTAATGCCCAATAATACCTCCTAGATTATCTAGATAAGCCTGAATTGATTCCAAATCACTACTATTATTAGAGGAGTTCCTTCACCACTCAACTAATTCTCACTATTACCAAAACAAAAATATATATATATATATATATATATATATATACAGTATATATATATATTGGACTGTTAACATTTGTAAAAAAGAGCGGTGGCATTTATTTAATATGATTATGTTCCCATAGCACTTCCCCACTCACTTCTGATAGTCCACCCTGTCCCTCTCGACAGCTCTGTGTAGAAGGCCACCAGATCCTTCCGACAATCTCTAGACACATTGGAGAGGTCGGGGAGGTAGAAGCCAGGGATGTCGCCAAGTTTCCTCCATTTGGCTGCCCAATAGTCATCAAATTGGAAAAATGGTTCCTTTTCATAGTGCTGTTTTTTCTGAAAAGAAAATAAGATTTCAAATTGTGTACAAATAATAATATGTCTATTGTTATGAGGTTATTTTGCTTTCAGTCCATTGTTTTATAGTTATGTCCTAAGCACACAAGTAATCATATTAGTAAACTGCGAAAACAATAGCACAATTTGTTAGTTCACGATAAGTTAAGGTGGATTTTAAGGGAACGTGTTTTTCTGCAACTTAATTTGAAACATTGATTTGTAAGCTTCTTCCCCATTGAATTATCCCGTTTATCGTGTATAATACACCTATATAAATCCATAACTCTGAGTCAGAGCTGGTTGACCATGTCTTCTCTTTTGCATGCTAACCTTGTGTTGATACCATAGTAGCTAACCCGAGTTTGAATGCTTTGTAATAGCGGCACAACAGGTCTATTTCAGTATTCTCAGTTATAGGCTTGGGTGCACTATTACTCTCAGTTTCACTTCTAGGTACTACAATATATATATATATATGTTGTATTACAAAGCATACAAACTCGGGTTAGCTACTATGGTATCAACAGAAGGTTAGCATGCAAAAGAGAAGACATGGTCAACCAGCAGAATCATAATTCACAAGCTTTATTTACTTATGTGCTAGTTACAGGCTTCTCCTTTTTGTCACAATATGTATATATTGTATAAATTATTGAGTATGTTATTGACTATTCTAGGTACACACACATATATATATTTTGGTGAAGGTAGGAGTAACAGTCATTAAACAAAGAGAAGTGCTATGACACTCGTTAGGGGATTAGCAACTACCGTTCGTCCGACCACCGGTGGGGGATCTTCGCACGCCTACGCGTATATATGGGAAGGTGCACACAAACCAAAGGTACAAACCTACAAGAGGAAGCCCACTAAGGTGGGGAGTTGGTGTTACAGAGTTCTTATATTATTTTAGTTTAATGTACATACACATAGATATTCTTAAGATAAATAGGAGTCTCTCTCCCTCGCATTAACGGTCACTCGAGTAGAGCTTCACTAATAGGGCAAACTATAAAATAGATTAGGTATTATGGACTAGGCACACGATTCTAGTTTTGGTACTCAAATGGTGATGCTTCGTTGCAATCCTGAGGATCCTGGGCCAATCTTCTCATTAGTCTAGGGCGAGTGGCCTCATTGCTCCACTTCGGAAATGTTTCATTGGGGCGTCATATGCTCGTAGGCCAGCCACAGGAGGCGTGCTGGGTGGTGTGGTATTTTGGGGGGCGGTCAGATGGCTCTCTTTTCTACCCTCAATGTGACCTAAGAGCGTATGTAATTAAACGTAATATTATCTGTATCTCCCCAGTAACCCTGAGTCCATGTGGAGTGACCGCACCATGAAATATCATTTATATTAATTTCACTCCACACACTAAACGCCTACCAACGAATTGTGATCCTATCGAGATTTGAACTTGGGTTACCAAATACAGATTTTAAACACTCTAACCATTACAATATCAAGACAGTTATACAAGTACAGCACATGGCCACGATTCATATCCATTTATCGAATACTGGATATAACTTTCATAGATTTCATCAGTTGGGTTTAATTGTAAATTAATTGGTGGGTTGGTGAAAACTAATATGAATTTAATCATGTACTGGACCCAACTGCTCTATGAATACCCTAATGCACGAGAGTCCAATTGTACCAGCATTTCTCTTCTGAGTATTAAAGGTATTCGTGATATCGTAGTAAGCGTATGCAATCAAATTCAGGGCGTTATCGTTTAATCGAATACCTAATACAACCATACATTAACCAGGGAGATATTACATAATAAAGTGATAAGTGATTCTTGTATAGCTATAATTATTCAGTGTTCAGTTCAGACGACATCTATAATGGGGAATACCCTCCCCTTCAAATATACTTCTTGATAAATTCAATATAGAGTAATGTAGATTGGTAAGAAGAGATACCCTTTGTTCAGTATGCTAATAAGTTAAAAGCTGTGATCCCGAGGTTCTGGTGATTTCAGAGGTTATATCATCAGGGAAGGTCAGTTTTTACCAGTGGGGAGATCTGTGGTGAACACCGCCATTAGGTGTTCTATTTATTGTGCCATTTCAATCAAGGTATAACGGTGCTCCATGTATATATATAACGATGCTCCATATATATATATATATATAGGTCTATATATGTACCTATATGGGTATTGATGTATATTATGTATATGTTGTATATATATATAGGTCTATATATGTACCTATATGGGTATTGATGTATATTATGTATATGTTGTATTCTGTACTTCTGCTTTCCCATTTGGCTTAGGTACAAGTAATGATATATTAAGTCATACAAGTGGAGTGCAATTTATATTGCTTCCAACAGTGCCTCCTTGCTCTTGAAGTTACAAATCCATACCTTAATTAAAGTAATCTCAGTGCAATGTAGATGTCTTGACACATTTCCCTTTCCCCAGACAAGCTCCTTTGAGTCAGTCTCACCTGTCCTCTAACTATGTGCTTAACCCTTTGAGTTCATCTCTTGCTTAAACCCTTACACTTTTCCGCTTCATTGTCCTCTCTGTGTCTGTTTGTGTGCACCTTCCGTGCATACATAATTTACGTGGGAAGATCCCCACAGGTGGTCTGAAGGAGGTAGTTACTAATCCCTAATGAGCGCAGAAGTCGGCCCTAGTCTTTAACAACCACTATTCGTACCTCTGGCAAGCTATATAAATTAGTGTGTATCTAGAATAGGTAATAACTAATTCAAAAAGCTATATATACTGAAAATATTGTTACCGGTATAAAGCCAAGTCATACCGGGCGAGGCATTTGACCTGCTCCATTTGATCTGTATTAACCCCTTCAGACTCATATGATGCAGAGGTTGCCAGATTAGCAATAAAAAATAGAGTTCTCTCACTCTTATAATTACCTCTCCAAAATTAGTTTTCTACCCACAGCTAACTCAAAGACAACTGCAGAGGTTGAAGTAACTAAACTAAAGGTTTCTAAATACCCCTAATGGTAACAAAGGCTTTAACCCTTGTCTAGCAGGGTGTTTTGGGCTCATTTGGGCATATTCAGGCCCTCCTGAATGATCAATCAAGTATCTGCATGAAAAGAAATGTATTCAGCAAAAAACTAGGCGCTAAAAGCTTCAAAATGAGACCAGAACGAGCTACGTAGCATTCGTGGTTCTCTTGCAGTGGTGCCACGAACATGGGAGTTTAGCGTATAGCAGTATATTTTTCCCAGCTATGCTCACTACTGGCTACACTGCCGGTCTCTCGAGAACACAGGGAACATGAGTTAATGGGCGGCGGTAAGCCCTGGGAGTCGGCTGTCTGGCCCGCTGCGCTCCCGGCCATTTGCACTCGATTTTATCCCTTTAACCCTTTCAGACTCATATGACGCAGACATTGCCAGATTATCAATAAGAAATAGAGTTCTCTCACTCTTATAATTACCTCTCCAAAATTAGTTTCCTGCCCACAGCTATCTCAAAGATAACTACAGAGGTTGAAGTAACTAAACTAAAGGTTTCTAATACCCCTGATGGTAACAAAGGTTTTAAAGTATCCCTAATAGGCTCAAAATCGCGTCATATGTCGGAGAGGGTTAAAAGCCTTAATAATGCTCCTAACTTGCTGCAAATTGGTGCACGACTTAAGTCGAGCGCCGCCAATAAGGGGTTAAAGTATCCCTAATCGGCTCAAAAATCGCGTCATATGTCGGAGAGGGTTAATGCGTAAGGAAAATTATATAGCTTGTGAACTCCTCAACATCCAGAGGGGCTGTGCCGATATAAAGGTGCAGAGGGGACCGGTAGTGTACCAGGTCAACACTAAACAAGTATTGAGGGACCTCGTCACACAGAAATCACACATAAGTGAACCTTCTGTCACCATTCCTGCCTGGTCTAGTTTATATATCTGGAAGACACAGCGGCTTGGCAAGTACTCTGGCACAACCTCGCTACAACACCTATTGTGCTACACTCTAATTAGCTGCGGAGATGTAGAGACCAACCCCGGCCCTAGGTCAACACTGAAGAAACCTCACCACCAACCAAGTAAGACAGACACCGTCATTTCAACAGTCCCTAGCAGAAAAATTCGTTATTACAAACCGGGCCTACAGGTACCCGAGCCTCCCGTCACGCTCCAATTCAACCAACAACACAACCCAACACGGTCGGCGACCCAGTCTCCCGTCACGCTCCAATTCAACCCACAACACAACCCAACACTATCGGTGGCTCAACATGTAACTGGAGCAGCTAGGAAGAAAGGCATCAGTCGCAACGACATCAACAATGGAGCAGCATTAGCAGCCAGGAATAAGGACAACATCATCAAACAGCAAATACAGGTGGGGCAGGGAGGGGTCACAGGGGGAGACATAGCCGCAGACAGTCCCCACCCTAGCAGCACAGCTGATCACCACACCGCCAGACGTACGACGAACAATAAAAATAATTTATGTACAGTGTACGATATTAGATTCAACAAAAGGAGTACAACATCACAATGTATTATTTGTAATGAAACAGTACACGATCGATGTACTTATGTTACCAGCAGAAAAGAAATGGAATGCGATAAATGCAGGGAATTAGCAATTACCCACTCCACCAACTCTACATTACCCACAGCATTACCATTAATACCACAGATATCGACGACCCAAGTAGCACAACATGCAACAAGAACAACAATAAAAACAGGTAGCACTCGCAAATACATCAACAGGGAAGCAGCATCAACGGACAATGAAAACAACAACGACAACAGCAAACAACCACAGCCCGACCGCGAGTATCCCCTACCCTCTCCCGCACAAACAGCTGATCGATGCGGACCAAACCACACCTCCAGTCGTATGATAAACAGTAAGAAAAAACTACGTATAGTCTGTAATATTGGTTTCAACATTAGGAGTTCATTTTTACAATGCAACAGTTGTAATGAAATTGTTCATAACCGATGTACTTACGTTAACAGTAGAAACGAAGTTGAATGTGTTAAATGTAGGAACTCAGCTGTACAACATCGAGAAAACATTTGTTTTATTTGTGAATCATTCATAACACGACGTCAGAAGATCCTAAACTGTGTAAAGTGTAAACATGTAGCTCACATGAAGTGCATCTCTAAGAAGACCAACAGTGAAGAACGGGAATTCCTTTGCAATAAGTGTGCCTTGCATTCATTACCGAATATTAATGTAAATGATCCAAGTATTAACAACTTAGAATCCAGCCAGGATACATTCAAAATCAAAGATGAATACAGAGTGTTCACCAACAAAGGGCTCCATCTTATCCACATTAACGCCAGATCAATGTACCATAAAGTGTCAGAAATAAACTTGTTAGCTAATATGACCAAAGCTTCAATAATTGCAATCACAGAAACCTGGCTGGATTCAAGTATAAACGATGGTGAAATAAACATTCAAGGTTTCAATATGGTTAGGAACGATCGCAATAGGCATGGGGGAGGAGTATGTCTGTATGTAAAAAACAACCTCACACACACAACTAGGACCGACCTCCATGTAGAAAATCACGAAGCTCTGTGGATCGACCTACACCTGCCGAGGACAAGACCCATCACAATTGGGGTATGCTATAGGCCACCAGCCGACACACAATTCTTTACCAAATTTGAACGAACTTTGTCAACGCTAGACCCTCGGAATGAATCCATCATACTAGGGGATTTTAACCTGTGTTACAAACAACGAAATGATAGGCTTGTACGAGAATATAGGCATATACTGACAATGCACAATCACAAACAACTCATCACAACCCCCACACGTATCGCTGAGAACACTGCCACAATATTAGACCACATAAACTGTAACAGAGAGGACAAAATATCCCAATCAGGGGTTATACAGACTGGGATAAGTGATCACTTCGTCACATATTGCACATGGAAAACCACAAAAATTACCCTAGAGAATCACAAGGTTATCAAAACAAGGTCACTCAGAAACTACAATAAGGAAACATTTCTGGACATTTTATGGAATACAGACTGGTCTCCAGTGTTTGGAAGTACAAACGTTAATGACGCATGGGTTGGCTTCAGAACCATCATCACAAACATCCTAGACGAAATAGCTCCTCTGAAAGACATACGAATTAAAGCAAGGTCAGACCCATGGATCAACAATGACATACTACACCATCTGGAACACAGAGACAATCTGTTAAAAAGGCTAGCGAAACATAGACAGGATCAAGGTCTGAAACATGAGTTCAACAGGGCCAGGAATAAACTAAGTAGGAAAATGAAATCAGCGAAAACTAATTATTTTCACAATAAGGCAGAGGAATATCAGAATAACCCAAAGAAACTATGGAGGCACCTAAAAACAACAGGCTACAGCAACAAGACAAGGGATTCGTCTAACACTAATATTGCTCTCACCATTAATGATCAGGTTTGCCACGATAAACGACAAATTTCAACCTACTTCAACTCCTTCTTCACTTCCATAGCAAACACACTTGCACAGAACCTACCTCAACCTCTCAATAAATACACGACAACAACAGCCACCTTTCGTAATTTCTACAGAGATAAAGACATACACCCGAACACATTTGGATTGCAAAATGTTACACCAAAATACACTTTTGACGAGCTGTCTAACCTAAATGTACATAAGAGCACAGGACCAGACAAAATTCCTGCCAAATTTCTACGAGATGGAGCCCTTGGTATAGCAGGCCCCCTAACCCACATCATCAACTTGTCAATTAACACCAACACAGTACCTGCTGAACTGAAGGAAGCTATTGTAACCCCTCTATTCAAGAAAGGAAATAAACTAGAAGTTGGCAACTACAGACCAGTTAGCATATTATGTATTGTATCTAAAATCCTTGAAAGAGCGGTATACACCCAAATTGAACACTACCTCAAACAAAATTATCTATTCTATAAGTTTCAATCAGGTTTCAGATGCATGTACTCGACAGACTCCTGTCTCATCCACTTAACGGATCACATTCGTAAAGAAATGTCTAAAGGTAACTACACCGGTATGGTTCTTCTTGATCTACAAAAGGCGTTTGATACAGTAGACCATGATATCCTATGTAATAAACTACAAGCAATGGGCATAGGGTCTGTGAACTGGTTTAAATCTTATCTTAGTGGTAGAACCCAAAGAGTCAAAATTGATGATAATATATCTGATCCTATGCCAATTAACTGTGGGGTCCCGCAGGGAAGCATCCTTGGTCCCTTACTCTTTCTCTGTTATGTGAACGACATGGAACAGAGCGTCTCATGTAAATTATTACTGTATGCAGACGACAGCGTGCTTCTGGTTTCAGGAAAAGACCCAATAAGTATTGCCGCTTCACTTTCCAAAGAACTAGCATCATGTAGTGAATGGCTAGTGGACAATAGACTATCTCTTCACCTGGGCAAGACGGAAGCCATCTTATGTGGAACAAAACGCAAACTGAAAGACATTGTGGGCTTCTCGGTCAACTGTAATGATATTCCTATAACAACAGTGTCACAAGTTAAATATCTCGGACTGAAACTGGACGCGAGTTTGTCAGGTGAAACAATTTTGGAATCTATCCTGAGTAAGTGTAGAGCACGTATAAAATACCTGTATAGACAGGTGGGATGCTTGCCCACGGCGACCAAAAAGACCCTCTGCCAAGCGCTTGTTCAATGTCATTTTGACTATTCTGTGTCATCCTGGTACTCTGCATCATCTAAATCAGCACAGCACAAACTTCAGGTCACTCAAAATCAAATGGTTAGGTTCATGCTGAACCTAGGACCCAGATCACATGTTGGCCAGGAACAACTTCAGTCACTAGGTATGCTCAATGTCTCTGACAGGGCCAAACAAATCAGGCTCACTAATGCCTTCAACATTTTCTATGACAGAGCTCCAGAGTATCTAAAGAATGATTTTGTTAAAGCAAATGAGAGGAGTGGACATAATACAAGAAACAGGATGTTTAATTTTAAGGTCCCGAGAATCCAAGGACAGGGTAAGCAAACATTCTTCTTCACTGCCATCAAAGACTGGAACGACCTACCCCAGTCAGTCCGTGAAAAGAGAACACTGTATTCCTTCAGACGTAGCCTGAAGGAACACCTGAACCGGACAGCTGCGAGAAGGGAGCACCAAGCTTATGTCTACTACTAAATACGACATAAGAGTACAAAGGAGTACAAAGGAAATCAAGCAACAACAGGTCTAGTGACCCTTCTAGGCTGCTTGTCCTCCAAAACACTGAGGATCAAGTGTCCAAACAGTGGTTTAGAGTGGGTAAGGGAACATTGGAAAGGGAACTACTGCCATGGAACTAATGTCCGTGGCAGTACTAGGAAGTTAGTAGGGGACATATGGGTTAGTAACTGAGGGGAGGATAAAATAAAGTTATTCATTTACAAACGCAGTCACTCGCGGGTTTGATGCGAGATATTTGTCTAGGCGGAGTTTAAATGAATCAACAGTGCTGCAGTCTATAACGTCTCGTCTCGGGGAAGCCCATTCCACAAGTTGACAACTCGATTGAAGAAGAAATTCTTAGATTCGTGTGAGTTAAAAGATTTACCAATAATTTTGCAACCGTTTCCCCGCGTGTAATTAGATTGGTCGATAGTGAAGTACTTACTACAGTTCATATTGTCGATGCCTTTGATGATTTTGAACACTTGAATTAAGTCACCTTAATCTGCGCTGGGTTAAAGGAAATAGATTTAATTCTCTAAGATGCTCTTCGTATGGTTTGTTCTTTAGGCTAGGTATCATTTTGGGAACTCTACGTTGAACTCGTTCTAGCTTGTTTATGTCTTTTTGGTAATAAGGGCACCAGCATTGAACGCAGTATTCCAGAAGAGGGCGGACTAAGGAATTGTAAAGGGTTAGGATAACGTCTTTGGATTTATGCTCAAATGACCTGCCTATAAAGCCAATTATTTTGTTTGCCTTCTTAACAAATTCTGAACATTGTTGACTCGGTTTTAGGTTACTCGATATTGTTACTCCCAGATCGGTTTCTCTGTTTACATTCTTAAGCTGAGTGCCATTCATCGAATAGTTTGCTTTCTCATTTAGGTATCCGATATGTAGTACTTTACATTTATCTGCATTGAAACTCATTTGCCAAATTTGAGCCCAATGTGACAATTTATCTAGATTGTGTTGCATATCGTCAACTTGATCTTTTGAGAGTACGCTATTTGCAATTTTTGTATCGTCAGCAAATTTTGAGATTGTACAGGTGAGACCCTCATCTATGTCGTTGATGTAAATTAGAAAGATAATTGGTCCTAGTACCGATCCCTGGGGTACCCCGCTACTTACATTGGTCCATTTAGATGCCTTACCGTTTATGACTACTCTTTGCTTTCTGTCGCTGAGCAATTTTCTATCCATTTCAACACACCGTCTTGTATTCCATGCGCTTTTAGTTTTAGGAGTAAACGTTTGTGGGGAACTTTGTCAAAGGCCTTTTGAAAATCAAGGTATATAATATCTACAGCTTTACTCTCATCGTAGAGGTTGAGGATATCGTGGAAGAAGTCTAAGAGGTTTGTTAAAACAGGAACGTTTTTTACGAAAGCCGTGTTGAGTATCTTTAAGTATTTTCCTCCAAGTGATTTACGAGTCTGTCTCTTATGACCGTTTCTAGCATTTTACATACAACTGAGGTTAAGCTAATTGGACGATAGTTACTGGGTAGGGATTTGCTGCCTTTTTTTAATATCGTGTTACGTTGGCTATCTTCCACTGATCAGGCATAGTTCCAGACTGCAAGGATTTATTGAATAGTAATGTCAGTGGTTTGGAGAGCTCATCCTTAGCTTCCTTTAGAACTCTAGGCGAGATTGTATCAGGTCCAGGCGTTTTATTTACCTTGAGTTTATCTAAATAATTCAATACTTCTCTCTCTGTAACGGTGATATTGCTTAGAACATCTGAATTATCAATCTGAATCGGCGATGGTGTAGGGATATCACTGAGGTCTTCTGTTGTAAAAACTGATGCAAAGAAGGTATTGAGGGCATTACTCATTTGTACTTCGTCTTTGGTGTATTCTCCATTTTCATCGACTAACGGTCCAACAGTTGAAGTAACTACTTTTTTCTTTCTGATATAACTATATAATTCTTTCGGGTTTGTTTTACTTTGATTCGCAATATGTAACTCTAGGGTCTTTTTACTTTGCTTAATTAACTTTTGGCTTTGCGTCGTAGCTCTACAAATTTCACCCGTTCTTCGTCATTTTGTGAGGATTGTAATCTATCATTAGCAATTTTTTTAGCAAGCAGGCAGTTTGATATATCTTTATTCCACCATTTGGGCTTATTATTATGGCCTGGACGCCGTATTTTCGATGGTATGCAGTCTTGCACTGCTTTTAGGTAAGTGGTTTCGAATAACTTCCAAGATGTATTTATGTCGTTATTGTTAATTAAAAAGCTCCAGTCAGTTTCTTTAAATATAGCTCTAAGTTTATGAAAGTTTGCTTTCTTGAAATGAGGGACTTTTTCGATGCTACTATTTGGTTCGTTACTAGTAAAGTTTAAAGTGAAAGTTATCGTACGATGGTCGCTGTTAGGTTATCTAAGGTTGTCTAAGAGATAAACAAACCAAACTGAAATGATTACTGATTACGGATTACTGATATTTACTATAGGATGTAAGGTATCTTAAAATAACCCCCTAGAAATACTTTCTCTAAAGTATCCATTTCTTTATCCTCCCCATTTCCCCAGCTAACCTAATCCCACAAGGACCCCAATGGAAATACGCCTAACGGCCTTATTGGGCTATCCTTAGTTGGAATTATGCAAGGCTGGTACATGTCATATATATTTGTAACATACTATGTGGTACCAACTCTGTAAATTGCTAACTGAATAAATATTATTATTATTATTATTATTATAACTGTGATTCTGTTTGTCGTCCATATCCTCTCTTTGCTCTGCTGATTTCATAACGGACCCGAGTTTGTATACTTTGAAGTACCAGCACAACAATTATTCCTATTATCATTATGGTTTTGTCTATGTGTATGAAGGAGACAAAAGGCAGGCTCCCTGTAATGAATGTCTCCCCCATGTCAAAAGAGCGACAGGGGGCCAAATTCAAGGTGCATTGGGGTCAAAACCCCTGGACACACGAAGTTTAAAATAGTCATAGGACGAAGGAAAGATTGATGAGGAAGAGAGTGCCAGAGTTAACTAGTTGAGTAAAAGAAAAATTGAGAACATTTCCTAATTTTTGAGTTGGAGAGCTGGACAAAATAGGGGTGGGATTGTATTGAAAGGCGGGTGCCTCCAGCTCATTGCAAGGGAGGGGGTATGCACTGGGAGAGCTCTGAAGAACAGAGATTGTTGTAATAGTGATAGAAGAGTGAAAGAGATGCAACATTGCGGCATGTAGAAAGAGATTGTAGGGAATTAGTAGGTGGTGAGTTGATAAGACTGAATGCGGTTGACTACTCTTTCCAGAAATGCGGTGTGGGGGGAACCTCCCCACACATGCTAATATTATTATCATTATGATGATGATGATGATGATGATTTGTTATATTATTATTATTATTATTATTATTATTTGTATTATTATTTGTTTAATTAAGACACTAGGAGTATTCCCACTTATGTTCAGTGTGCTTGGATTAGAACCCAGCACAGAGCCTTTCATGAGCAGCTTGATGTACTGGATTTGTTGAAGAAAGGTTAGAATAATATTGAAAGTGTTAGAATTATTATAACTTCCACGCATAATATACCCAACCTAAAACATGTCTCATCAAATTTTAGTAAGTTATACAAAACTGATATACAGTAGATTATTGCCAATATTGTGTTGGTAGTACGTATTTGTTCGTATAATTAGCAAAATTGTTTCCTATCATGGGTTAGTTGCTATACCTAACCTACTATTATAGATTAACTAGAAAAGGATATTTAACATGGATGTAGAGATGATATTTTGTACATCATTTTTTGGACACTCATTTGTTTTTACATAGATTATCATAATAGTAAAAAAAAAAAATACTTTATTTAATTTTTGAACTGATAAACTATTTACAATCCAGTATGGACGCCAAGGAGACTACAATATTCTCAAGTACGACGATAGAGATAAAAAGATATCCAATATCTAAATCATGTGACAAGTACGTCATGGTCTGTCCGTCACGTCTGTTGAATCTCTCTCTCTCTCTCTCACACACACAAATACACACACACACACATATATATATATATATATATATATATATATATATATATATATATATATATATATATACCGGTATATAATTATATATATATATATTAAATGTCTCACCATTTACTGGAAGGGTTGATATCCCCTTGTATTTACCTGTGATTCCTGGCTAGTGCCGCTAGTGTCGGTGAGTGAGAGAGCGGCCCATAGTGAAGGAGGTAGAACGCTCTGACCACTCTGATGTATAGTCTGGATCACTGACCTCAACCCTTCGTCACCCTTGTTTGACTTCACGGGGGGATCATAAACGCTGGAGTTGACCCCGCATGCCACGAGTAACAGTAGAAGAAGGCGTAGTCGGGACATAACCTGGATTATTTGGACGGAATGAGGATATTGTAGGCAGTTATTTGGAGTAAGCAGTATAAGGATATTATTGGCAGTGTTCAATGAACTCTGGAGAATTTTAAGTGGTCTGAGGATATCTTCCGTCATTATTAGGGTACTTTGCATAGTTTTGGGGTGCTTTGGGATGTGGTAATGTAATTTTGGGTTGCTAAGAATTGTTTACGCTATTAATTGCCTATAATTCTTATGTAGTTTTCATATTATAGCCTAAGCCTTGCACTCTTTTCGAATAATTTAACATTGATAAGGACGCCTTATTTCACTTTATTGTGGCTATCAAACGGCGCATTTAGGCTATTTTTCAAGACTATATGGTAAATAATCTGTACCCCGTTTATTTAAAAAAGGTGCTAATAAACTGCGAAAAATCGTTAATGATAAGCCAAAATTATAGGAAGAAGCATGTCATCGTATCCTGATGGCTTGGTTCTATCTTCGTGGCCTAGTAAGAGAATATATCGGCATGATTTACAGGCATATGAAGGCAGCGTCACATGAGGATTTTGTTACGGCGATTATTTTAGTAGTTTTAACGACTCAAGATATGTTTCCTTTATCACAAGCCATTATCCTATATGGCTAGTAAAAATGTCGAAAAATACACGTGTGACGCTGGTTTCAGTCTGCAGTTGTAGTTTGTCTCTTGGAAACCGGTCTATCTATCTATCTATTGCCTGACGCCGGATCCACGAAGGAGTGACCACGAACGAACCGCCGCCATGCACCCCTGTCCCAAGTCAATCGAAGCCCCTCCTCCCAACCAGCACCGCCTTCATCCATATACTTCCTCATTCCATCCTTCCACCTCTCTTTCGGTTTACCTCTCCCTCTCTGTCCTTCCACCTCACTCTCGTACACCCTCTTAGTCATTCTCTCCCTTCCCATACGTTTCATATGGCCGAACCATCTCAAGGTGTTCCTTTTCACACTTTCCAGCACATCTACCTCCACAACACACCTCCTTACTTCCTCATTCGTCTGTCTATCCTTCCGTGTAACTTCGCACACACGTCTCAAGTAACTCATTTCCACCCCTCCCACTCTTGGTCTGAGTCTCTTCTCCAACGTCCATGCTTCGCTTCCATAAGTCAGTGTCGGGATTACCACACTGTCATGCAAGGACTTCTTCACTTCCATACTGACCACCCCCAACACAGGCACGTAGGCCTTCACTATTAGTTGATACACTACTAACCGATAAACTTAAATCAGCGAATAGTGAATTAGGGAAAACACTGATTTGAGCTTCTTTAAAAAGTGAAGTTTTAAATATTTCATCAGAGTATCTGATTTGTTCGATAGATTTTGTACCAATTTTCACTGCTGGTGATTGTACATATATTCATTAATGCTTGGTCCCGTTTGTCTTGCCAGGTCTCTCCGTGAAACAGCTCTTTATAGCGTAGTGTTCTTAGGCGCATACTGTACAACTCTCCTTTCTGTCCGTATTGGGATCTTTGTTTGTTTAATATAATATGTATATATGTCGGTTTAGGTCAACCTTGAAGTATTTTGTTGTTGTATTAAGGGATACTCTACGATTCTTGGTTAAACTCTAGTAAATAGCAAAAATAGTATTGTATTGATCCTTTCAATGTGGTCACTAGAAAGTCGCTATATTTTTAATTAAACTATTATAATGATATATTTTGTTATGATACGGAGTACTTAATTACTGTAAATTAAATTATCTTGAACACCAGTCGAAACCTTACACGTAATATCTATTGTGTGGTTGAAAGATTCTATTTAGACAGATATCACGGAGCAACTATGAATAATCACAGTGGAGCTTGAAATACTGTGTGGTGTAAGTAGCTCCACTTGATCAACATTATCTTGAGTGGGTTTCATCACTGTGTATCTTATCACTTGATGCCTGTATTTATATCGTCATGATGATCTTGGCTCGCCTTTGATTACTCACCCTTATCAATATAGTAAACTTTGAAACCTCCAAATATCTCCAATTAATAATATTGCTAACAGGTACGGATTTTGTTAATATTATTTGCAATATAAATATACAAATCAAAATATTACAGCATTTTGGTGATTGGTTCTAGGAAGATGATCGTCCCCTAACGTCAAATGCCTCTCCATCCAATAAATATGTACAATTATATTCTAATAATTAAGGCGAGTCTAGATATAGTGACCCATAACCTTCCATAAGTCAGGAGGAGCTGGAGCAAATAAGTTATTCATTCTCACATCTATAATATATTGTTTGACAATATATACAAACTATATCTAACTATACTGTATATATCTAAATAGGGTGGCCAGTATGGAAGTGAAGAAGTCCTTGCATGACAGTGTGGTAATCCCGACACTGACTTACGGAAGCGAAGCGTGGACGTTGGTGGAGAGACTCAGACCAAGAGAGAGAGGGGTGGAAATGAGTTCCTTAAGAAGTGTGTGCAGAGTTACATGGAGGGATAGACAGAGGAATGAGGAAGTAAGAAGGAGGTGTGGTGTGCTGGAAAGTGTGAAAAGGAACATCTTGAGATGGTTCGGACATATGGAACGTATGGGAAGCGAGAGCATGACTAAAAGGGTGTACGAGAGCGAGGTGGAAGGACAGAGAGGGAGAAGTAAACCAAAAGAGAGGTGGAAGAATGGAGTGAGGATGTGGATGAAGGCGGTGCTGGTTGGGAGGAGGGACGTCGACTGACTGGGGACAGAGGTGCATGGTGGCGGTTCGTTCGTGGCCACCTCTTCGGGGACCACGGCGTCAGGCAATAGATAGATCTAACCCCTTCGTTACGATGGCGTAAAGTAAATTGAAAGACGCCGTCCTTGTATCTTAATTACAGCGTTTTCTGTACCATAATAGAAAAATAAACTAAGGATCTCGTTGTTTGTTGGTGTGATATCTCGAGGTTATGGCAACAGAAAAGCAGCAGACATATTTTCCTTTAATATTCCAGAGGTAGGTGCGTAAAGTACAGAGGACCTCAGTGCTGCCGTTTTTCCGCAGTTATTTGGTCCGCTGTTTACAATTTGTTTTAAGAAAACGGATATATTGATGGAGTAACTTGGTAAGAATTAGGTGTGCACCTTTTTGTCTGTATGTCTGTCAGTCTGTATGTACGTACAGTATAATTATGTCTAGGCATGTATGCATTTTATGTATGCATATGTACAGTAGCCCTATGAAGTTCGTAGTCTCAGAAAATATAATTATTAAAGTATGCAATTGACCACTTGCGAGTTTCGTTCTATAAGAAAGTTGGAGTTGTAGACATCGATATTTAACATAATTATTAAAATGCCCCAGAACAAGAAGCCCACCACAGAAGCCACGAGCGAACACCACACAGAAACACCCGAAAGAAAGGTCCACAGAACGAAAGGACCAGCTGACCGAGCCAGCCATTTTAGACAGGCCCAAGCCCGCAGGGCTAAGCAGCTCCAGGCCGCACCTACATACCTTTTCTAAACTGACCATTTTCCACACCTCACGTACACTACCCCCTCGTGTCCTACACTCCTAACTACAAAGATGATGAACAGGAATATACATTCATATTAAAAACACCCATGCCCTGTCCCGACGTTGAGCCAATGCCAACACATCCGACAGCCATAATTATATCTATGTATGTTCTTACATCCGAGAAGTAGATGTTATATATCTTAGAAGTTAAAACACCCACGCCTGTCCCTAGACCTCGTATATCATTTCCCATGACGAGTATAGATATATGTAACCCGTGCTCAGTCGCCCCCTTGCATTGTTCCTCTAGTAACTAAGTGTCTCTATAATATTAACTGCCACCAGTATTGATACGACATAGCGGCACTGTGTCGTATTGTGCCAAGTACAGATCAACCAGGTTTCATCACCTTATTAGGACGACGACTATAATGTCGTCGTTCATCGATGTATGCAATCCTTAGTTTAAGTATTAATATTAACATTCCCTAACATCTTGTCTTGCCAGACTAAGCTTTCTGAAGACCCATCGCCCCATAAATCTATGTATTCAATCCTTAGGTTAAGTATCTTTATCCGCCATTGTGTTCACCTTTTTCCATTTACTTTTCCACAATTGTCATACGTCTTCAGCTTACCTCCTTCGTATCCACAGTCCACACTACGCCATATTACTTTGTGTCCTACACCCCATACCCGCCCGATTCTACCTATACGATGATGAACAAGAATAATTATACATTCATATTAAAAACACCCATGCCCTGTTCCTACGTTGAGCCAATGCCAACACATCAGACAGCCATAATTATATCTATGTATGTTCTTGCATCCGAGAAGTAGATGTTATATACCTTAGAAGTTAATACACCCATGCTGTAACGTAATCCTTACCCCAACCAGAGATTGTATAGATAACCTTTGTTACCAGTATCTATCATAGTACCTCGAAACAATAACGTAGTACCCCTACGAACTGCCGCTTTCCTTGGGTCTATATTTCATAGAAAATGCAGTTCCCAGGGACACATAGACGTACACAAAAAGCGTGTCAAATAATAGGTCCATAACCCCTCGTATGTACGAGAAATAACACACCATATCTTTCCTTACTTTATCCACAAGTCTCGCACACACCTACAGATAACCTCCTTCTCCCCCACTGCCCCACAGTCCACATGATTCTATCTTTTCCAGACTCATATACCACCCCGTATTTGCATCCCCCGGTAGCATTTGACTAACGTACTTTCACTGTCTTTTCAAACTACAATATCAATTGTAGCCTAATGCCACCCCCACGCCCAGGGACCTTAGGGGCAAATTTCCCTGTAGCCCCTGAACTTCCCCCCCCCTCTCATTAAGACACCCGCGCTTCTCGACTCTTGTCCGACCTAGCCTCTCTCTCATACCTCTTGAAGATCCTTGAATTTTCCGTTGCTCACGCTCTCCAACCTTTTATATATATACTCCTATCCAGCCTACCTTCACTTAGTAGGCCAGAACAACATTAGAACTTTACTAACCCCTTGCAAGCCATCTATTATCTTACAACCCATTCACAACCCTACACCCCCTGGTCGTCGGTGCGAGGCTCGCCGCCTCGCCAGTAACTAATTTCTATTGCCATACTTCCAGATAAATGTGGCAGAGTTAACAACCAGTCTCCACCACATCCAGCAAACCATGCAATTAACAACCAACCGAGTACACCCAGCTAGCCAAGGCACCTTCGGTTTTGATATTAAGAACACCCACATCTGTCTCATAAACAGAGGGTTATTACAAACACTGGTGATATGGCAAGCCCCTAGCCACAGCCGCCGGACGACCATCCCAGAGAGAGAGCGCCCGGCTACCCCTTTTTACCCACCCGAGGAGGGAGACCCCCACCCCCGCGGAGGTATACCTGGCCCCTGTTTTGACTTCCGGGTCATTGCCAGGTAGCCTAGGAATTCTTCCTATCAATGAACTAACCATGCATGTCTAACCCCCTTACTCACTTCTCTATACCCACAATAACCCATCCACCTGTTTTGCATACTCGGATAGTCAAATTAGGACCTCAGCTATGCAATAGAACAAAGACTAAGCAATATAAGAGAGACATAATATCACAGCTGTCCCAGTCCTCCCCGCAAAGTAGATCCAGTCTCCCTTCCATAAATACTTCCAGTATAGCCAAAATAGTACCTTTTACTAAGGCTCAGTTATATCACAAATTGAAGGCTTCCTATAGCCATGTGCCACAACAGTAATCACCATCTTACCCAGTCCCCATATCTATTGAGAGCTCAAATAAATCCATAAGACTCGATATCCCCATTGTCTACAGGGTCCAGAACCGAGCCTATAAACCTAGCTCCCGCCCCCAGTCAAATCAGTTGAAAGTTAGACACCAACCAGTGGTCACTACCCTGAAGTTAACCTCTAGCTCTGCCCTTGTGTTGTTCCTGAGTTGAGAGATTCCCGAGCCGGCAGACTCCATGGCAGAAGTTAAATAGAAGATCTGTCCATGTACAAGTCCTAACGTGCACCTTATAACCTTCACACAAATTCGTGGGTATATAAGTTTGTAGCCAGCAACGATCGTCAAGAGATCCGACTTGAGAACTTCCTACATTTTGGACCACCTGGATGGCCGAGGAACCAGTCGTTAGCCCCCAACATCACCGGAAGCAAGATAACCAGGACCAGATCTACAAATACTATTCAAGATTCATGATGCTAGTACTAAGTGTTATAGTACTAGTTTGACACTCACTTATTAACTTTCTATAAAGTGGCTATAACCTTGCCCAGTGTAACTCATATTTAACCATTCCATTTGGGACGTACTAAGCGTATCAGTGCTCATTAATTAACAGGCGACATTGACTCTCGTAATTACCTTATTCAGATATTAAAACTCTAGTGATATCTAACGTTCGCCCACTGATTTGTGTTCTACGTATTTCTGCCTTAAGAATATAAAACTTAGATCAGTACCCCCATGAGGTTACTAGAGATTCCGTGTTCTACAATATACGCGTGTCTAATCCTAACTGTGAGCTGCTACTTGGGCACGTGACCAGCCAGTAAGAGATCAAATCAGTGAAATTGAATTAGATGAATATATTGAGGTCTTCCAGTAAAATAAAACTTGCTAATTAAACCCGTGATCAGAAGAGTATACCTGAACGTTGGAAGTGGGAGACTAGGCTCCATCCAGATCCGCTAATGCTAGCAGTTCCCTTCTATTATTTGTTTTGTGCGAGAATTACTATCTTTCCATGCTCTTTATTTACTTACTTCAATAAACTTGAACTTGTGTCGTGTTACCGTGTGTTTATTTTGTGTTCTCTATTCCTCATACCTTGTATTGTGCATGCAGCCTTATATACCCAGTCATTTAGAACTCACATTACCCAAGTTAAACCTGTAGAAAAACAGGGCACACCAATTATAGCAGCTAAAATACAGTTATAGTACATTTATAGATACATAAAATCCAATTTTAACATACTCTTTAGCCATCCGAAACTTTATTGCATTTATGTTTACTATCGATGTCTACAACTCCAACTTCCTTATAGAACGAAACTCTCAAGTGGTCAATTACATTTCTTTTCAGATTGCTGTAGGAAACATTATCACTTATATATGTCTTGATTCATCCTCTTTTTATATTATATATACCGTTCTGTAAATGTAGTTTATACATTAACTGTTGAGCTTCTAATAAATCAAATTAAGATTGTTGGAACTCTGTAAACTGTAGCCAATATTTGGGTATATAACTGTGTAGGTTGTATACACCAACAAACAAGATTAGTGTCGCCGCTCCAAAATGTCTAATTTAATTTTGTCTATTAGAATAAGACAAATATAGGCCTACTCCTCGCACACCTGAACAAAGCTTGGATATATAAGCTTTGTTCAGATGTGTTAGGGAATAATGTTATCTTATAAAACAAAAGAGAACCCTAAGGTAGAGATTTTGGAGCGGCAAACACTAAATTTGTCCCTGAGTGTACATCTATAGTATATATATATATATATATATTTTTATTTTTATTTTTTTTCTATGTGAATGAGGGAGACAAAAGCCATAACTGCCTGCAGCGAGTGCCTCTCCCAGATTTCAAAGAGTGACAGGGCCGAAATCAAGGGACGTTCGAGCTAATAATTATGAAGGAGGAAGTGTGGTGTGCCTGTTAAGTGTAGTGAAGTAGATAGAAGGAGGAGGTGTTTGTGAGAGCATGCTGGACTACTCTTAGTGTGAGGCACAAAGGGAATCAGTAAGAGAGGCCAAGCAAATGAAACAGGAGTTCCAGCGATTCCTTATCAAATGCCCACAGCCTCATGGACACATAATTTTAACCATTCTGTGAATAAATTAAGCAAGTATTACATTTTGAATCAACCAGTTTATTTATAATCAATATTTTATGCAATTATCAGTTTGTAAATTTATGGATAAGTACGGTAAGTTATTTTTTTCGTATATCATAACATTTTAAATACATAATGACAATCCTAGGATGGTTAAGAACATATATCCGGGACAATACATGTATATATATTGTATGTGTTTATAAATATATGCTCCCTGTTTGACCACTGAACCTAGACTATAGGTAGGCCTAATGATTTCTTGCTCTTAATTACGATTCAAGTTATGTTCACTTATTTTACTAAAGTTGTCTCATCATGTTCTAATCGACGGAATGTGTGTGTTTTTGCGATTAATATAGTGTATTTGTCTTGAATTATGGCATCAGATATTCAGATTGCAACTGTATTATGTGTTACTAGCTTTCATTGACATTTAATGTACTCTGTGATATGTTTTATAAGTTGCATGTCCGACACCGATAACGCTCCCTAAAGTGTTGGGGATTGTACTGAGAGGTAATTATAGACCATCCTTTTAAATATATTGGAACAGTTTTATGCAATACATTATTATTATTTGAGATAGGGAAGAAAAGCGCCAAGGAAACAAACCAGAGAGATGAGGCCCTGCACGCACCAACAACCACTGCCACCGTGACACCAAGACAAGAGGGCACAAGCGACTCCTCATCACGCTTCGCTCGGGTTACCTGCATCACTCAGGCACTTCCCCCGACCCCAGGAAAGAACATACCTGTGAGGACGTCACCTACTGCTGATATACCTAACAAAGATAATCCCTCACGACGTCGTAATAAACAAACCGTACATAAAGATTAACACACCACACGTCCTTCTTGCTCAAAGGAGCACCACTGCCGTGACGCGGATTCCCAGAAGGGCTACCACAGCCGGCCCAGACCCTCCTCCAGGCACAGCCGCCCCTCTAGCCCTGAAATGCCCCACCGAGGAGAACGACGAAAGTGGCAAGACCATCTCAGCCTACCTCATCATCAGTAGATGATGAACGGGTGAAATTTGTAGAGCTACGACGCAAAGCCAAAAAGTTAATTAAGCAAAGTAAAAAGACCTTAGAGTTACATATTGCGAATCAAAGTAAAACAAACCCGAAAGAATTCTATAGTTATATCAGAAAGAAAAAAGTAGTTACTTCAACTGTTGGACCGTTAGTCGATGAAAAAGGAGAATACACCAAAGACGAAGTACAAATGAGTAATGCCCTCAATACCTTCTTTGCATCAGTTTTTACAACAGAAGACCTCAGTGATATCCCTACACCATCGCCGATTCAGATTGATAATTCAGATGTTCTAAGCAATATCACCGTTACAGAGAGAGAAGTATTGAATTGTTTAGATAAACTCAAGGTAAATAAAACGCCAGGACCTGATACAATCTCGCCTAGAGTTCTAAAGGAAGCAAAGAATGAGCTCTCCAAACCACTGACATTACTATTCAATAAATCCTTGCAGTCTGGAACTATGCCTGATCAGTGGAAGCTAGCCAACGTAACACCGATATTCAAAAAAGGCAGCAAATCCCTACCCAGTAACTATCGTCCAATTAGCTTAACCTCAGTTGTATGTAAAATGCTAGAAACGGTCATACGAGACAGACTCGTAAATCACTTAGAGGAAAATAACATACTTAAAGATACTCAACACGGCTTTCGTAAAAAACGTTCCTGTTTAACAAACCTCTTAGACTTCTTCCACGATATCCTCAACCTCTACGATGAGAGTATAGCTGTAGATATTATATACCTTGATTTTCAAAAGGCCTTTGACAAAGTTCCCCACAAACGTTTACTGCTAAAACTAAAAGCTCATGGAATACAAGACGGTGTGTTGAAATGGATAGAAAATTGGCTCAGTAACAGAAAGCAAAGGGTAGTCATAAACGGTAAGGCATCTAAATGGACCAATGTAAGTAGCGGGGTACCCCAGGGATCGGTACTAGGACCAATTCTCTTTCTAATTTACATCAACGACATAGATGAGGGTCTCACCTGCACAATCTCAAAATTTGCTGACGATACAAAAATTGCAAATAGCGTACTCTCAAAAGAACAAGTTGACGATATGCAACACAATCTAGATAAATTGTCATATTGGGCCCAAATTTGGCAAATGAGTTTCAATGCGGATAAATGTAAAGTACTACATGTCGGATACCTAAATGAGAAAGCAAACTATTCGATGAATGGCACTCAGCTTAAGAATGTAAACAGAGAAACTGATCTGGGAGTAACAATATCGAGTAACCTAAAACCGAGTCAACAATGTTCAGAAGTTGTTAAGAAGGCAAACAAAATAATTGGCTTTATAGGCAAGTCATTTGAGCATAAATCCAAAGAAGTTATCCTAACCCTTTACAATTCCTTAGTCCGCCCTCTTCTGGAATACTGCGTTCAATCCTGGTGCCCTTATTACCAAAAAGATATAAACAAGCTAGAACGAGTTCAACGTAGAGTTACCAAAATGATACCTAGCCTAAAGAACAAACCATACGAAGAGCGTCTTAGAGAACTAAATCTATTTCCTTTAACCCAGCGCAGATTAAGAGGCGACTTAATTCAAGTGTTCAAAATCATCAAAGGCATCGACAATATGAACTGTAGTAAGTACTTCACTATCGACCAATCTAATTACACGCGGGGAAACGGTTGCAAAATTATTGGTAAATCTTTTAACTCGCACGAATCTAAGAATTTCTTCTTCAATCGAGTTGTCAACTTGTGGAATGGGCTTCCCCGAGACGTTATAGACTGCAGCACCGTTGATTCATTTAAATTCCGCCTAGACAAATATCTCGCATCAAACCCGCGACTGACTGCGTTTGTAAATGAATAACTTTATCCTCCCCTCAGTTACTAACCCATATGTCCCCTACTAACTTCCTAGTCCTGCCACGTTAGTGGCAGGGCAGTAGTTCCCTTTCCAATGTTCCCTTACCCACTCTAAACCACTGTTTGGACACTTGATCCTCAGTGTTTTGGAGGAAAAGCAACCTAGAAGGGTCACTAGACCTGTTGTTGCTTGATTTCCTTTGTACTCCTTTGTACTCCTTTGTAGAGTTGAACAGATACTATTGCCACACCGGTAGGGATAGTATCAGAAGACTTGGTACTATTAACCGAGATATTGCCTTGAGGGAGTAAGACACTGGTGGAACTATAGTATACTCGACGCATTTCTCAAAGGTACCTTGGATTTGCTAGTATTCTTGTTGGACCACACTGGTGACCACCCAACATCTCTACATTGCCTTGGTACAGGATTTACTGTAATTAGAGTATGCAATACCGACAAGCGCTCTAGTTCTAGTAAACCTACAAAAATAGTAAGGGTGGTCGGAAGAGCGCAAGACACTGGTGAAACGGCTTCCTTCTCAGTCAGGACTCGTAGTGGTGGGTGCAACGACACTGGTGAAACAACTCCCTACTTAAGTCCTGCAATACGAGAGCGTACGACACTGGTGAAATGGCTCGTACTCATATAACCACAACATCTAACATCAATGTTCTTTCAGAGATTCCTGTAGGAAGTCAAGGTCAAGGACTCGTAGTGGAGGGCGTAAGACTCTGGTGAAACGACTCCCTACTCAAGTCCTACGATACGAGAGTGTACTACACTGGTGAAATGGCTCGTATTCGTAAAAGACCTCAACCCCGTAGATCTTCAGAAGACCCCAAGGAAGTCTTCGCCAACTCTGCAATCATCACACGGTAGGACCACCACCACGGACCAGGTCGTCATCAGGAATACAAAGCAGCCGCATCTTCAAAGACTGTCGGAACCTGCCAAAGATATTCCCCTTGAGACGCCTAGTGGATCTTCGATCGTGCTGTTATATAATTACCTATCCATGTCTGATGTAACATTGCACTTATAATCATATGTTACTGTGAAATAAGAATAATCTATGTTTGTACTCTGCGTTATATTATCCTCTATTGTCATCGTGCTTGTGTTTGTGTTGGTCTCCCTTTCTCCAGTCAAGTAAGAATCTATCTAATTAGTCATTACAACCCCAGTAAAAACCTGGTATAACATTAATATTATTAATATTATTATTATTATTATTATTAAGGTAGTAGTAGTAGTAGTAGTAGTAGTAAACATACGTTTTACGGTTTTTTACGTTGATATTAGTTAAAGACAAATAAATTGCCATTTTCAGCAAATATGATCAATACCTAAAATACGAAAGAAAACGTTAGACTCAGGATATAGTAGCGACCAGAGCAAGAAAAAAAGAAAACAGAAAGACCAACAAGAACGGCAAGACGCTAGTAGGAAAGAAGGAAGGACAGAAAGACAGAAAATGGTAGATCCACAAGAACGAGAAGCAAAACTAGAGCCCCGAGAAATCAGAACCAATGCCATCAGGGAAGTCGACCAAAGCCCTTTAAAATTGACACCTTAACCCCATACCCCTATTACTCGCAGATACCTCGCCTTGGACTACGTTGCTGAATGTATGAAGTGCCAGGTGAAACCAGCAGAGGGCAGACAGGGTGAAGTCAGAGTAGCTGCCGATTCCTAGGTGCAACGTGATCTGCCCGTACACTGGTCAGTGCAGTCAAACATCATCTAGCCCTATCCAATCTCCTGGTCTAATTCCAATTGCCTGTACACTGGTCAGTGCAAGAAGATACATAGACTTGGAGCTTCCTAAACTGTCCCACTTGCCTAAAGATAGTAAAGGAGGAATTCTATAATAACGACGAGTTGTTAGTACACTTGTCCGTACGACTCTAGTTATTGTGCAGATCCTGGGTAATGACTTACTGCCAGTATACTGGTCCGAGTAGTCTGTCGAGCCCGGTTATTGAGCTTTAGCTTGCTACCAGTCTACTGGTCCGTGTAGCCTGCTATAACTCAGTCCCTGGGTAGTGATCCAAACCCTACCGAGAAATTGTTAGGTGGACAGTACACTGGTCCGAGCCGCCTAATAGATTCTCTGGCCATACCCAACTTGGGTATCGGGTTGTCCAGGCCACAACGACTTCTCCCTTACTCGAGAGATAAATTGCGTGGCGAGAGAGTAGGCTACACTGGTCCGTGCTGCCTAGTAAGTTCTCTAACCCTCCAGGCTTGGTATCACCAGTACACTGGTCCGTATGTAGCCTGAGACTTGAGTATAGGAGTTGCTAGATTACCAGTACACTGATCCGTGTTCCCTAGTCATTTCTCTGATCCCTCTCCCTTACCTCTCAACACCTGGATGGCAAGGAACCAACTCACAGCCATGTCAAGACCTGTTAGAGGACCACCCACCACCAACCCTAACGTTGAAGCCACTACAAGGACGAGGACGATCCGTAGATGTTGGACCACGGCACCAGAACGAAGAAGTTAGCTTGCTGAAGGCTGTATAAGTGTATAACAGACCTCCCTTATCACTTGTTAGGCCTCTATAGCCGAGGATACAAACCACACATATTTATCGTTATAAAGTAGAATATTTTGTACATGAACTCTTTGTGAGATCATATATGGTAATATTTCACTTTATAGCTGCACACACCCATACAGTGATACACATAAAATCAACCCCAGTGACACTATCTTTCCACGCCCGTGACCAAATGACTTGTGATTATTTCATTGTGTTTATACTTTCATTTCATGCTAAATTCATTCGAGAAATGCTTCCGTGACTTGTCTAAATCTATGTGCGAAGACTCCTAAGTGCGCTTTTTAGGATACCAATATATCCGTGATAAACTCTGATATATGAGAGACACTCAGTGAATTATTTATATATATTTTGTAGATGGATTGGGTGGAGGAAAAACACAGGAAAGAGATGATTCTTTATTCTCTAATCTTTCCGGCTATGTATTACCCATCTTCAGAGAGACTGACAAGTCTCTCTGAAGATGGGTAATACGTAGCCCAAAACGTTAGCGAATAAAGAATCATAGCTCTTGCCTGTGTTTTTCCTCCACCCAATCCATCTACCTGTCAATATGAATCATTCACATATATTTTGTGTGTAATTTCTATTGCTAATTCAAAGGAGCAGTAAACCTCCAGTCTTAATACTTGCAATTCATCTTAGCTCCGGTGTATATCATATTCTATTCCATATCCAGGATTTTGTGTATGGTATTTTATGCCATTATATGTGTGAACCATTAGCCAAGTAAGCCATCATATGTTGTTATCTATATTGAATATAATAACTATATACAGTATGTACTCCTGTGTTGTCTTTACAACTCTGCGTGTATGTGTGTGAATTCCTTCTCTGCCACACCAGTTAAGTTAGGGTCCACCTTTTATCCAGTAAGCCCAGCAAAAAGCCTGATATAACAAAACCCAAATGATGAAATATAGGCTACCTATGTTTATTAATATTTACGTATATACAGTACAAGTTCTATCATTTAGGAGTAATGAATACAAGGTAATGCTTGCAAATATATACTGTACTATACTGTATACTCAAACAAAACAATAGTCTATAATTATGTATATATATATACTGTATATATAAATTATATGTACTCATATTAACTATAAATCTAGTACATTCTATATTGCACATGTTCCGTCTCTCTCCGAGATTGTATTTATGACAAAAAATAGTATTGTTGAATTAGGAGAGTTCCTTGTTATGCAGTAGTTAATTCACCTTCTTATCAAACTGTTAAGATACTACACTCAAATTTCAATTATACTATTTTGCCTTCCATAAATACAATCTCGGAGATAAACGGAACTTGTGCAGGGAACTGTAGCCTACAATGTAAGGAGACCACGAATGTTTCGGTGTCTGTATTATAAATACTTGTATGTCAATATAGTTACAGTTGTATTTTATATTTGTTTTGAGTGGCATGGAAACTACTGTATATAGGCTACTGTACATTATGTTATGTAATGTTGTATTGAACACATAAATGGTACTTAGAACCGTATTAAACATTATATATTAATTTCACTCAGCGCGGAAATTAATATTCCGAATTATTTGGATAATGCGGAAATTCGGAATACAATTTCCGCACTTCGTCTTCCCTCACTTTAAATTCCGCGTTTGGTGACGTATTTCCGCATTCTGGCAGCCCTGACAGATGTGGCTATTGAACTGAACTCTCACTAAATTTAACATAACAAATCACTTTAGTCATAAGTAACTATAAAGAAACGAAACTCATAAACAGTGTTATTAATTAATTCAACTGCTTCATGAATCCCTTCCATTCACATCTCCTCAGCTTGATTGTTTACCTTCCACACATCTACTATGGGTTTCAGAGGCCGTGTTACATGGTTTTTCGGGAATAACTTATTAACACAAATTTGGATTAGTACGATATTTTGACACAGCTTTATTCACACCCTGCCCTAATTTTCGCCAATATCGTGCATTACCAAAAGTGTAGAATTAAGGTACTTGTCCCTGTGTCATGAGGTTAAAGTCGCACCTGGTCACACCTGGATGATGAGGAAACGAACAAGGTTAGTCACCCCCCCATCTCTCTTTCTTTCCCTCTCGCTCTCTCTCTCGCTCTCTCTCTCTCTTGCTCGCTCTCTCTCTCTCTCACTTTCTCACACATGGAAACTACGGCCCCGGGCGCATGCATTATACATATAAAAATGAGGCATGCAAAATGTGTTAATTTTATATTGTATAGTGACATAACGTGAATGTAAGGACAAGAGTATGGTAGGGTGCTGGGTATATAACGACCGTGTTTCATCGATGAGCAATGGTTCGGTTGTTTCCGGGTGTTGTGTGTTTTCGTCGGGTGCCACGGGCTTACGGCAGCAGTCGTATACAGTCAGCCATACGTGACATTGGCTCCAGCAAGGCAAATTATGGCAACCATGTTGCGTCATTGTCCGCGTGGGTGTAAAAAACGCATTTGTCATGCGTCTTTACTACATATACAGCAGGGAGAAAGCCGCCAATCGGCTTGTCCAATCATTTGTCCACCCTTCATGTCTCCGCTTCCTTTCGTTGTATAAAATGACCTATTAATAAAACCTGGCCACACTCACCCCTCCACATTCCTATAAACTTTGTATAAATGTCCCATTGTCCCACCCTTCTCCTCCGTGTTTTTGTTGTATTGGTTGGTTTTATTGTCGGCAGCATCTTCCTCAACGTACCATCACTCATAACAATTCATGGACCTCACCTTTTTTCTAATTATGGAAGTATATCTCTACAAACGGATTTACGAATATGATTGTCTATACATCAATTACGAACCTACATATACCATTGATTATAAAGCAAGTCCCAGCCAATAATCAACCCAGATAGTAATTGCATAACGAAAATCGTACCGGTCCACGATTTTGTATAAGTGACTGTACTTACTTACCCTACACTACCCTTCCTCCCCAACATTTTCCCATCCTCACCCCTTCCCAACCCGTAATTAATGACCAAGCGTCAACTGCCCCATCCCACCTGACATCCAACACAACCTGACGATACGATGATCATATTACACCTTACAGTAGATGCAATATCATGCCAACACAAAACTACACAACACCTGGAAATCACCAAACCACTGCTCTTCCATCACACACGCTCGTTTTATACCCACCACCCTACCCTACTGTTGCCCTTGCAGTCAGTTTTATGTCACTATCATACATTAATATAAAATTAATACATTTTGCATGCCTCACTTTTATATGTATAATGAATGCGCCAGTGGCCGTAGTTTCCATGTGTGAGAAAGTGAGAGAGAGAGAGAGCGAGCAAGAGAGAGAGAGCGAGAGAGAGCGAGAGGGAAAGAAAGAGAGATGGGGGGGTGACTAACCTTGTTCGTTTCCTCATCATCCAGGTGTGACCAGGTGCGACTTTAACCTCATGACACAGGGACAAGTACCTTAATTCTACACTTTTGGTAATGCACGATATTGGCGAAAATTAGGGCAGGGTGTGAATAAAGCTGTGTCAAAATATCATACTAATCCAAATTTGTGTTAATAAGTTATTCCCGAAAAACCATGTAACACGGCCTCTGAAACCCATAGTAGATGGCAGCACTACAATATTGTGAATGACTCCCCAATGATTCGAAGCCTCAATCATACTCTGTAATTCAACAATTATACACCTATTATACAGTTGGTGACAGATAACTTGATATCACCCACTGCTCAATTACTACAATATACTGTATGTATAATGATTTCATTCATTAGTGCATAGAGCTTTAGCAGTCAGACATAACCCTTTAAGTTAACCTTAATTAATTATTACCTTTTATCATGGCTATTATTAGACGATTATATTTAGCTTAGAATGGATCAGTAGGAGTCAAAGGTTTAATGGAAATAGACATTTCCCATTCGACTCCTACAGGGAGATCCTTTCATAGCTGAGTAACATCATCTAATGTTAAGGCACAGTATAATGAGAACAGCTTCCTGGTAGTGAAAGGGTTAAAGAGGGTCACAGACTTTTTGTTCTCTTCTTTTCTCTCTTTCTCTGGCTTGTATCTATTCGGCCCCATTCGGCCTACTGTTTTAAAACGTTTACTCCCATCCAAGTGTCGATTTTTTCCGCGAGCCAGCATATTTTGTTTAAAGTTTTTGCCAGCAGGCTAAATTTGTAAATTTTTCGACAGAAAAATTTCTCCGGCGAAGCCGGATTTCTCCATACAATGCTGGTTCGCTATCGCCCACCAGGAAGAAATTGACACCTAGATGGGGATAAACGTCTTTAAGTAGTAGGCTAAATGGGGCCGAATGGATACAAGCCATAGAAAGAGAGAAAAAGAGAGAGAAAAAAAGCCTGTCACCCCCCTTAAGGAGAATATTGCTGTAATAGACCGTCCTACGGTGTGTATATACTTTGGTACTAATGGCAACATGATCATTATGGGCAGACGGACCGTTTTTCTGGTCCCCTTTCTCCCTCGTGGTAAGCCCCATTTGTTTTGAGATTATAAGACGTTCGGTCCATTAGTTTGGCGATTTTAACACCTTTCGCCCAATTTAGTTGTCAATTTTAAGACCTTTCATGCCATTTAGGTGTCGATTTTCTCCTGGCGAGCGGAAGCGAGCCTGTAATTTTAAGAGGAACCGGCTTTCGGCCGGGAAATTTTTCTACCGAAAAACGTACACATTTATCTTGAAAGGGGGTCTAGGGGGTGTTTTTCTTAGCCTGATGGAGGTGTAGCGAGGAAACTAAGAAATAAAGGAATACATGAATTAATAGGCCAACAAACCGGCCCATGTCCCCGTAATGGTATTGAAGAGATATATAATCCTTCGATGATATGGTTAGTCATACTTACTGCTTAAGAATTATCTGATTAGATTATGCTTAACATTTTAAAGGTAACTCTCCGTGTGTGTGTGTGTGTATGTGTTAAATTCACCATAGAGTTAATCCCTTCTGTACCGGCGCCGAGCGTTTAACTTTATCTGGCTACTAATAGACGATTTTATTCAATTTATATAGGGCCTTCAGCAATTAACAGGCTTCGAACTATCTCAATTAATCCTTTTTACTACCACAGATCCTTCTTAACCCTTTCGTTGCGGGTGACGTTCCAGAACGTCCTGGCAAGTTACAGCAATTTCCAGGCTTTAAAAGCCTGTAAAAACCGTAAAAATCGAGTGTCAGTGGGCGGGTGCGTGAGGGGCCCACCTCCGACCCTCAGAGCACCGAGCGGCTCACTGATGTTGACTGTGTCTCGCGCGAGTCTTTCTCTGTGTCTCCCAGCAGTGTAGCCAAGCGAGCGAGTGTTACATAATAGCGGGTTTCCCACGTTTCACTGGCACCACTGCGGGTGAACCAGACCACGTACGGAGCCCGTTCTGGTGTCATTTTGAAGCTATTCTCGCCTAGTTTTCGGCAGAATACACTTCATTTAATGCAGATGCTTGATTTATCATTCAGGAGTGCCTGAATATGCCCTAAATAGCCCAAACATAGCCGCAGCCAAAGGGTTAAGCTGCCCAAAATCGTCTAAATAAAAGTTGAACAAAATTAAAAAGCCGTCACCGGTACAGAAGGGGTTAAACGTATTCATGCAGGATATACTGTAGTGTTGCTAACATCCTTATAATGTATCATATTGAAATAATGATGACAATAGATATATTTAATGCTGTTGCATCTCTCCAGTCGCAACTCTTGTTTATGTTTAGTAGTATGTGAAAAACTGAATGTATTCTGTTCTATTTGTAGTATGGGTTTCATAAGCCAACTACCCAGTCACTATCAATAAAAACCGAGACATAATGAGAAAGAAAGAGAGAGAGAGAGAGAGTTACAAGGAATAGTTAGTATCTCAGAGACCTTGTGGTCCATTCCGAGGAGATTTTTGAAGTGAAAGGAGAGAGACTATTTAGTGCACTACACCCATTACAAAGTGTACAATATGCTATCTACCCTCTTCTTGAACTGTTCTACTGAAGAACTGTTTACAACTTCGGAGGGAAGTTTGTTCCAGGTAGAAAAGAATTTATATGTGAAAAAGTTTCCACAAATACTAGTGCTGAACCTTTTCAATTATAATTTGAAGCCATTGTTGCGTGTTGTATTCATATTGAGGCTAAACATATTGCTATAATCCACATTGTCAAACCCGTTAAGTATGAAAAAAACTTCAATGAGATGACCTCGTAGTCTGCGTGTCTCCAACGGAAAGAGATCAAGAGCTCTCAACCGGTCCTCATAACTCAGTTTTCTAAGCGATGGAATAAGCTTTGTAGGCCTAGCTTGTACTCTTTACAGTAGCTCTATATCTTTCCTAAATGTTGGAGAATATAATTGAATAGCATATTCCAGGAGAGGCCGTATCAGAGCGTTGTAAAGTGTGAGGAATATTTCCTTATTTCTGTACTTAAATTGCCTCTTAATATAGCCCAATAATTTCTGAGCTTTCTTCTCTACTTCAATGCACTGCTTAGAAAACTTTAGGTCACTGCTAATCAGAACACTCAAATCCTTTTCCAAGTTAGTAACTTGCAGAGGCATTCCCAATAGCGAATAGCATGACTTGGGGTTTGTTTGGCCGATAAACATCACTTAGCACTTTTCCAAGTTTAGAGGCATCTGCCATGTCTCCGACTATTAACCCAGTCTGCTGAGGTCCATCCTGAGCTGATCAACCCCTTTGGGGTCTTTCACATTCATTCCAAGCTTTATGTCATCTGCAAACTTGGAGATCACACTCACAGACCAATATCGATGTCATTGACATAATTATATGATAAACAGAAGTGGGCCAAGGACAGATCCATGTGGAACTCCAGAAGTGACTGCAGTCCACTCAGAAGAAACACCATTGATTACCACTCGCTGTTGTCTACCTGTTAGCAAACTTTCTATACAATTTGTGACCTCTGTATTGATACCTAGTGCACTCACTTTTGACATTAGCCTGCAATGAGGCACTTTGTTAATAGCTTTTTGAAAACTAAGTAAAGGATATCTATGGCTCTACTTTTGTCATAATTATTCACTCAGCATTTCATGAACAAATTCCAGCAAATCGGTAGGACATGATCGGTGTTGCCTGAATCCATGTTGAGAATCTGAAATTAAATTGTGGATTTCTAGGTAGTCAACAATCTTGTCTACCAGTATCCCTTCTAAGAGTTGTACTATGATAGAAGTCAAGCTATTTGGCCGATTATTCTTGGGACACTCGTGGTCCCCTTTCTTAAATATTGTGGTCACATTGGCCAGTTTCAAGTCTTCAGGGACCTTTTCATTTTCTAGTGATTTATGGAAGATGTCTGCCAAGAAAGGTGCGATTTCATCTCGCACTTCGCACTTCTCGTACAACTCGGTGAAGAACGCTATCTGGGCAGATGACTTGAGCCTATTTAACTTATCTATTCTTTATGCTACCTCCTCTTGGGTACAGCTAACTCTGCTAAGAACTTCATCCTCATGCACTAATCCTGGACTTTGCATGTCACTGGTATTTTTCCTTGTGAATACAGAGGCAAAATGGTCGTTTAGGGGATTAACAATATCAGTGTCAGAGGTTTGATGTTGACCTGTTGGATCCTTTAGAGGTCCAATGCTACTTTTGAATGGCTTCCTGCAGAGAGAGAGAGAGAGAGAGAGAGAGAGAGAGAGAGAGAGAGAGAGGGGTGGGGGGGGAGTGAGTGTGTGTGGGAGAGTGAGAGTGAGTGGGAGAGGAGGGAGAGACGTTGATCATAGTCACTGTTACAGTCATTACTGCTTATAATTAACAATATTATTATCAACAATACTATCTCCCCCACACAATTTAATCCATACAGTACCGGTAACTTCCTTTACATCATAGTCTGGACACTATTAGACGATTTTATTAAGCTTAGGAAGGATCTGTCAAAGGAGTACAAAGAAAAACAAGCAACAACAGATATATTGATCCTTTCGAGGTTGTTTGTTACTAAACTACCTAATCAATGTGAGATAAAGATAACGGTAGCTCAATAAAAACTGCTGCTATTCATTTGTAATCGCAGTTAATCGTGGATTAACACTCAAAGAGCAGGTGGTGGAGTATATTTGACTGTGCCGCCCAGCGGGGGGTTTTACCGTAAACGAGCTTGTTTCCATGCATAAACAAGAGCCAGAGCGTAATACAAGTATGTATCCCTGAAAGGGCGTTAATTCAGCTTTCCAATAACACCAGAACCATCCTTCTACGATCACTGGTTGTCTTGCAACGATCGTGCAACCGAAGGGCAAAATCGGTAAAATACGGTCATTTCCTTACATTATTACGTGTGAAACGAGTGAGGGAGGGTGGAGTAGGGTGCAGTACATCTCAGTAGCTCCACGGCCACCGTGGCGAGCGGTCATGAGTTAACCTACGCTCCTCCCACCGCTCCGCTCTCTCTCAGAGCACATTACGTGCTCAAAATTGCATGCGACTATAGCCGGGCCCCGCCACATAGTCCTTGGTTCTTTTGCCCGGCTATAGCCGGGCGCCGCCAGTTAAGGGTTAAGAGCGAGATACTTATCTAGGCGTCTTTCGAAAGTTTCAACAGTACTGTATTCAATGACATGACTGGATAGTCCATTCCATAGGTTTACTACTCGATTGAAAAAGAAAAGCTTTGCCTCATGGGAGTTAAGATGCTTTCCGATTATCTTGCAACCATTTCCTCTAGTGTAATTCCAATGATTGATTGTGAAATATTTGTTGACATCCATAATGTCAATACCTTTAATAATTTTAAACACTTGAATTAGGTCCTCTCTCAGCTTGCGCTTTGTTAAACTGAACAGATTTAACTCTTTTAGACGCTCTTCATATGACTTTTATCTCAGTCTAGGGATAATTTTGGTCACTCTCTGCTATATTCTCTACAGTTTATTAATGTCCTTTTGATAATATGGACCCCAAAATTGTCTACAGTATTCCAGATGGAGGCGAACCAAATAATTATATAAGGTGAGAATGACATTTTCAGATTTGTATTCAAATGATTTTCCAATGAAGCCAATAATTTTGTTTGCTTTCTTAACTACTTAGGTACATTGTTGGCTGGATTTTAATCTGCTGAGCACCAGCTGATTTATAATAAATGTACAATGAGGGACCAGCAGGTTGTTTTTTTTGTTTTTTTTTTCTAAAATACATGGGATGGGTTATTAATGAAGGAAAAACCACAAAAAAACACTTACCTAGGTCATTTAGGGGTTCTGGGGGGCGGCAGAAAGTCGCAATTAACAAGGGGAAATGGTTAGGCAAAATACTGGAAAATCACTTCCTCGTGCGCCCAAATGCACGCGTCTGGACTTGGAGAGTTTCCAACCATCAATATTGTTGCATGGGATATTAACCCTTGTCTAGCGGGGCCGGACTTAAGTCGGTCTAGAGAAGAAAGGACTATGTGGCGGGGCCCGCATTAAGTCGGTAGCAATTTTGAGCACATAATTGGCTCTGAGAGAGAGACGAGCGGTGGGAGGAGCGTAGGTTCACTCTGACCGCTCGGCACGGTCCCCGCGCCGCAACTAACCTCCCCTCCTCACTCATCCACACCCATTACCTCGCTACACAGGGAATTATGTAAGGAAATTACCTTATTTTAGCGATTTTTCCTTCATGTTGCACGATCGTTGCAAGAGAATCAGTGGTCGTAGAAGGATGGTTCTAGTGTCATTGGAAAGCTCAATTAACGCCCTTTCAGGGATACATAATTGTATTACGCTCTGGCTCTTGTTTATGCATGAAAAAGAGCACGGAAACAAGGTCGTTTAGGGTAAAACTACCCGCTTGGCGGGTAGTAGAAGTTACTGACGGGCCCGCTCTTAGGGCGTTAAGCAGTTCCCATACAAATCTGAACCCTCTAGGTGCCATAGGACAAGAGTAATTAACACGAACGCAACCATTGCATCGCTGGGGTTTAGCGTTACATACATAGGCGACGCATAACGTGCGTCGCTGGTACTCAAGAACTTGATATTGTTACTCCTGAGTCTGTTTCTTTATCAGTATTTTTTGAGTTTCCTACCATTTATTGAGTAGTTTGAATTTTCATTCTTGTATCCTATATGTAGTACTTTTCATTTGTCGGTATTGAAACTTATTTGCCAGGTTTGGGCCCAATTTGCTAATTTATCTAAATTAATTTGGATCTGTTGAACATGCAAGGGAGATACTGCTATGTTCGCTATGTTGGTATCATATACAAATGTATAAATTGTACATGAAAGATCATCATCGATGTTATTGATATAAATTAAGAAAAGAACGGGTCCGAGTACTGACCCCTGCGGCACACAACTTGTGACATTTTTCCAGTCCGAGGCTTTACCGTTTATTACTACTCCTTGTGTACACCCAGTAAGCCAATTCTTAATCCATTGAAGTACATATCCTTCTATGCCATGAGCTTTTAATTTTATCAAGAGACGCTTGTGGGGGACTTTATCGAATGCTTTTTGGAAATCAAGGTAGACAATGTCGACTTTACTTTCGTTATGCATGTTGAAGATGTCGTGAAAAAAGTCAAGGAGATTTGTTAGGCATGAACGCTTGTTTCGGAAACCATGCTGTGATTCTTTTATTATATTCTTTTCTTCTAAATGGTTTACAAGTTTATCTCTGATGATTGTTTCGAGCAATGTACATATGATTGAAGTCAAACTTATTGGACGGTAGTGATTTGCTTCCTTTTTTTTAAATAGGCATTTCATAAGCTAATTTTCATTCATTAGGTACAATGCCACTTTGCATGGTATTGTTTAAAAAGTAGTGCTAATGGTTTTGATATCTCGTCTCTTAATTCTTTTAAAACTGGGAGAAATAGTATCATGTCCAGAGGATTTATTAGACTTTAGTTTGTTATACCGTTTAGTACATCTACTTCCGTGATTACGATATCACTTCCAAAAAATCATTATTGTTTATTATAGATGGTGTGGCATGAGGAATTGAATTCAGATCTTCTTCGGTAAAGACTGATGCAAAAATGTTATTGAGACTATTACTCATCTGGACTTCATCATTGACAAGATCTCCATTTCATTAGTAAGTGGTCTGATATGAGATGTTATCACCTCTTTACTTCTAAAAATCGTGGTAACTGAAATCTAGAGGAAGCACATACAGTAGACAGAGAGGTGTTGGTGTTGCGGGGTGGGTGAGTGTGTGAGAATGGGAGGGGTGGGGTGGTGTGGGGTTTGGCATTGGTAAAGGTGAGGGACTTGACTGTGGTGTGCGGGGCCTCAGAAGAGTCGAGTTGCTTGAACTCCTCGTCCTCAAATACAAGTAACAAATACTTGTTGTTATTGTACTGTATACTGTTTTCCAGTTTTCTCACTAGGCTACATTAACTCTCTCCCACTTTTTGTTTTTTTTCCCGTAAATTTTGTAACAAATTTCTAGTCCATTTGTGATTTTCAGGCTTTAACTGTGTCATACTGCTAACATCAATTTTTGTTTTATTTTCAGGCATAAATTGTGTTCTATTGCTAACATATTTTTTGTGATTTACAGGCATATTAATTTTATCTATTGCTAACAAAATTTTGTGTGATTTTCAGGAATTAATTGTATCACATTGCTAACATAAATTTTTTGTGATTTTCAGGCTTTAATTGTACCATTTTGCTAACATAAATTTGTGTGATTTTCAGGCATATTGTGATTATATCGTCATGGCGCCGCAACGAACCTGCATAAGTTGTTCCGGTAAATTTGGCCCTACCATATTTGTTGATACTGATGTCCAAATTTGTAGATTTTGCCAGCTCTTCATTGCGGATGAATTGAATTCAGCTCACCGCAAGATCGATGCCCTGACTACGAAGCTTGAATCCCTTCAAGAATTTGCCACACTCAACGTAGGAGTGCCCTCGGCCCAAGAAACCACTACAATGTCAACCGCCATTCCAGTGCATACAGTACCGGTACCGGTACCCACACCAGCAGCTACCTTAGATGTTTCAGAAAATAATAATGACTCTACTCTCACCCCCCCCAGGACAACTTTCAGTTAGTGAGAAACAATGTGCATCCCAGTACCAGTACCAGGAAGGTCATCCCGACAACATGCCAAAACCGCTTCAAAATTCTTGCTATTGACGAGGAAGAGGAAACGGAAGAAGTTCGGCTTGTGGGCGACTCCATGGTCCGTGGCCAATTAACCGAGTTCTGTGCCAGGGCACCCAGGACCAGAAAGCGATTCTGTATCCCAGGTGGCGGCGTGGACGACATTATTGCGGCTGTGGAAGAGGTTTCCAGGCTCGCCCCCGCAAACACTACGTACGTCATCCACGTTGGATCTAACGATGTCCAACGGACGCGGTCAGAGGAACTACTTTGCAAGTACCGGCGGCTGATCAGGTCCTTCAAGGAAAAATCTAATAGAATCTTAATTTCAGGAATTGTTCCCCGGATTGATGTAGAAAACCGATTCTACAACATAGCTACCAGTACAAATCGCCGACTAGCCAAACTCTGCAGGGAGGAGGACATCGGCTTTGTCGACACGAGGGATCATTTTTACTATGATAAATCTTTGTTTTCAGGAGATGGTGTACATCTCAATGGAGTAGGAGCTGCACGTCTTGGTCGTCTGCTGAACGATGCAGTCAAGGATTTCCGTTCAAAAAACGGGGTCAACCGGGGGTATCCGAGGGTAGTGTAAGTCAAATACGAACTGAAAATTCAGACAATGCACAATCAGTAACATCCAACTCTAATACTCTTAAGGTGTTTTATGTAAATGCTCGTAGCATACACAATAAATTTTCAGATCTAGAGGAAATCGTGTTTACAGAACATTATGATATAATTGGCATTACAGAATCTGGGTTAAATACGGAAGACAGAGACTTTTTAGCCGAATATACGCTTCCTGGTTATACAATGTTTGAGAAAAGTCGGATCAATAGAAATGGAGGAGGAGTTCTGTTTTTTATAAAGGAAAGTCTTAATCCCGTCTTAATGTCAAAACCTCAAATTGCAAATATAGACATATCTTACGTACTATTAAATAATAAACGAGGAACTAAAATAACACTAGCTTTATTATACAGACCCCCAGCTCAATCAGTGCAAACTGACAGTGAAATTTATGAACAAATTGCAGAAATAACTAACATACAAGATACCGTAATTCTTAGCGATTTCAACTTACCCGTGACTAAATGGGGCGATATTCTTACTTCACACTCTGGACATGACCTCTATGCTAACTTGCAAGAGAGTTCACTTTTTCAATTTGTACAATCTCCGACCCGTGGTAATAATGTGCTTGACCTTGTACTCGCAACAAAAGAATTAATAGAGAATTTGAATGTTGGTGATGAATTCAGTAACAGCGACCATCGTACGATAACTTTCACTTTAAAGTTTACTAGTAACAAATAAAAAAGCACCATTGAGAAAGTCCCTAATTTCAAGAAAGTAAATTTTCATAAACTTAAATCAAAGCTTAAAGAAACTGACTGGAGCTTTGAAGCTTTCTGACTAACAATAACGACATAAATACATCTTGGGAGTGTTTCACAACCACTTACCTTAAGGCAGTGCAAGACTGCATACCATCGAAAATACGGCGTCCAGGCCATAATGATAAGCCCAAATGGTGGAATAAAGATATTTCAGACTGTCTGCTTGCTAAAAAATTTGCTAATGATAGATTAAAATCCTCACAAAATGACGAAGAACGGGCGAAATTTGTAGAGCTACGACGCAAAGCCAAAAAGTTAATTAAGCAAAGTAAAAAGACCCTGGAGTTACATGTTGCGAATCAAAGTAAAACAAACCCGAAAGAATTCTATAGTTATATCAGAAAGAAAAAAGTAGTTACTTCAACTGTTGGACCGTTAGTCGATGAAAATGGAGAATACACCAAAGACGAAGTACAAATGAGTAATGCCCTCAATACCTTCTTTGCATCAGTGTTTACAACAGAAGACCTCAGTGATATCCCTACACCATCGCCGATTCAGATTGATAATTCAGATGTTCTAAGCAATATCACCGTTACAGAGAGAGAAGTATTGAATTGTTAAGATAAACTCAAGGTAAATAAAATGCCTGGACCTGATACAATCTCGCCTAGAGTTCTAAAGGAAGCTAAGGATGAGCTCTCCAAACCACTGACATTGCTATTCAATGAATCCTTGCAGTCTGGGACTATGCCCGATCAGTGGAAGCTAGCCAACGTAACACCGATATTAAAAAAAGGCAGCAAATCCTTACCCAGTAACTATCGTCCAATTAGCTTAACCTCAATTGTATGTAAAATGCTAGAAACGGTCATAAGAGACAGACTCGTAAATCACTTAGAGGCAAATAACTTACTTAAAGATACTCAACACGGCTTTCGTAAAAAACGTTCCTGTTTAACAAACCTCTTAGACTTCTTCCACGATATCCTCAACCTCTACGATGAGAGTAAAGCTGTAGATATTATATACCTTGATTTTCAAAAGGCCTTTGACAAAGTTCCCCACAAACGTTTACTGCTAAAACTAAAAGCGCATGGAATACAAGACGGTGTGTTGAAATGGATAGAAAATTGACTCAGCGACAGAAAGCAAAGATTAGTCATAAACGGTAAGGCATCTAAATGGACCAATGAAAGTAGCGGGGTACCCCAGGGATCGGTACTAGGACCAATTCTCTTTCTAATTTACATCAACGACATAGATGAGGGTCTCACCTGTACAATCTAAAAATTTGCTGACGATAAAAAAATTGCAAATAGCGTACTCTCAAAAGAACAAGTTGACGATATGCAACACAATCTAGATAAATTGTCATGTTGGGCCCAAATTTGGCAAATGAGTTTCAATGCGGATAAATGTAAAGTACTACATATCGGATACCTAAATGAGAAAGCAAACTATTCGATGAATGGCACTCAGCTTAAGAATGTAAACAAAGAAACCGATCTGGGAGTAACAATATCGAGTAACCTAAAACCGAGTCAACAATGTTCAGAAGTTGTTAAGAAGGCAAACAAAATAATTGGCTTTATAGGCAGGTCATTTGAGCATAAATCCAAAGAAGTTATCCTAACCCTTTACAATTCCTTAGTCCGCCCTCTTCTGGAATACTGCGTTCAATCCTGGTGCCCTTATTACCAAAAAGATATTAACAAGCTAGAACGAGTTCAACGTAGAGTTACCAAAATGATACCTAGCCTAAAGAACAAACCATACGAAGAGCGTCTTAGAGAATTAAATCTATTTCCTTTAACCCAGCGCAGATTAAGAGGTGACTTAATTCAAGTGTTCAAAATCATCAAAGGCATCGACAATATGAACTGTAGTAAGTACTTCACTATCGACCAATCTAATTACACGCGGGGAAATGGTTGCAAAATTATTGGTAAATCTTTTAACTCACACGAATCTAAGAATTTCTTCTTCAATTGAGTTGTCAACTTGTACGAATGGGCTTCCCCGAGACGTTATAGACTGCAGCACCGTTGATTCATTTAAACTCCGCCTAGACAAATATCTCGCATCAAACCCGCGACTGACTGCGTTTGTAAATGAATAACTATATTTTATCCCCCCCTCAGTTACTAACCCATCTGTCCCCTACTAACTTCCTAATCCTGCCACGGACATTAGTTCCAGGGCAGTAGTTCCCTTTCCAATGTTCCCTTACCCACTCTAAACCACTGTTTGGACACTTGATCCTCAGTGTTTTGGAGGACAAGCAGCCTAGAAGGGTCACTAGACCTGTTGTTGCTTGATTTCCTTTGTACTCCTTTGTACTCCTTTGTACTCCTCCATGGCCTTCTTGTGCGCTCAGATCCCCTTCATGGTGTGGGGGAGGTCCTCTTCCTGCACTGGCCAGTCCGGCCCTGAGTGGCACCATCTAGACCCTCTTTCCCCTGTTGAATGAGTCGGGGTCCCTGAGCCCCCCTGAGGAGTTCGGGTGAGTCCCGTCCTCCACTCTTTCCCTATGGTGTGATGGCGCTGCCCCTGTAATAGGGTTGTCTCTGGTATTCTTGGGTTTGTTCGTCCCTACCAGACTCTGGCTTGGTTGTTTGTTCGTCCCTACCAGACTCTAGCTCAGTATATTTTTTCTGGTGTTAACAGTCCCCCTGGTATCTGAAAGTGTTGTATCCCGGTGGATGGGACTCGATAGCTTTGGCGGGCAACCCATCTAGGGGAGTAAACCCTAAAAAAATTACCGATGGGTGACACGCTAATCGGTGCCACTTACACGTGGCGATCTTTGTAACAGATAACAGAGAACTCATAGTGACTCGTTGTGGCTCGTGGCTCGCAAGTACACTCACGGTGACTCTTACTCTTTCGTGGTGCCTCGTGGAATTTAGCACACTCGCGGTCATTTTTGCGCGAGTTGCCAAGAGTCAACACTCTTGGCAACTCGTGTATGTGTGAACCTTGCTTAACTCACATCTCCTTGACTATTCGGGAGTGGTTTGTATTATTAGGTATAGTTTATAATATTATACTATTATTAGTCCAATACAAATTAAGATTTTTTGTAATTATATAATAATAACAGTAACATGGACCTACAGCTACGGTTTGCTACAGTTTACCGTAGGTTGAGCTTTATTCGACCAGTACAAGTGTAGCATATAGAACAAATGTGGTGACCGGACAACTCAACCAGTAGACTTTTCCTTTGCCCCTCAACTTTCTCTGGGCCCTGGGTGGGGCTTTGGTTTCCCGGGTGTTTCCGCACCCTCCTCAGCTCCCCGCCATGGAGTGGCTTCGGTAACCCAGGATTTATTGTGGTAGGCAGGGAGGGTTCTGTGGGGGCGCTCGGTTATGGCCTTGGCCTTGCTTGGGGCCTTGGGGCTGTTCAGCCAGGCAGCCTGGGGAACAGCAACAACAACAACCAGTAGACCATTTCAACCAGTAGCTCTCAACCAGTACCAAATCAACCAGTATGGTTAGGTTAGTACTATATTTTGGCACTGGTTTGGTTGGTCTAGGTTGATTTGGCACTGCTTGAGAGCTACTGGGTGAAATGGTGTACTGGCTGGCCGGGAATCAACAAATGTATATTAAAAACTTTTAGGCCTAGGGACTTGTTTATCATTATAATTTTTTTATTAATATGCATTGACCTATACGTTGACTAATACATCACTGTATAAGTCACATTACGAATACGTTATTGCATTTAAGGTTAACAGAGTTTTACTGACCAATACTTTTTATAATGTTCATAAACAATTGGCGTTATACAAATTATGATAGGAGATTTGGAAAGTGCATGGAAAAATACTTCCTATTCCAAATTTGAAAACCTATTGTTACACCTCGAAAATTTGAAATACGGCCATGCAAATTCAGACGAGTTAAAACAAGAACATGTAGTCGGTACCAATTTTGACTATGATAATTCCAGATTTTGTCAGTTTTCCTAGAGTAATATTCTAGACTATCCTTTCCTCTATCTTTCGGGATATAGTACATTTCAATAAGGTAATTGCATACTGACACGAAAGCCCCTCCAGGCGAGTTACCCGACTCGAAATTTCAGCCTGATACGGCGAATCGGCAACATAATCGTGGATATCGGAAATTAGCCGCGGGTGACTCTCACGGTCCAAGCGACGTATCGGGGGTCGATACGAGATTTTGAGCTGTTCAAAAGTTCGTGGGAATCCCCCGACAACTGTAAACAATCGTCTGAATCTGGTCTCCATCACAAACTCGCCGTATCACAATCGTATGGTCCGTATCAAAGTCGTATGGTCCGTATCAAAGCCATATTGCCCGTATCAACGTCGTCTGGTGCGTAAGCCTGCCGTGCGTACCGTATCTCTTCCGTGAGGAAAATTGGCAACGGTCGAGTTGGCAACCGCGCGTCTAGCCTAAATCCGGTTGCACGTCTCACGGCGTCAATACGATTCTTCTGAGTTGTATCGCAGTCTTTTGGGTCGTCTCTTTTCCGTGGACTAGTTGTGTACCCTTAGCACGACTTTTCCTATCTTCTTCGTAGCATTCGTTTCTCCACCGTATCTGCATCGCTAGAGTCTTATCATGTCGTGCGGAAGAGATACGGTAGAGATACGACTCTAACGATGTCAGCCATTTTTTCCGCGATCTCTAGTAAATTCGGCAAGACAAAGGATTTGTATGTGTCGTGGGTGTTCGTGCCAGTCTTGAAGGGGCTGTCGTGTCAGCGAGCAACAACCTTATAGGCGCAATTTTTGTGGGTGAAAATTGTCCAGGAATAAATGCTTTTGTTCCCGGAGATATATTCAAAATCGTGATTATGTACTTTACTAATATATTCCTATACCGGTACATATATAATAAAAAAAACTAATATTAAACAAATTCTGATGACTCCATTGAAAAGTGCATTAATAATTCTTCTTATTTTATATAAACATAAATATATTGCTCAGCATATAATGAAAATGTGACAAGTTGCATGCCGAAGAACGATTAATTATTTTCATATCAAATAAAGCTCAGTATGATAAAAATACTTTTTGTCCTGGTGTCATGCATTCATATTGTAGTAAGGGCTTTCTTCTTTCTTGTCATGTATAACTCATTAAACAAGACTTGATTGTTGTGAGCTTAAACAGTGTGATAGTAAATTATTTATTTTCACGCCATCTATTGGGAGCTGATGAAAATGAGACCTGAGGTAACCTCTTCACCACAATTACGTAAGTTTCATCCTATTCTGCTTACTATTAGACGATTTTCTTTAATCTTTAGAATATTATCTACCTCTAGAACTCCAATGGGTAAATACGATCTCAATAAACCCTCTTAATAACGCGGGTCCTTCTTAAACTGCATACAATCATCACATTTTATCCAGAATCAAAGGTAAAAAGGTGATGGATACCTACATGCGAGTTGTGGCCCAGTTAAGTGCAATTGGAAGCAGGTAAAAACGGCCACACTCCGAAATGGCCACACTCCTAAATGGCCACAAACCGAAATGGCCACATTCCGAAATGGCCACACTCCTAAATGGCCACAAACTGAAATGGCCACACTCCGAAATGGCCACACTCCTAAATGGCCACAAACCGAAATGGCCACACTCCTAAATGGCCACAAACCGAAATGGCCACACGGGAGAGGATGTCAGCCGCGCGCGGGTAGTGACTGGTTGAGGCCAGTTACCAACGCTCGCACTGGTTCAATCCAAGATATACTGTACAGTATATCTTGGTTCAATCTACAACTCAGATTAACAGTTTTTTGAACTATAATAATAAAGTTTTTTGCAAAAGAAAAGGAGTAAAAATATCGTTAAAATATATATAGTCCTAGATGTAATAATTAAATAAGCATAACAATAAGATTGACGGATGATACCCGTTACGCGTAAATTCCATTAATACATTATTTAATGAACTTATTGTTCACTACTATATTCAAGAGAGAGAGAGAGAGAGTTTAGATGAGGGAGTCGTTTGTTAACACCTAACGAGCGGCCTAGGCGGTAATTTATATGTACCGCCCAGAGGGGTGTTTTTACCCTAAATAGGGTTGTTTACGTGATCATTTTCATGCGTAAATAAGATCCAGAGCGTAAAACAAGTATCTATCCATGAAAGGGCATAAACAGAGCTTTCCAATGACACCCCAACCATCCTTGTACGACCGTTAGTTTTCTTGCAACGATCGTGCAACACGAGTGCAAAAACCATGTAATTTGGTACTTTCCCTACATAATTCCCTGTGTAGCGAGTGTGAGGGGGGAAGGGAGGGTGGTTTTCACTTCAGTTGGCCCACCGCGGTGGTGTGCGACGGTCAAACCCTTACTACGCTCTTCACACCGCTCAGCTCTCTCTCTCTGCAACATTACGTGCTGAAAATGGCACACGACATAAGTTGTGAACCGCCACTTAGTCCAAATTTCTTTCACACGACATAAGTTGCGCGCCGCCAATAATGGGTTAAGAGATAAAGAGCTATTAACTCTATTTGGTTCGTGGGAGTTCTTTTTGGATTTCCCTATATTGATCCATTTGTTGGGAGAATTTAAGACGTTCCACCCCATTAGTTTTTCGATTAAATGACGCTTATTAATGTAGGTGAGCTATAGCAAACCTGTAACTTACAAGAAATCTGCCTTCGGGCGGGACATATTCTTTCCCGATAAATTTACAAATCTAACTGAAAGGGGGTTTGGTAGGCATTTTATAGTTTGAAGGAAATCTGGGAAGGCGATTTTTGTTAGCTAATGAGACATACTAAAGTGCATTGCTCGAAAATGGCAGACACTAGTAAAATCTTCAATACTGTTTTAATATCTCATAATAATTCTCATAACTATAAATATAGAATATTCTTGTCAATTACAAATGTCAATTTGATTTTACTCTAATATCAAATACTACAAACACTTGGTTCTAGTTGCATTATAATAACCATCTCTAAACTCACATATACATATAATTTAGATATACTGCAGCATAGTGGAAGTTTGCAAAGGTCGTTCCGATTTTTTTAAATATGATAAGTCAGTCTCAAATTCCCCTCTAACTCTGCGTCTCTCTAACGAATGTAAGCCTAATTTCTTCAACCTTTCTTTATACGGAAGATTTCTAATATTATGGATCATTTTTGTCATTCTACGTTGTACTCTCTCCAATGAATCTATGTCCATTCTGTAATAAGGACACCAAAATTGAACAGCATAATCCATATGGGGTCTCACTAATGACAAGTAAAATTTTAAGATAACATCAGCAGTTCTGTTACTCACACTCCTAGAGATGAACCCGAGAATATGTTTGCCTTGTTTCGAACGCTTATACACTGTTTTCTAGGCTTCAAATCATTGCTAACAAACACACCTAGATCTTTCTCACAATTCGAGTTTTCTAATTCCATATTAGCTAGTTTATATTTAACATTTGTATGCATCTTCCCTATTATTTAATACCTTGCATTTGTCAATGTTAAACTTCATCTGCCAATTTACTGACCATTCGTGTAAGGTATCTAGATCCCTTTGGAGGCACTCTATATCTCTATCTGAATCAATTGTTCTCCCCATTTTGGTATCGTCTGCAAATTTACTTATCCTACTAGTTATACCTAAAGCAAGGTCATTTATGTATATAACAAACAACAGAGGACCTAATACAGATCCCTGGGGGACAACACTTTTGACTGCTCCCCATTCTGACTTCGTACCATTTATGCTGACTCTCTGCTTCCTACCAATTAGCCATGACCTAATCCATCCCAACAACGCCCCACCTATTCCATGCGCCTCAACCTTTCTCATCAATCTCTCATGGGGGACTCTGTCGAAAGCTTTACTGAAATCTAAATATATTATATCATATGACTTGTCATTATCTACCGCTTCATATACCTCTGAGAAAAAACTAAGCAAATTAGTAAGGCGCAAGAACGTCCCTGAGTGAATCCATGCTGAGAAGAATTTATTAAATTAAATGTATCTAAGTGGTTTCTAATTTTACTAGCAATAATTGACTCTAGTAGCTTTCCTATGATTGATGTAAGACTAATGGGACGGTAATTGGATGCTATTGATTTGTCACCTTTTTTGAAGATCGGAACTACGTTTGCAAGCTTCCAAGCTTCTGGAACTATACCTGTCTCTAATGACTTGGTAAATAGAAATGTTAATGGGTAACTTAACTCATCCCTACATTCTTTTAATACTCTAGCGTATACCTCATCAGGACCAGAATCAGAATCAGAATCAGAATATTTATTTTTCCATTTTACAATGGTTCTTCACATAAAACATTAAAAAAATATTAAAATACATACATTATATAAATACATATTTACAATAAGAAACATCTCTAGTATGTTACTATGGACAGTCTTTAATATCTATAAAAAAATGACAGTTACAGTATTATTAAATTTTTTGTTTATAGATCCATTTCATGTTTCAGAATATAATCTTTTAATATATGCTTAAACGTGTTTAGGTTATTTGTGTCCTTTACTGATCTCGGCAACCTATTCCATATTTTAGGACCTGCTACCAAAAGCGATCGTTCACCATAAAAGGTGTTCGTTCTCTGTACATATAGATGGTTTTGCTGTCTTGTGTTACTATTTATGATTTCATTAACAATAGGAAAGTGTATTAGCCAGTTTGAAATTACCTTATGCCTTTCTTTATACACCGCAATAGCTGTATCATATATATATTTTTGCTTTATTTTTAGCCACTCTAATTCCTTTATTATCGGATTTACATGGTCGTATTTTTTTGCTCCACCCACTGCTACCTTTGCAGCAAAATTCTGCATTTTTTGTACAGTATTTAATATAGTGCAATTAGTTGAACCCCATATCATTATGCAATAATTTATCAAACTTAAAATTAGCGATTGAATCACAATGACCCTAGTAGCTTTGTCAAAATTACCTTTTATACGATTCACATACATCAACGTTCCCATGACTTTCTTGTTCAGTTCACTTGTGTGTTTATTGAAAAGCATGTTACTATCTATATGTAGACCTAAATTTGTTACATGTGTACAAGGTATAATTTTATGATCATCGAGTTGTATACATACATTTGAGGGTATTTGGGATAAAAGCTGCCTAGTGCCAAGGAAAATGCATTGAGTTTTATTTGCATTCAACATAAGACCATTTCTCTGGAAATATTGTTTCACTATTTTGAGTGTATTTTCTGTTTTGCTAATTACATTAGTTAATTCATCCAGAGTGCCTGAGTGAAGTATCTGAGTATCATCAGCATACTGAATGAGCAAACAATCTCTAACATAGTTTAGTAAATCATTGACAAATATAATAAATATAATGGGTCCTAGAATAGAGCCTTGAGGCACTCCATATGTTACATGTAAAGTAGATGAGACTGTATCACCCAACTGCACAGCCTGTGTCCTATCGGTCAAGTAATTCATAAGCCAGAATGAGTCAATATTTAATTTTTTGCATTTTTCTAACAATATTTGATGACTGACACTGTCGAAAGCTTTAGACAAATCAAGCAGTGTTAGTAAAGACACTTTTTTGTTATCCATATTAGTATATATTTTATTAGTTAATAAAGTGAGGGCTGTTTCCGTTGATAAATATGGCCGAAAACCATGTTGACTTATAGAAAGCAGATTGTTGTTTTCCAAGTGCGACATATACTGATTTGTGGCGACTTTCTCTAAAACTTTTGATAATATTGGGAGAAGTGAAATGGGTCGATAATTACCAACACAATCTTTGTCTCCATTTTTATATATTGGTTTAATTATAGCATGCTTCCACATTTTCGGGAACTTACCAGTTACTATCGAGGTGTTTATTATACAGGTTAAGTAAGATATTGTAACATACAATGCATCTTTTAACATCTGAAGAGAAATCCCATCAGAACCACAAGCTTTCGTGTCTTTAAGCTGCTTAAATGTTAGAATTATAGTATTTGTGTCAATTGGTTTTAGTCTAAAAAGATTGTTAGCAGTTGTAGAAGTCTCATATCGTTGGTCGGTATTCTCATCTGTGTCTAGTGTAATGTTATTTTGTGATTTCTCATACGATGATTTGCCTACATTTGCAAAGAAATCGTTAAATTTGTCTACTTTTCTATCGTGTTATCAAAGGATTGGATACTTGAAGATTTCTTATTACTGGGAACTATTTGTTTTATTAATTTCCAAGTTGATGCTGTATCACCTTTACAATTATTAAATTGGTCATGGTAAAATTTACTTTTTGTTCCTGCTATGAGAGATTTGACTCGTTTTTTCTCAGTTTTATACTTTGACTCTAGATCTCTGTTTTGTCTATCGTGTTTTAATGCAGCTTGTAGCTTATTCCTTTCGATTATTGCGGTTTTAATGGTGTTGTTTATCCATGGGGCATAGGGCCTTTTTATCTCCTTTGTAGTTATTGGAGCACATTTATCGAGACATTCATCCAGGCGATTTATGAGGTTTCAGCCTGTCAATTTCCTTAAGCACATCATTTCTACTTATAGTAACCGTACTTAACCTATTTTCTATACTATCACTATATACCTTACGGACTTCTGGAAACTGTGCCAAATTTTCATTAGTGAAAACGGAAAGAAATTGACTATTTAATGTACTGCACATTTCTAAATAATTTTCTGTCATTTCTCCTATCGAAGTTTTAAGGGGACCAATTAGATCTCTAACCTTGGATTTATATAGTTGGTAAAAAGCTTTAGGATTATTTTTTGAGTCATTGGCAACCTTAATTTCATAATTTATTTTTCTTTCCTAATATCCTTTTTTACCTGTCTTGATAGATTCTGATAGTAAGCAAGTAGGTGAATTTCGCCTTTCCTAATTTTTCTATATATTCCTCTCTTTTGTCCTAGAAGATCTAATAGTCTATTATTCATCCATTTGGGTTGGTTCTGTGTTGATCTAAATTTTCTTTTGGGGATATATTTATTTTGTGCATTGAATACTGGCTCGATAAAATTATCGTATGTATCTACCAAGGTTGACGTCTCTTCCTGACTTAAGCTGACAGGTGCCTGAGAAGGGGTACACTCGTTTGGACACCTGGATCAACTTAATTTTTTGACCATAGGGTCCGCTAATAGGGCTCTTCTTAACCCACCATAATTGGCTTTTCTGAAGTCAGGTATTAATGTTGTATTCTCTCTGGTATTACCTTTCCATTGTATATTAAAATACACAGATTTGTGGTCACTATTTCCTAGGTGGTCCCCTATCTCTACATTATTTACCATATGTTCATTGTTACTGAAAACTAAATCGAGACTATTATTACCTCTAGTCGGCGTATCTATGAATTGAAATTTTAAACTATCTTGTACTACCTCTATAAACTCCTCAGAATCAGTCTCCTATTTGATGCTGCCAATCTATATTCGGAAAATTAAAATCCCCCATAATGCACACATTGCTAAACCTTGATGCCATTTTAATTTCCTCCCATAATGACGTTCCGTCATTTCTACTCATATTTGGCGGTCTATACATAACTCCAATAACTATGGTCTCACTACCTTCGTTAACCTCTACCCAAACACTTTCATTATCGTTATTTAGTCTAATACCTGATTTAATACAGCTTTTTAATGTACTCCTGACAAACACTGGTATACCGCCACCCCTCTTACTTGTTCGGTCATATTTAAACAAACTATATCCTGGTATATCAAATTCTGCTAAAAAATGCCTGGTTTCTGTATTAATCCACTTTTCCGTTAGCGTTCTTATGTCTATATTTTCTTTGCTAACAAGGGCTCTAAGTTCGTTAATTTTGTTACATAGACTCCGACAGTTTGTGTAATATACTCTCAATTTACTTCTTTTCTTTATAGCTAATTTACCTTTATTTCTAACGACATTTCCATCTTCCGTTGCACCATCACTACTATCATTAGCAATATAGTCATCATTTTTAGCATGAAACTGAATATCCTTATCGCTTTCGCCTGACGCTAAAATTGTTCCACTTAACCTCTCATTTACACTCTCAATATTTCTGTTCAAAACCCCACAACCACCCTATCTAAAGAACTAGCTGATGTGGAAACCCCTAACCGTGAAAGATGAACCCCATCCCTTGCGTACATCCCATCTCTCCCATAGAAACTATCCCAGTTATCAATGAATGGTATTGCTTTTTCTTTGCAATATTACTCCAACCGGCAATTGACACCAATCGCCCTGGATGTCCATTCCTTGGGAACTCCTCTTCTGGGTAGGATACAATGTACTACAGGGATCCCTCCCTTCATCCTAACCTTATCTAACACATCCCGATACTGCTGCAGCAGTTCCTCACTTCTACCCTTACCAACATCGTTACTCCCGGCACTGAGACAGATAATGGGGTTATCTCCACTATCTTCCTAGATGTGGTCCATCTTCTCTAAAACCCTCCCAACTCCATGGCCAGGCAGACACACAACCTTCCTAAGTTTAGTGCGGGTAGCCCTAACTAAATGTCTTACCGTGGAGTCGCCCACAATCGACACAGACTTACCTTCTCGGGACACAGACTTACCTTTCCCTCGGGAGGATCCAGCAGCTGCAGTTGGAGAACCCCCGGTGGTGGCAGAAGCTCCCTTATTGGTGGTGGTAGGTAGCACAGCGTCAGCGGTTGGAGCTGAGTCGGCGGCAGGCACTTCGGCTAACCCTCCCTTATCCTGACTATCTTTTCCCTGACATTCGTCTCGCAAAGGAGAGAATGTATTTGTCACACTCATACCTATTCTACTATCCTGCTTCTTGAGTGTGACTTTCCCACCCGTATTTTTAACAACCTGTCATGAATACAATTTTTCATCAACTTCCTCCCTTTTCCCCTTACTCGACTTAATTTCCTCTTGGCTAAGCTTGAAAGCTAGATTTTCGTCTTTAATCAGATCCACTTCCCTCTGAAGTTTAACATTAACCTCCCTTAGAGCCAAGACCTCTTCCTTCACCACAACCATCTCTTCCCTTACCTGGAGAATAAGATGATGCAGATCAGTTAGAGACTCGCACTCCATACCTGCCATGATCCCAATAAGCTTAGCGAGGAGCAAGAAACTAAGTACAGAAAAACAAAAACAAGTAAACTAACAGCTAAAAATTGAGGTATAACACTTTTATATAACACGAGTGCACTGCCCCCAAACACAGGTAGGTGTGACTGGTCACTAAAGGTCACTGGTAAGTGGTCCGGGCAGGAGCTCAGATTAACACAACCTTCTCCTGTCACTGAATGAACTGAACTTAGTGATACCTCATAATTATGGATTGTGTCATTCATATACGGTGCCCTTATTATAGAATGTAGGTAAACTTTCTAGAGGTAATCCACCGTATTATGACAACAATTGTCCACAATATTTGATATTTATCGTATGAGAAGAGGTTAAAACCCTCGGCTTATATTCATTAGAAAGACGATAATGTAGAGAAGATACGATAGAGGTGTTTAAGCGAGCTGAGAGCATAAACTCAGGCGACAGTAAAGTATAAAAGCTGAATGATTGCGAAATAGCCCTTACAAATGGTTTCTAACTACATAACTTCTGCTTTTGCTTTGGAAATAGGGTTGTGAATAATGTGGAATAGATAGCCTAGTACTTTAATCAGTTAAGTAACGATGAAAAGTGTTAAACGTAATTATGGATGATATTGGTTAGGTGTGAAAGGGAACTGCTTAGTGTGGGCGTGTAGACTCTCTGGAGATTACCGTGTTCATGTCCATACAAGTCGTCTTTATTATATACGACTATTACGTACAAGTTATATAGTTTGAGTAAGTTATTCATACAATGTAGGGCTACAGCCATATCGTCTAATAAAACATTGATAATATAATAAAGACCTCTATTGGTTCTTGGATTATTGATATAACAATTGTTTCCGCTACATGCAGGTGACAACAGGTGAGCCTGGTACAAGGGTTGTTGAGGATATACCACAAATGGTAAACTATTTTACTCGCACATAATAACAGTATAGGAATAATGAAAAACGTCATACTGGTTTTTAAACTATAAAGACACCTTTACTGAATTAAATCTAGTCACACCTTCACAGCATATATAGGTTACCGTACCTGAATATGTTGGCACCCATATACAGTGCGTTACATACGAACCAAAGATAATATATATTATATATATATATATACTGTACTGTATATATATATATATATATATATATATATATATATATATATATATATATATATATATATATATATATATATATATATATATATATATATATATATATATTCGGTGTGGTCTCTGGAGTAGCAGGTTTCATCAAATGTACATTCCAAAGTCTTACACGGGCCAACCAAAGGCACACTATTATCATGACACTACAGCCAAACTTGATCACCACACTGGTCACCATAGAATGAGGTGTATCTACAATGATGACTTGGACCTAGACAACATTGACAAGTTAACATGAAGGCTGTCTCGTAACATTTATGTTGTGTCTTGAGTCCTTTGATTCATGACAAGGTAAAACAAATCCTTTTTCTACTCCTATCACAATTGTACAGTGAAGGTCTTACATAAGTGTTCCAGGATTCACGCCACCTCACTGTAAACTGTCCACGAATAATCCTGTGACCAAATGTGTCTGCCATGTGGGGCAGGTTTGGTTTGGGGGTGGACTATTATGGCTGATAAAATTGAGGTCGATCAGCCCTCTCGCCTCATTTTCACCCGTAATTAATATATATATAGAGGTAGAGGTTAGCGAAGGTAGCGAGACCATAGTTATTGGAGTAATTTATAGACCACCAAATATGAGTAGAAATGAAGGTAAATCTTTATGGCAGGAAGTGAAAATAGCATCAAGGTTTAGCAATGTGTGCATTATGGGGGATTTTAATTTTCCGAAGATAGATTGGCAGCATCAGATCGGCGACTCAGATTCTGAGGAGTTTATTGAGGCGGTACAAGAGAGTTTTTTATTTCAATTCATTGACTCGCCGACTAGAGGTAATAATATCCTTGATTTAGTTCTCAGTAATAATGAACATATGGTAAATAATGTTGAGATAGGGGACCAACTAGGACATAGTGATCACAAGTCTATTTATTTTAATATACAATGGACAGGAAATGCTAAAGAGAATCCGTCACTTATCCCAGATTTCAGAAAAGCCGATTATGGTGGGATAAGAAGAGCCTTAAGGGTGGAACCTATTGTTAAACAATTAAGTCAGGATAAGCCAGAGTTAAGCTTGACAGCTACATATGAACAGTTTATTTCTTCACTTCACAATGCGCAAAATAAATATATCCCCAAAAGAAGATTTAGATCGATACAGAACCAATCAAAATGGATGAATAATAAACTAATAGATCTTATAGGAAAAAGGAAAGGAATATATAGAAAACTTAAGAAAGGCGAAACTCACCTACTTATTTACTATCAGACTCTATCAAGACAGGTCAAAAAGGAGATAATCATAATCATAATTCCCACCTACTGGACTTATTTTTAACAACCAATTCAGAAAATTATGATGTTACAGTGAGGTCCCCGCTTGGATCTTCTGACCACTGTCTGATACAGGCCACCTGTCTATCACCTACCACACCTTCCCACTCTGAACCTGTTTTGGTGACTAAATGGCATTACGATAGGGCAGACTGGGAGGGTCTTCAAGGTTTCTTTATTGCTATTCCCTGGACCTCTTTCTTTTCTAATGATGCACACTCCACCTTGAGCCACATACAAGATTTTGTAAAAATTGGAATGGAAACTTTTATTCCTCATCAAAAGTACAGTAAAAGATCTAATTCACCTAAATGGTTTGACCATAATTGTGCTAGAGTAACTGAACAAAAAGCAATAGCCTACAATGCATACACAAGGTCAAAAACACATGAAGCCTTTAATTACTTTAGAAACATCAGAAATCATGCCAAAACTGTATTAAACCTAACTAAATCAAACTTTCTCCACAAGCAGGCAAATAAACTTCTAAATAATCCAAATGATAACAAAATATTTTGGCCTACTCTTAACTCATTCAAATCCAACTTCACTACTGCTTCATCCATTCCACCATTAAAATCTACGACTGGCAATCTTGTAAGTGACCCAAGAGGTAAAGCTAACCTTCTTGCGGATATTTTCTCCACCAACTCAACCTTAGATGAAATAAATCAAGATGTCCCTGTACTTAATTTTAATTCGCCTGAAATTCCCTCACTTAAGATCCACACCAGACATGTCAAAACTATTTTGCAGAATCTCTCAGTAGATAAGGCTCCTGGTCCAGATGAAATTCCTCCAATAGTACTTAAGAATTGCTCCTTGGTGCTCGCTCCTGTATTGGCAAAATTTGTCCGTCTGTGTACTCATACCTCATGCTTCCCATAGGGGAGGTGTGGTGGAGTGGTCATGCCACTGAATTGGTAATCCAATGGACCCGGGTTCAAATCCCGATATTTTTTTTTTTTTTTTTTTTTTAAGAGACAATGAACGGAGGAAGGAAAAACACAGATAAAACAAAAAGGTCCATGTGCCTAAAGGCATCCTCCATTCATAAAATGTTTGTAACAACTGGATTTAAACATTTGTTGATTGTAAGTTTGTGGAAAGCAATTCGAGGGAAGTGAATTCCAAAGAGTAGTAGCTCTAGGGATAAATGAATTCTGATAAGCAGAAGTTCTGCATTGTGGAGGAGAAAGTGTAAATTCATGGGGCGCTCTCAGCTGCCCTAGTTCTACGGGGAAAGATGTGGAGAGGCGGCACAATTGAAGCAAGTTCCTCGGAACAATTGCTGTGAAAATATCTGTAGAATAATGCAAGGGATGCAACGTTTCTTCGTATGGCTAATGTAGGAAGGTCCTGTGTGATTGCAGGGTTATTGATTAATCTAATAGCTTTATTTGAATTTTGTCCAACTGCCTCAATGCAACCACTCCACTTCCACCCCACAGAGGTGAACAGTAATCCATCTGAGAGCGCACATGACTTTTATATATTACGGCCAACTGCTCGTCAGTGAAGAATTCTCTAACTCTGTACAGGAGTCCCAGTTTTTTAGAGGCATTCTTAGCAATGCTTCTAACATAATGTGTCCAGCTCAAGTTAGTAGTTAATGTTACACCGAGAATGTCAATACTAGGGGAAGTGGGAATATTTACATCATTAAAAAATATATGGGAGTCAGTGAGATTCTGTCGGTTAGAAAATTGAATGTACTTGGTTTTCTGTGCATTAAAGGAAACTAGATTCTCTTGTCCCCATTCATTAATTCTAGAAAGGTCCTGGTTCAGAGAAAATGCAGTGGTTATTTTTGAATTTATAAGATCGGGTTGGGTGAAAGAATTGGTAAATGTGAAGGAACTGTGGAGTGTTGAGTCATCTGCGTAGGAATGTATTGGATTATGAGTGGTAGATATGAGATCATTGATATGAATGAGGAACAGAGTTGGGGCCAAAACTGATCCCTGGGGAACACCAGCATTTATTTATTGAGTGAAATTGAGAATAAAGGCCATCTACCATTACACGTATTTTTCTGTTATGAAGATAAGAAGAAATTAGTGGAACTAATGATGCAAGGCCGTAGTGTGACATCTTCGACAATAAGGATTGATGCCAGACTCTATCAAATGCCTTTGATATATCCAGTGCTATTGTATGTGTTTCACCATGTTGGTCTGTAGCTTGGTTGATTTGATGCGTAAGAAGGCAAAGAATGTCTGCAGTTGATCGACATCGTCTAAAACCATATTGCCTATCACTGATTAATTTATTATTCTCCAGATGCTTAATTATGTGATTATTTAATATAATTTCAAAAACATTGCCAAGAGTGGAAGTTATAGCTATTGGTCTGTAGTTTGATGGATCTGAAGAGGCACCTTTTTTAGGAACTGGATGGATGTTTGCTTCTTTCCAGGGTACTGGGAAGCATGAGGTATGAGTACACAGACGAACAAATTTTGCCAATACAGGAGCGAGCACCAAGGAGCAATTCTAAAGTACTATTGGAGGAATTTCATCTGGACCAGGAGCCTTATCTACTGAGAGATTCTGCAAAATATGTCAATGGGAAGATATTATTGGATTGAATTTGTGCTGTACCTAGTATCAGTGCATTACCACAAAGCCCACCGAAATGTCAAAAAAATACCCTCATTGTTCCCTGATTAAATAACACTGTATGAATATTCCCATATTCAAAATATGTTACAGGGGGGGACAATACCTAGTGAGTTCACTGCTCAATAGGTGGCGTTCTGAGAGTGAGGGTCTGAGTCTGGAGGGTGAGACAGTGAAGCACTTGAGCGAAGCAACCAGCCGCTTCAGAGATGGAGCTGCTTCGAGCCATGATGGATGCTTCGCATGTCTCACTCCCCAGACTGGAACAAGACCTCACGGGCTTCACCGTGTTGAGCGGTGGAATGTACAGGCTCTCAGCCTATGCCCGAGAGGGAGTAGTTGGAATATAGAAAAAAAAACAAAAAAAAAAAAAAAAGTACCATGGAAAGAAGCAAACATTCATCCAGTTCCTAAAAAAGGTGCCTCTTCTGATCCATCAAACTACAGACCAATAGCTATAACTTCCACTCTTGGTAAAGTCTTTGAAATTATATTAAATAATCACATAATTAAGCATCTTGAGAATAATAAATTAATCAGTGATAGGCAATATGGTTTTAGACGATGTCGATCAACTGCAGACATTCTTTGCCTTCTTACGCATCAAATCAACCAAGCTACAGACCAACATGGTGAAAACACATACAATAGCACTGGATATATCAAAGGCATTTGATAGAGTCTGGCATCAATCCTTATTGTCGAAGATGTCACACTACGGCCTTGCATCATTAGTTCCACTAATTTCTTCTTATCTTCATAACAGAAAAATACGTGTAATGGTAGATGGCCTTTATTCTCAATTTCACTCAATAAATGCTGGTGTTCCCCAGGGATCAGTGTTGGCCCCAATTCTGTTCCTCATTCATATCAATGATCTCATATCTACCACTCATAATCCAATACATTCCTACGCAGATGACTCAACACTCCACAGTTCCTTCACATTTACCAATTCTTTCACCCAACCCGATCTTATAAATTCAAAAATAAACACTGCAATTTCTCTGAACCAGGACCTTTCTAGAATTAATGGATGGGGACAAAAGAATCTAGTTTCCTTTAATGCACAGAAACCAAGTACATTCAATTTTCTAACCGACAGAATCTCACTGACTCCCATATATTTTTTAATGATGTAAATATTCCCACTTCCCCTAGTATTGACATTCTCGGTGTAACATTAACTACTAACTTGAGCTGGACACATTATGTTAGAAGCATTGCTAAGAATGCCTCTAAAAAACTGGGACTCCTGTACAGAGTTCGAGAATTCTTCACTGACGAGCAGTTGGCCGTAATATATAAAAGTCATGTGCGTTCTCAGATGGATTACTGTTCACCTCTGTGGGGTGGAAGTGGAGTGGTTGCATTGAGGCAGTTGGACAAAATTCAAAATAAAGCTATAGATTAATCAATAACCCTGCAATCACACAGGACCTTCCTACATTATCCATACGAAGAAACGTTGCATCCCTTGCATTATTCTACAGATATTTTCACAGCAATTGTTCCGAGGAACTTGCTTCAATTGTGCCGCCTCTCCACATCTTTTCCCGTAGAACTAGGGCAGCTGAGAGCGCCCATGAATTTACACTTTCTCCTCCACAATGCAGAACTTCTGCTTATCAGAATTCATTTATCCCCAGAGCTACTTCTCTTTGGAATTCACTTCCCTCGAATTGCTTTCCACAAACTTACAATCTATAAATGTTTAAATCTAGTTGTTACAAACATTTTATGAATGGAGGATGCCTTTAGGCACATGGACCTTTTTGTTTTATCTGCGTTTTTCCTTCCTCCATTCATTGTCTCTTAAAAAAAAAAAAAAAAAAAAAATAGGACAGCAAAAAGAAATTATGAAATTAATAAGGATAGCCAACGACTCAAAAAATAACCCTAAAGCTTTTTACCAACTATATAAATCTAAAGTTAGTAATGTAATAGGCCCCCTTAAAACTTCGATAGGAGAAATGACAGAAAATGATTTAGAAATGTGCAGTACATTAAATAGTCAGTTTCTATCCGTTTTCACTAATGAAAATTTGGCACAGATTCCAGAAGTCAGTAAGGTATATAGTCGGGCAGATATGTAACAATATAAGACCAAGATGTTCACTTCTGGAAGAGAGCATGAAAATTTGTCTATAGGGGTTCTTGAGTATGCTGAATCCGATTTTAATGGGATCCACGCTGGCAAACCAAGGGTTCCCACTCAAAATTGACATTGAACATGGAAGGGGTCAAATCGCCATTTCTTTGCGACCGCAACTTTTTTTTAACAATATTGAATATTTATTAGATGCTTGTTACCTTCCAAAAATTGAATTTTTTGATATGTATCATGCAAAAGAGTATTGTAGTATACTTGTGTAAACAACAAATATGCTTTCCATAAGATTTTGATTCGTTTTACGTGCCACATATGATAGTGAAAATTAAATTTAATGATATTATAGACAAAGCAGGAATATTCGTCAATGAAACATATTGTTACATATCTGCCCGACTAAACATAGCAATATAACAATCAATAAGCATTATTGGATCATCTATTTACCAATTAGAACATGTCCCTTGGTGTACACTGTCCACCACAGAAGCAGAGCTGTGTGCAGGGGAGACTGGCTTTGGAGCATTGGCATCGTCCTGTGCAGCGTTTCTTGCAGGCACACTTGACAAGTTCTCTGCACCCCTTTGATGCTTCAGGGAGGGTACTCCATAAGGGCACCCAGATTCCTTCGCTGTCTAGTTTCCATCCCCACTCGGAAGGACTTGGAAGAGTAGGACTGGCCTTCAGAGCCTGTCCCCAGACGTGTCCTGCTTGGTAAGCCGCTCGCTTTACATGTTGTAGCAGTGCTGCACGTGACGGCGGGATGTTTTCCAGATTCCGATTACCGTAGGAGAAGAGTTGCTTCCTTGCTTCATTCACTTCAGTGAGCTGTGATGTGCGACAGTAGAGCAGGACCACATATCTCTCTAGTTCTTTCATGTCAGCTTCTGTCACTTTATCCGGAGTATCTGATAACCGATGAAATACGTCGTTGATTTGTGAAAGTAATTTCCATACTTCCCAGGCGGTCTTCTTACCGATGGAGCTGAATGACGACACCGTGTCGCAGCCTGACAATGCATGCATGAATGGCAAGCCTCTGCAGTAATCATTGCCCATCTCACTGGCAACAATATGAGCTCCAATATAACGGAAGTGGGCACCATGTCCGAAAGCTAACCAAAGTTCACAATCTGCCATGTCGATTGCAGTCACAATGGCAAGAACCAGTACGTCCGTGTCAGTGGCATGCAACATTATCTTCTTCATGCCAAGTTTGTACGCATGGAAGCAATGGAGCATCATTCGGTAGTCTGCCTCTTCGTGTGAGCATGGATGTAGGTCAGAAGCATCCAGTGTTGCGGATGAGGCAACACTCTGACCCTTGGTTGTGATCAGCATCTTCCCTGTTGCTGTTGCTTCAGATTCAATGGCTGTGGCTAGAACCTGAAGAGTTCTGTCTTGTTGCTGTCAACTCGCAAGAAACTTTTCCAGTTGTGTGGGAGTCGTGTTTTCTCAGACACATGAAGAGCTTCTCCTGTACCTCGGCCCTCTCTGGTGTGCGCTTTCAGACTGTCAGCCATGTAGGTATCCCATACAACATCTACCCGTGCAGCATGTTCAAGCTGCCTCTTCAGATACGGGACAAAGACATACTCTGCATAGTCTTTGAACGTTTTCACATATGTTGTGGCAGTCTTCGGATCCAACCTATGGACGAGGGCGGCACCATCAAAGATCTTCACGTCCACAGTAGGTGTGGTCTGTGGATGTGGTGCTAGCGGTTCCAGACACTTCAGCAAGTCAGCCTTGTCTCCGAGACGCATCAGGTTGTTTTCAGCCAGAGACGTTGGCCACGAGTGGTTCTCATGCTGGAAGAAAACGTCCATCTCACCATTTCGTACTTGACAAGAGATGTACATTCGCGAAAATAGCTGCAGGTTGCTCTTCATGTTGGACATTTTGGACTTTATCTTCGAAGACACTTTCCGTTCTCCTGACTTGAACATCTGGAGCTTGTTCTTTGGAATAGTGTCATTGAAAGGCTTCTCCATCTTCACAACTCGCAAATCAACGAAGGTGCTGTATTGAGTCCTTCCTATTTCCTCAGCTTCTGAGTAGTTCTTGATGACTTGATCAGCCATGATGACCTTCGTGTCCAGTGTGAGGAGATCAGCGCTCGTTTCTGTGAAGGGATTACCCAATTCATTCAGAACATCTATTACGCTTTGGACATTTGTTGCAAATCTCTTTTGTGTGGTCAGAGTTTGTTCATGGTGTCGATCATTGTGGGTTGTCTTCTGAGATGTGCTCACTTCCACCTCATGTATGATCCTGGCCATCTCGGGGCCGGCAATCATCCACCGCCTGAGGGCTGATTCATTTTCAGTGATGCCGATTATTCCACCATCCCCTTTCAACACAGCATTGAGCTGCTCGTGTACATGGTCATGTGCCATCATGGAGAAGCGATGAGTTGTCTTCTGTGTCACAAAGTGTCCTTTTTTGAACTCGTTGCACACTGCTGGGCATTCACGCTGTAGTTGCAGCAGATCTCGCACATGAACAGACAACCACCTCGCATAGTGGAAGTGATCCATGGCAAACATCCATGGCACAATTCTTCCCAGTGTGCCAATGTAGAGCTCAAAGTTTCCTTCATGCTGTGACTGCATGAACTGGAGGAAGAGCGCCTCAAGTTTGAAGGTTTTGCTCCAGTACCGAAACTGCGGATGCTGCGTCTCCATGTGTGTGCACCAGTCTTCGAATGGCATCACAGGCCTCGCGTCTGCCTCTGTTTCTGTTTTGTATGAATTGTAGGCTTGGCTACGTAAGCAAAACAGTGCAGCAGCTGTTACTTGATGAGCCCACTGAGAACGTGCTGTGAATGATCCCTTCCTAAGAGCATCAGCCCTACCATCTGTGGTAACATTTGCCGTCGTCAGTACAATCAACCATCCACTGCCATCTAGCCAATCTCCCAGAACTTTCAGCAACGCCATCTCTATATGCAATCCACCCATCATCACCACATACTTGTCTTCGCCATAGGCAGCTGGCCAGGTCCACTGTATCTTCTTGGCGATGGCATACAGCGGCTGATCAACAGTCAATATCGGGACTTTGTCCTGGATGCACATGTTCGGTAGCTTTAGCGATTACATCCATGCCATGCTTTACCATCGCCAAAGAATGCGCATTATCACGGAATAATGGCATGATCCCGGATATCGCTGGTGGTCTGGGACAGGAATCTTGTGATGCTGCAAAATGTGCGGACCAAGAGATGTTATCATCTGAATTAATTTCAGGTTTCTCCAGCAGCTTCTCAACTGCCTGTACCCATGAGATCTGCAGCTCATCTGAGTCGACTGGTGAGTTTTCGGGGACAGCTTGTCCCTCAGTCTTGCATGGTGTAGGGTTATCGTTTGGGAATGTAGCTGGTGGGACAGTACTGTACGAGTCCATGATTGGCTTGATCTTCGTTGCGCTTGGTGTGTCCTTGTGGATGAGAGGTTTGTTCTGGAGCTCTGTGGCTGCACATTCATTCGTAACATGCTGCGTCAGAGAGATGGCTGTTCCATGGAACGCAGTTTGTACTGAAGTCGATGTAGGATTGTGGTCTATGTTGTCGAGATTGCCTGTAGTGAAGAGATCTTTTCTCAGGACTGTTGGGCACACAACCCCAGCATCTTCAAACGAGGTAGCGATAGTATAGAAAATAGATTAAGTACGATCACTATAAGTAGAAATGATGTGCTTAAGGAAATTGACACACTGAAGCCTCAGAAATCACCTGGTCCTGATGAGGTATATGCTAGAGTATTAAAAGAATGCAGAGATGAGTTAAGTTACCCATTAACATTTCTTTTTAACAAGTCATGAGAAACAGGTATAGTTCCAGAAGCTTGGAAGCTTGCAAATGTAGTTCCGATCTTCAAAAAAGTTGATAAATCCATAGCATCAAATTATCGTCCCATTAGTCTCACTTCAATCATAGGAAAGCTACTAGAGTCAATTATTGCTAGGAAAATGAGAAACCACTTAGAAACATTTAACTTAATCAATTCTTCTCAGCATGGATTCACTCAGGGACGTTCTTGCCTTACTAATTTGCTTAGCTTTTTCTCAGAGGTATATGAAGCAGTAGATAATGACAAATCATATGATATTATATATTTAGATTTCAGTAAAGCTTTCGACAGAGTCCCTCATGAGAGATTGATGAGAAAGGTTGAGGCGCATGGAATAGGTGGGGCGATGTTAGGATGGATCAGGTCATGGCTAATTGGTAGGAAGCAGAGTCAGCATAAATGGTACTAAGTCAGAGTGGGGATCAGTCAAGAGTGGTGTCCCCCAGGGATCTGTATTGGGTCCTCTGTTATTTATCATATACATAAATGACCTTGATTTAGGTATAACTAGTAGGATAAGTAAATTCGCAGACGATACCAAAATAGGGAGACCAATAGATTCAGATAGCGACATAGAGTGCCTCCAAAGGGATCTAGATACCTTACACGAATGGTCAGTAAAGTGGCAGATGAATTTTAACATTGACAAATGCAAGGTATTAAAGATAGGGAAGACGAATACTAATGCAAAATATAAACTAGCTAATGCTGACTTAGAAAACTCAGACTGCGAGAAAGATTTGGGTGTGTTTGTTAGCAACGATTTGAAACCTAGAAAACAGTGTATAAGCGTACGTAACAAGCCAAACAGGATTCTGGGGTTCATCTCAAGGAGTGTGAGTAACAGAACTGCCGATGTTATCTTGAAACTTTACTTGTCATTAGTAAGACCTCATATGGATTATGCTGTCCAATTTTGGTGTCCTTATTACAGAATGGATATAGATTCCTTGGAGAGAGTACAGCGAAGAATGACAACAATGATTCATAATATTAGAAATCTACCATATGAAGAAAGGTTGAACAAATTAGGCTTACATTCGTTAGAAAGACGCAGAGTTAGAGGGGATATGATAGAAGTGTTCAAGTGGTTCAGTGGGGTAAATAAAGGAGACATGAAATATGCACTGAAGCTCAGTGATAGCGAAAGAACTCGAACAAATGGTTATAAATTAGATAAATTTCGTTTCAGAAAAGATATAGGCAAATATTGGTTTGGTAACAGAGTTGTAGATGGGTGGAATAGGCTACCAAGTGCTTAGTGGGATCAAGAACGATAGGGAGCTTTAAGATAAAATTAGATAGGCATATGGACGAGATGGGTTGGGTGTGAGGGGGATCTACCAGGTGTGGGCCAATCGGCGCTCAGCAGACCCCCGTTATCTTGTGTTAATCTCTGACCGTTTTGATGGGGTCAGTACTCAAGGTATTAGTGAGTTGGGCCTATAATTGGGCCTTGTAATTGGGGTTGGGTGTGACAGGGATCTGCCTTGTATGGGCTGATCGGCTTTTTGCAGACTCCCATTTTCTTATGTTCTTATGTTCTTATATACCGGTATATATTTGTATAAGAACATAAGAAAACGGGAGTCTGCTGAGAGCCGATTGGCCCACACAAGGCAGATCTCTTTCGAACCCAACCCATCTGAAGGGGGTTGGGATGGTGGAAGGGGGGGGGGGGTCGTCTAATATTAACCAAACGCACTACATGAAAATACTTTCTAAATGTTTACCAAATACAAAAAGTTCAATTGGTTTGCTAGAACGGTATTTCTAGTAGAACACAAATCAACTCTTGTGTTATCTCTAAATGATAATGTAGTGTCAATAATTGTATAACCAAAGTCATTGATTTGCCAGGAACAAGGATAGAGAGAGAGAGAGTTACAAGGAATATTTAGAATCTCAAGAGACCTTGCCGTCCATTCCGAGGAGATACTCGAAGTGGAAGAAGGTAGCCGGTTTAGTTCACTACACTCATTACAGTGTGTAAAGTACTATCTACTCTCTTCTTGAACTGCTCTTCTCAAGAACTGCTTACAATTTCTGAGGGAAGTTTGTTCCAGGAAGGACAGATCTTATGTGAAAAAGTGTTCACAATTACTAGCTCTGAACCTCTTCAGTTATAACTTCCAGCCATGGTTGAGTATTGATTTCAAAATGAAGCTAAACATTTTGAGAGAGAGAGAGAGATATATATATATATATATATAGAGAGAGAGAGAGGGGGGGGAGAGATATGTAGATAGATAGATAGATAGAAAGAGACTATAGGTAAGTAATTGTGAACAAAAGAATATGACAAGTGAGTGCTAACTCCGCCTCCAACCCTAATTAAGGGCAGGAAATGTTTAGCCTGTGACCTCAGGTCACAGATGTGGGAATCTCTCTCTCTCTCTCTCTAATGAAACGTAGTGATACTATACCTCCTTTTTGTTAAAGTATTTATGCAATAATTATATATGTTTGGTGATTAAACCATCAACTGGTATCTATGTTTTTTTTTTTTTTTTTTTTTTATAAATGCAGTATTTCATATGAAAACTAGATATATATCTGTGCGCTTTTCACTTTTTTGTTTTTTTTATCTAGAACCGTGTTAATATATACAGTTCAATAGATCACAACAAACTGTTAATCTGAGTTGTGGATTGAACCAAGATATACTGTATATCTTGGATTGAACCAGTGCGAGCATTGGTGACTGTCCTCAACCAGTCACTACCCGCGCGCGGCTGACAGCCTCTCCCGTGTGGCCATTTCGGTTTGTGGCCATTTAGGAGTGTGGCCATTTCGGTTTATGGCCATTTCAGTTTGTGGCCATTTCGGTCTGTGGCCATTTCGGTTGTGGCCATTTCGGAGTGTGGCCGTTTTGACTTGAAAGCGTGTAATTCCCCAATAATCGATACATTTGTATAATCAATTAATTAACTAAAACAAATATATGAGATCTTTGTATCCTTACACACCTCTACGACACGTGGATCCAGATCGCAATTCCACGATTATTCACTGTAAATAAAAAGTTAATAGTACGTTGGGACGGTCAAAAGGGGGCAATGGTAATTATAATTTGTGCAGTTTATGATCTAGGATATCGAAGAACTAAATTATTGATTTTGACTATATACCAGGGAGTAGCAATGCCTCCATGATACCAACCAACGGCCTGTTTACACTACCACTCCTGCTAACCATAGCACAGAAAGTCACTCCAGGGGTTCAGTGGGCCCCCATCATTTCTGGTCCAAATTGAATCAGCCAGACGAGTTAGCAGGGCGAACGGTGGTGGCAAGGGTGGAGGGCTCTGCAGATTACATTACGGGGGAGGGAAGGTGGAGGAGTCTAGATTACATTACGGGGGAGGGAAGGTGGAGGAGTCTAGATTACATTACGGGGGAGGGAAGGTGGAGGAGTCTAGATTACATTACGGGGGAGGGAAGGTGGAGGAGTCTAGATTACATTACGGGGGAGGGAAGGTGGAGGAGTCTAGATTACATTACGGGGGAGGGAAGGTGGAGGAGTCTAGATTACATTACGGGGGAGGGAAGGTGGAGGAGTCTAGATTACATTACGGGGGAGGGAAGGTGGAGGAGTCTAGATTACATTACGGGGGGGGAAGGTGGAGGAGTCTAGATTACATTACGGGGGAGGGAAGGTGGAGGAGTCTAGATTACATTACGGGGGAGGGAAGGTGGAGGAGTCTAGATTACATTACGGGGAGGGGAAGGTGAAGGGGTCTGGATTACATTACGGGGAGGGAAGGTGGAGGAGTCTAGATTACATTACGGGGGAGGGAAGGTGGAGGAGTCTAGATTACATTACGGGGGAGGGAAGGTGGAGGAGTCTAGATTACATTACGGGGGAGGGAAGGTGGAGGAGTCTAGATTACATTACGGGGGAGGGAAGGTGGAGGAGTCTAGATTACATTACGGGGGAGGGAAGGTGGAGGAGTCTAGATTACATTACGGGGGAGGGAAGGTGGAGGAGTCTAGATTACATTAAGGGGGAGGGAGGGGGGAGGAGTCTAGATTACATTAGGGGGGAGGGAAGGTGGAGGAGTCTAGATTACATTACGGGGGAGGGAAGGTGGAGGAGTCTAGATTACATTACGGGGGAGGGAAGGTGGAGGAGTCTAGATTACATTACGGGGGAGGGAAGGTGGAGGAGTCTAGATTACATTACGGGGGAGGGAAGGTGGAGGAGTCTAGATTACATTACGGGGGAGGGAAGGTGGAGGAGTCTAGATTACATTACGGGGGAGGGAAGGTGGAGGAGTCTAGATTACATTACGGGGGAGGGAAGGTGGAGGAGTCTAGATTACATTACGGGGGAGGGAAGGTGGAGGAGTCTAGATTGTACGTTATAAGGGGGGTCACCTGCTTTGTTCTCTTTCTCAGGCTTGTATTCATTCGGCCCCATTCAGCCTACTGTTTTTAAGACGTTTATCCCCATCCAGGTGTCGATTTATACCTGGCGAGCGATAGCGAACCATCAAATTTTGGACAATGAGTTACACAGCTGGTTATTTTGTTTAAATTTTGCATAGAATAAAGTCTTCGGCGGAGCCGGATTTCTCCATAAAATGCTGGCTCGCTATCACTCGCCAGGAAAAAAATCGACACCTGGATGGGGCTAATTGTCTTTAAACAGTAGGTGAATGTGACCGAATGGATACAACCCAGAAAGAGAAAAAGCAGGTAACCCCCCTAAAGCGAAAGAGGATGAAGGATTCCACATAATACTTTACATAGGGAAAATGTCGAAGGATTCTACGTATTACGTTACATGGGTAAGAAGGTGGATCACTATTCATAAAACGTTACAAGGAAGAGAGGTTGGAGGACTCTATACAGGGTGTTCCAGTAATATATAGGTTGGAGGACTCTATACAGGGTGTTCCAGTAATATATAGGTTGGAGGACTCTATACAGGGTGTTCCAGTAATATATAGGTTGGAGGACTCTATACAGGGTGTTCCAGTAATATATAGGTTGGAGGACTCTATACAGGGTGTTCCAGTAATATATAGGTTGGAGGACTCTATACAGGGTGTTCCAGTAATATATAGGTTGGAGGACTCTATACAGGGTGTTCCAGTAATATATAGGTTGGAGGACTCTATACAGGGTGTTCCAGTAATATATAGGTTGGAGGACTCTATACAGGGTGTTCCAGTAATATATAGGTTGGAGGACTCTATACAGGGTGTTCCAGTAATATATAGGTTGGAGGACTCTATACAGGGTGTTCCAGTAATATATAGGTTGGAGGACTCTATACAGGGTGTTCCAGTAATATATAGGTTGGAGGACTCTATACAGGGTGTTCCAGTAATATATAGGTTGGAGGACTCTATACAGGGTGTTCCAGTAATATATAGGTTGGAGGACTCTATACAGGGTGTTCCAGTAATATATAGGTTGGAGGACTCTATACAGGGTGTTCCAGTAATATATAGGTTGGAGGACTCTATACAGGGTGTTCCAGTAATATATAGGTTGGAGGACTCTATACAGGGTGTTCCAGTAATATATAGGTTGGAGGACTCTATACAGGGTGTTCCAGTAATATATAGGTTGGAGGACTCTATACAGGGTGTTCCAGTAATATATAGGTTGGAGGACTCTATACAGGGTGTTCCAGTAATATATAGGTTGGAGGACTCTATACAGGGTGTTCCAGTAATATATAGGTTGGAGGACTCTATACAGGGTGTTCCAGTAATATATAGGTTGGAGGACTCTATACAGGGTGTTCCAGTAATATATAGGTTGGAGGACTCTATACAGGGTGTTCCAGTAATATATAGGTTGGAGGACTCTATACAGGGTGTTCCAGTAATATATAGGTTGGAGGACTCTATACAGGGTGTTCCAGTAATATATAGGTTGGAGGACTCTATACAGGGTGTTCCAGTAATATATAGGTTGGAGGACTCTATACAGGGTGTTCCAGTAATATATAGGTTGGAGGACTCTATACAGGGTGTTCCAGTAATATATAGGTTGGAGGACTCTATACAGGGTGTTCCAGTAATATATAGGTTGGAGGACTCTATACAGGGTGTTCCAGTAATATATAGGTTGGAGGACTCTATACAGGGTGTTCCAGTAATATATAGGTTGGAGGACTCTATACAGGGTGTTCCAGTAATATATAGGTTGGAGGACTCTATACAGGGTGTTCCAGTAATATATAGGTTGGAGGACTCTATACAGGGTGTTCCAGTAATATATAGGTTGGAGGACTCTATACAGGGTGTTCCAGTAATATATAGGTTGGAGGACTCTATACAGGGTGTTCCAGTAATATATAGGTTGGAGGACTCTATACAGGGTGTTCCAGTAATATATAGGTTGGAGGACTCTATACAGGGTGTTCCAGTAATATATAGGTTGGAGGACTCTATACAGGGTGTTCCAGTAATATAGGTTGGAGGACTCTATACAGGGTGTTCCAGTAATATATAGGTTGGAGGACTCTATACAGGGTGTTCCAGTAATATATAGGTTGGAGGACTCTATACAGGGTGTTCCAGTAATATATAGGTTGGAGGACTCTATACAGGGTGTTCCAGTAATATATAGGTTGGAGGACTCTATACAGGGTGTTCCAGTAATATATAGGTTGGAGGACTCTATACAGGGTGTTCCAGTAATATATAGGTTGGAGGACTCTATACAGGGTGTTCCAGTAATATATAGGTTGGAGGACTCTATACAGGGTGTTCCAGTAATGCTTTTCATAAATTATATGGTGGACTCATCAGACAAAAATAAGAATAAATTACTCTATGAACATGAGGTTGAGTATTTATAATAACGGAGTTATTACACGATTTAAGTTAACGATAGATACAATGCCATTCAGTCCAAGGGGTAATGTTGCCGTTTTAGTGGATTATATCCATTTGGCCTTCGCTATCGCTTGCTAGCCTCAAGATAGTGAGCAGTAGCGATCTGACTTTTCGGTAGAAAAATATGTCCGGCTTCGCCGGATTTAATTTGTCTACCGAAAAAATCAGCTCACTACCGCTCGCTACCGCTTGCTAGCCTGAAGAGAGAACGCCGATTGGATACAAACCGCTCCTGCTCACTATCTTGAGGCTAGCAAGCGATAGCGAAGGCCAAATGGATATAATCCACTAAAATGGCAACATTACCCCTTGGACTGAATGGCATTGTATCTATCGTTAACTTTTAGTCGTGTAATAACTCCGTTATTATAAATACTCAACCTCATGTTCATAGAGTAATTTATTCTTATTTTTGTCTGATGAGTCCACCATATAATTTATGAAAAGCATTACTGGAACACCCTGTATATTGCAATACAAGGGATAGAGGATGTAGGGTGGAGGACTCTATATATTGCAATACAGGGGATAGAAGATGTAGGGTGGAGGACTCTATATATTGCAATACAAGGGATAGAGGATGTAGGGTGGAAGACTCTATATATTGCAATACAAGGGATAGAGGATGTAGGGTGGAAGACTATATATTGCAATACAAGGGATAGAGGATGTAGGGTGGAAGACTCTATATATTGCAATACAAGGGATAGAGGATGTAGGGTGGAAGACTCTATATATTGCAATACAAGGGATAGAGGATGTAGGGTGGAAGACTCTATATATTGCAATACAAGGGATAGAGGATGTAGCGTGGAAGACTCTATATATTGCAATACAAGGGATAGAGGATGTAGGGTGGAGGACTCTATATATTGCAATACAAGGGATAGAGGATGTAGGGTGGAAAACTATATATTACAATACAAGGGATAGAGGATGTAGGGCGGAAGACTATATATATTGCAATACAAGGGATAGAGGATGTAGGGTGGAAGACTATATATTACAATACAAGGGATAGAGGATGTATGGTGGAAGACTCTATATATTGCAATACAAGGGATAGAGGATGTAGGGTGGAGGACTCTATATATTGCAATACAAGGGATAGAGGATGTAGGGTGGAAGACTCCATATATTGTAATACAAGGGATAGAGGATGTAGGGTGGAAGACTCTATATATTGCAATACAAGGGATAGAGGATGTAGGGTGGAAGACTCTATATATTGCAATACAAGGGATAGAGGATGTAGGGTGGAAGACTCTATATATTGCAATACAAGGGATAGAGGATGTAGGGTGGAAGACTATATATTGCAATACAAGGGATAGAGGATGTAGGGTGGAAGACTCTATATATTGCAATACAAGGGATAGAGGATGTAGGGTGGAAGACTCTATATATTGCAATACAAGGGATAGAGGATGTAGGGTGGAAGACTCTATATATTGCAATACAAGGGATAGAGGATGTAGGGTGGAAGACTATATATTGCAATACAAGGGATAGAGGATGTAGGGTGGAAGACTATATATATTGCAATACAAGGGATAGAGGATGTAGGGTGGAAGACTATATATATTGCAATACAAGGGATAGAGGATGTAGGGTGGAAGACTATATATTGCAATACAAGGGATAGAGGATGTAGGGTGGAAGACTCTATATATTGCAATACAAGGGATAGAGGATGTAGGGTGGAAGACTCTATATATTGCAATACAAGGGATAGAGGATGTAGGGTGGAAGACTATATATTGCAATACAAGGGATAGAGGATGTAGGGTGGAAGACTCTATATATTGCAATACAAGGGATAGAGGATGTAGGGTGGAAGACTCTATATATTGCAATACAAGGGATAGAGGATGTAGGGTGGAAGACTATATATTGCAATACAAGGGATAGAGGATGTAGGGTGGAAGACTCTATAGATTATATTAAGGGGGGGGCGGCTTTTTATTTTATCTTTCTCTCCTTTTCTCTCTTTCCCTGGCTTGTACCCATTCGGCCCCATTCAGCCAACTGTTTTAAAACGTTTATCCCCATCCAGGTGTCGATTTCTTCCTGGCGAGCGATAGCAAGCCAGCATTGTACGGAGTAATCTGGCTTCGCCGGAGAAATTTTTCTGTCGAAACGTTTACAAATTTAGTTTGCTGTCAAAACATAAGTACATATATGCTGGCTCGCTACCGCTCACCAGGAAAATATGGAGACCTGGATGCGGGTAAAAGTCTTAAAACAGTTGGCTGAATGTACAAATTTATCTTGAAAGGGGGTCTAGGGGATGTTTGTCTAAGCTTGATGGAGGTCTAGCGGGGAAACTCAAAAATATATAGATAACTAAATATATAGGCCAAAAACCAAGCACTACCCCCTTAACCTAAGAAGTGCGCATGGGGGTAATTAGAAACGTCCCCCTGTGCTGACGTATTTGAGCTGTTTCCATCACTAAAATATTCATTTTACCATAAATAGCATTAATACTTATCCATACGCGCCTATTATGGGTTGATTATAAAGGTATTAACCTGAAACAACAATAAAACGATTGAAAACAGCGTTTGGATGGTCAAAATCGGAGATATAGGCCGCGAGTTATATAATGTATGGGTGAGGCAACCTGCTTTCCCGCCAATTTCCCCCAAGACCACTGAGACACAGTCGATCGATATTCTCTCTCTCTCTCTTGCACTCGCTTGCTAACACTGATGACAATGCCCTGCTTGCAACTCGCTAATGTTAGCACGAAAATATACCTCAGAATAAGGGAATAACAGGGAAAATAGGTGATAACTGAAGGAGGGGAGGAAAGTGGGGAAGGAGGGGAGGTAGAGGAGTGATATTTTGCATGGCCCAGGGGCAATTTTTTTTTTTTTTTTCGATGTTTAAAGTCAATTTTTTTTTTCTCTGACTCTTAAGAGTCTTCCCGCAGTCCGCCGGGGGAACTCTTAAGAGTCTTCCCGCAGTTCCCGGGTTAAAGAAATAAAAGTTTGGGAATGGCACCACACTGCTCGTTTATTAAGGGGTAGCGGTTATCTTTTGGTCTATTTATTTATTAATTTCTTTATTTTATAGTAACCTCGCTAAACCTCCATCAAGCTTTAAAACAAAAAAACACCCCCTAGATCCCCCTGCAAGATAAATTTGTACATTCTTCGGTAGACAAATGTCACGACCGAAGTCCGGTTCCTTCTAGAATTACAGGTTTGTTTTCGCTCGCCAGGAAAAATTGACGCCCAAATGACACGAAAGGTCTTTATATTGTCAAAGAAATGGGGAGAAACGTCATAAACATGCCAAATTAATGGAACGAACGTCTTAACCCTTGTCTATCGGGGCCCGACTTAAGTCCGTATCGAAAAATTTGGACTATGTGGCGGGGCCCGACTTAAGTCCGAGTGCAATTTTGGCGCAATATTGGCTCTGAGAGAGAGACGAGTGACGGGAGGAGCATGGGTTACCTCATGACCGCTCGCCATGGTCGCCGTGGACCAACTGAGACAGTGTTGCCACGCCTTCGTAACTAAATTTCCCTACAGCCAAGGTGATTTTCCCCTACATTCCCCTATGCTCCAAATTCGAGTATATTATACGAAAAAATAATAATAAATAAATAAAATAAAGAACACACTGAGATTAAGAGGTAACCAAATTTAAATGCAAAATGTCCACCTGCCAACACAATTTTAGATATAAGAATAAGATAAAAATGAACACTTACCGTAGCAGATATTCATATAGTTCACATAGAAAAAAAAAAAAAAAATGTAGAGTCCATCATTTCTACTTCGCCTCACCAATAACACTATTTTCTTCGTTATCTGAATATTTTGAAAAGTAACTTGATCTTTCATTTGAGTAAAACTTGTGCAAAGATGGTGTCATGGCAAAATTTGATGGGAATCTCTCGCATGTTTTAATTATTGATTCCAATGTCTTTACTGATAGCTTATTTCGAAGTTTTGTTTTATTGTTATTGAGTTTAGAGAATGTTCTTTCAACTTCTGCTGTACTTTGGGGTAAGGCTGTTAGCTTTAACATGAAAGTTGACAGTTCTTCGTATGAAGATACTCCTCTCATTTGCTTCCAAAACTCCACTATACTCTTATTTTCCCATCCGCCTTTCTTCACCTCTTCATCAACTAGGACTGATCTCCACTGTCGATCAATGATTTGCACATCAGCATCAGGTGCAAGACGAGGTAGCTTCCGAAACAAGATAGCTGCTGAGGTCACTTCAGCTTTATCCTTTAGAATTAGTTCAGGGTTTACATCTTTCAGTGCCGCAAAGATTGGATCCAACACATCGATCCTTTTCAGAATTTGAGAGCATGCAATTTTGTACCAGTCTCTGCACCGTGAAAGAAAGCTCTCTCTTTCATGAGGCTTCATTTTTGGCAAGGTTTCACTCGCAAGTATACCAGGATAGACTAACTGCAACCACTTTTATTCATCCTAAAAAGACGATACCTTGAAGTTAATGCACTCCCTTTTCATATAATTTGAACCAAACATTCTGAGGATTCTCTCAGTTTCTGGCAGTAGCATAATTATGTAGTTTGAAGCTATTAGACTGATTTTTTTTATTTAAGCCAACTAGATCCCCGAGAACAAAATAAATAAATTCAAGAGTGGCTTTGATATATGGGGATTTTAAAGCTTAAAGTATTTTGTCAGCTTGCAGATTTTTCACTGCAATAGCCTCTCCTGTAAAATATAATTCTAGTGCAGGCCACTGTTGAAGTATACGATCTACACACTGAGAGATTGACAACCATCTTGTCTGACAAGGTTTCAATAGTTTATGAGGTTCACACTCCACAAAGTGTTGAAACTCTTCATAACTCTCTTGCCGATTGGGAGATAATTTGAAATAGTTATAGATGTCATGAATTAACTGTTCAGCAGTTTTTGACAGTGCTTCACATGCATGCCCTGCAACTAAGTGGAATGTGTGGAAAAAACATTTCATGACAAATAAATCTGGCACAGCTTCTTTCAACTTGGTTAATAATTAATTCTTCTCTCCCTGCATCAGGTTTTCACCATCAGAGGCATAACCCACTATTTTGTCCCATCCAATACCATCTTCTTCAAAGGTTCCTTTCAGCAGCTCAAACAGTCCTTCTGCAGTACCATCTTTAACAGGGATGAGACGGTAAAAACGAGTTAAATTAACACAAAATGTTTTGTTCATTGTTATGTCTGTTGCTTTATCACACAGTACCGAAATTCCTCCAGACCTACCAATTTCTTCCATTAGTTTTTCATGTGCATAGGGTGATAAGCATTCAGTCAAAAGGTATGTCCCCTTGGTTCGGTTGCAAGTCATGCTTTTGATTGTTTTTTAATCATCTGCTACAAAGTGAAATGTACTGATCATATCATCAAGACAGTTGAATGAAAAATGTTTTCTAGCTATCATTGCTACAACATTCAGCTCTGCTTTCATTCTGCCATCATCCTTTAATTCTACAAATGAAGTCATCAGCTGATTTGATTGTACTTGTTTAGCTAGTCTTATATGAGATGTTGTTTTCGTATGTCCAATAAGCTCAGATTTTCCAGCCACTAATTCTTTGTCACATACTGTACAATGAGCCTTTTTCCCACGTTTTCCTGCCGATAACCATCCCACAGCCCAACTCTCTTTTTCCCACTCCTTTCTGTATCTTTGGGAACGATAACTTTTTTCAACTTTCGGCATGATTACGGTATAGTCCTTGTAAAGATATGGTAAGGGCACAATTAAGGGGTTTCAGTGAGTGACTAAGCTTCTCACGCAAGTCAAACCAATAGTGATAGATTAAAATCCTCACAAAATGACGAAGAACGGCTGAAATTTGTAGAGCTACGACGCAAAGCCAAAAAGTTAATTAAGCAAAGTAAAAAGACCTTAGAGTTACATATTGCGAATCAAAGTAAAACAAACCTATATAGTTATATCAGAAAGAAAAAAGTAGTTACTTCAACTGTTGGACCGTTAGTCGATGAAAATGGAGAATACACCACAGACGAAGTACAAACGAGTAATGCCCTCAATACCTTCTTTGCATCAGTTTTTACAACAGAAGACCTCAGTGATATCCCTACACCATCGCCGATTCAGAGTGATAATTCAGATGTTCTAAGCAATATCACCGTTACAGAGAGAGAAGTATTGAATTGTTTAGATAAACTCAAGGTAAATAAAACGCCTGGACCTGATACAATCTCGCCTAGAGTTCTAAAGGAAGCTAAGGATGAGCTCTCCAAACCACTGACATTACTATTCAATAAATCCTTGCAGTCTGGAACTATGCCCGATCAGTGGAAGCTAGCCAACGTAACACCGATATTAAAAAAAGGCAGCAAATCCCTACCCAGTAACTATCGTCCAATTAGCTTAACCTCAGTTGTATGTAAAATGCTAGAAACGGTCATACGAGACAGACTCGTAAATCACTTAGAGGAAAATAACATACTTAAAGATACTCAACACGGCTTTCGTAAAAAAAGTTCCTGTTTACCAAACCTCTTAGACTTCTTCCACGATATCCTCAACCTCTACGATGAGAGTAAAGCTGTAGATATTATATACCTTGATTTTCAAAAGACCTTTGACAAAGTTCCCCACAAACATTTACTGCTAAAACTAAAAGCGCATGGAATACAAGACGGTGTGTTGAAATGGATAGAAAATTGGCTCAGCGACAGAAAGCAAAGAGTAGTCATAAACGGTAAGGCATCTAAATGGACCAATGTAAGTAGTGGGGTACCCCAGGGATCGGTACTAGGACCAATTCTCTTTCTAATTTACATCAACGACATAGATGAGGGTCTCACCTGTACAATCTCAAAATTTGCTGACGATACAAAAATTGCAAATAGCGTACTCTCAAAAGAACAAGTTGACGATATGCAACACAATCTAGATAAATTGTCATGTTGGGCCCAAATTTGGCAAATGAATTTCAATGCGGATAAATGTAAAGTACTACATATCGGATACCTAAATGAGAAAGCAAACTATTCGATGAATGGCACTCCGCTTAAGAATGTAAACAGAGAAACCGATCTGGGAGTAACAATATCGAGTAACCTAAAACTGAGTCAACAATGTTCAGAAGTTGTTAAGAAGGCAAACAAAATAATTGGCTTTATAGGCAGGTCATTTGAGCATAAATCCAAAGAAGTTATCCTAACCCTTTACAATTCCTTAGTCCGCCCTCTTCTGGAATACTGCGTTCAATCCTGGTACCCATATTTCCAAAAAGATATAAACAAGCTAGAACGAGTTCAACGTAGTTACCAAAATGATACCTAGCCTAAAGAACCAACCATACAAAGAGCGTCTTAGAGAATTAAATCTATTTCCTTTAACCCAGTGCAGATTAAGAGGTGACTTAATTCAAGTGTTCAAAATCATCAAAGGCATCGACAATATGAACTGTAGTAAGTACTTCACTATCGACCAATCTAATTACACGCGGGGAAACGGTTGCAAAATTATTGGTAAATCTTTTAACTCACACGAATCTAAGAATTTCTTCTTCAATCGAGTTGTCAACTTGTGGAATGGGCTTCCCCCGAAACGTTATAGACTGCATCACCGTTGATTCATTTAAACTCCGCCTAGACAAATATCTCGCATCAAACCCGCGACTGACTGCGTTTGTAAATTAATAACTTTATTTTATCCCCCCCTCAGTTACTAACCCATCTGTCCCCTAAATTCCTAATCCTGCCACAGACATTTGTTCCAGGGCAGTAATTCCCTTTCCAATGTTCCCTTACCCACTCTAAACCACTGTTTGGACACTTGATCCTCAGTGTTTTGGAGGACAAGCAACCTAGAAGAGTAATTAGGTCTGTTGTTGCCTGATTTCCTTTGTACTCCTTTGTACTGTCGATCCCCGCCAAACTCAGGGTGAGTTTAAGAGCTGGAATGAGGTTACCAAGTGTTTATAAAATGATTAAGTCTCTCCTTTAAACAGGTCTGACTTTAGACAAAACTATATATTTTGTCTATGCTAATGCAGTGATTCAATGCCTTATGACAAATACAAAATAAGATACACAAACTATTATTAAAGTATTTCTGAGGCAACAAAAAATGGAGGTAGTTGGCAGTTATGATGCCTCGACTTCTGGACGTGTCGAAGACAACACGAGTCACACCGTACTGGACATGTATGGCTCGTCTCTCTCTCTCTCTCTCATTAAGATTTCATGTCTAAAATTGTTGATGGCCGAAAGTTAGGATTTTTCCCTACATTCCCCTACGATAAGGTAGTTTTCCCCGTAGGTATCCCCTACCCCCTACAAAGGCCCGAAATCACCTACCGTAGGGGAATTCCCCTACGCGTGGCAACACTGAGTTACTGAGATGTACTCCACTTGCATCCACCCTCACTCCCTCGCTACATACGTAATTATATAAAGAAATTACCGTATTTTAGCAATTTTGCCCTTCGGTTGCACGATCGATGATCGTTGCAAGACAACCAGTGATCGTAGAAGGATGGTTCGGGTGTCATTGGAAAGCTCAATTTACGCCCTTTCACGGATACATACTTGTATTACGCTCTGGGTCTTGTTTATGCATGAAAAAGAGCACGGAAACAACCCCATTTATGGTAAAAAAAAATCCGCTGGGCGGCACAGTGAAATATACTCCACCACCCGCTCGTAAGGTGATAAGATCTCAAAGCTAATGGAACTAAACATAAGGGAGAAAAGGCACCAACCTCCCCCTTAAGAAATGGAAGAGGAGCACATGCAACGTTTGTGCAAGACTCATTTTACTAGGCCTACTCAGCTTTATAGATGAACTAGTTTTTTTTGCATACATTTACCTGTATTTCGAAAGTCAATACAGTCTGGCAATTCGTATATTAACCCTTCCTCCCTGGGCTGTCTTACCTAATGACGGTCGCCCCTACCCGGGCGAAATGGCTGAAAAACGTCTAGGCCTAGGCTACCGTATTTATGTTTATTTTCACTGCTAGAACTTTTCCACTCATCTATAATCGTAGTGCGGTTTTCAATCTGTATTTTGGCATTGAGTAGAGCTCTGTAAGTCAACTGGTTCAGTTGTGATGACTATTTCAGTGGAGCCAATATTGCAGAGATGTTGCCAATATGGGGGCTTTTCAGACCCCTAATTTCGTCATGACGTCAGAACAATAACATTGAGGAGTCTTCCCCTTGTTTTCGGAGGTGCGGTGACGAACGCTTGGGTTTGTTGACATAAGTCGTACGCACAGCGTTCAGATAAAGCTTAATTAGGCTATTAAGCTCATGCCTTAGAGAAGGCATACCGGGTAGCGGCCCTTCTTTCGTGCTGTCCTTACCTAAGGCAGACCGGGTAGGAAGGGTTAAACCAAGAAAAGCCATCGTTGAATTGACATGAAATAAAACGGATCACTACATATAAATTCAGCGTAATAGGTTTAGCAAAGCTGATGCTAAATATAGATAGATAAGTAATTACAAATATAATTTGACTGATATTCAACTTGGGGTAAGACAAAAATTATTATAATTGCATGGAAAAAGTGCAGACATGAAGGATATTTTCTCTTAGCTAATAATAAACTTAGCTGAAGTCATAAATCTGGATAACTTTTTTTAATACGGACCAAGCTGCTACCCCCTTATTATACAGTACTTACAATTTGATTTACACTGCAGAGAGACTTTAAACACACGCACACAGAAATACACATACAATATACCGTTTGTGTTCCACTATTGAAACTGGTTATAAAGGGCGTAAAATAAATTACGGTATACTTAATTTCAAATTTGCTTAGAAGACATTATTTCCATTACACAATAAAACACAATGAACACTACACACTATCCCCACAGGAATCGTACGATCGATGTAAATTCATTTGATTAGACATGGAGATAACGGTAAAACTATAATTTTAACGCAAAAATAAAAGTTTCGTCTCTTGATAGCCTAGTGCTTACTGTGCGGAATTTCGGAGTGAGTATCCTAGGTTCGAGTCCTTGGAGTACCACAGATATTCATTACTTACATTAATTTTATTAGTTAGGTTTATTTGTAAATTTATTGGTGGGTTGGTGAAAACAAATATGAACTAAGTTTTACTCACTGGTTGCAGCCTGCGTTCTCAAGCCGAATAAGCCCAGGAATCTGACCAGTTGATTTTGACTGTGGTAACAAATAGTGATGTAGCATACTCGAACCATCAACAGCCAGGGCGAGTGTCAATGATTAAATTCACTACACCACGGAGTGATAAAGGAAACTTTACCTTTTCCTATTTTATATTAAGAAGGGAAATACTACTTTGAGTATGATTTAATTTTGAAATCTCTATAACCCGAGTTTCATGGGGAAACTTTTAAATATCCCTGTATTGTATTCTGGAATATGGATCCTACGAATTGTTTGAATTGAAATACATTCTCCAAATAGGGTTTCCATTCACCTAAATATAAATAGGAAAAAGTTTAGTTTCCTTTATCACACCGTGGTGGAGTAGATTAAGGCATGGACACTCGATGGATGGACTGTCGATGATAGAGTCCAGCTGGGAGTACAAACACATTTAGTAGCTCAAGTGTATTTGTGAGCTACATTTGATTGCTATATATATATATATATATAATAGTAGGATAAGTAGGGATAAGACACCTGGACCCACCTTTATTCTCGAATTTTCGGCTTACATTAAGCCATCTTCAGGAGTACCATATAATCCCTAAAAAAGTAAAAACTCAAAACAGAAGGAACAACGGGATCACTAATAAGTCAGTTAAAATGAGTAAACTATTAAAATCCACTCTATATTAATATTTAAAAGTTTAACATTTATAAAAATGACTGAAAACTCAGAAGTAGAAACTGAAACATCCAATTAAAAATATATATAGCCATCTCGTAATTTACTTAAGAACATAATGAACTATCAACAGACTACACCTTTTACAAAACAGATTACAAAAATCACATAATACATGTACACTTATACCTAAGTACAGGAAAACAAAAGACCAGACAAGTTCACAGAACTGGATGTGGGGGTCAACTAAAGCACCGCCATAGCTTAAGTGACTGGAGCTGTGAAAGGAAATCAAATAAAACTGATCGGAAAATTTGAAACAAAATGAAAAAATATACAAAAAGCACAATCACAAATATTTAAGAGTTGTTCAATACATTAAGTTCTGGATTGAACTTCTTGATGAGCAATTTTCCTCCAATGAGCGCGTCTGTGATGCCTAAATGTCGCTAATATTTGAAAATCTTTAGAGAAACGATGATCGTTCTCATGAGTGATTACGGACGGCAGAAAATGCCATCTTTTGTAAGAAATTACCGGACCTGTAACTTTTGCCAATATGTTCGTATACCCTTATCTTGAATGAACGGCTAGTACATCCAATATACCCAGCATTACAGCTAGGACAAGTAAATCGGTAAACGATATTCGAACATAGAGGGTCTATCACACGGTCTTTGAAATTAAAAAATGAACCAATTTTGAAGTCATTAGTGAATATAATCTTAAAGTTAACTGCGGGGAATGAATATTTTAAGATATTTTGAACAATTCCCGAAATTCGTAACTAATGTTTCATAGATATACATCTTGATATACTTAACCAATTTAGGAACATCATACTTGGGTTCACTGGCTCCGTATTGTTTGACATTCAAACACTTCTTTAAGATACTGTTGAAAACATCTTCCTTATAATTATTATTAACAAAGTAGTCCCTTAATTTGGTTATCTCCTGGTGAAGCGTGACTTAATTAAAGCAAATTGCATAAGCTCGATCCAGCAAAATGTTAATAGAGTTGATTTTGTAAAGTTTCGGGCAAAAGCTATTCACACTATTCACACAATGGAGGCCAAAGGTAAACACAAACGAAAATAATATATAAATTTATTTACAAAAGAACAAATAGTTTCATAAAGATAATTAAATTCCCCAGAGACACTTCCCAAGTCACAATCCCATAACTCAAAATTATGTAAAGAATGTTTAAGGTTACTCCCCAGTGATATAGAGGTTGAAGCTAGGTGGCGCAATTGCTAGGGGACCACAGGATCGCCACGGAACGTCAAGGCACACACATAGAACAGGGAAGGGGACAACCTGGGAAGCCTCTTGATAGTGGGGTGGTTGGATGCCTCTCTAGTCCGGCCCTTCACGAGAGTAGGATCCCTTATCAAAGAAAGGGAAAGGTATTAATAACACATAGAACCAGACTATTACCCGCATCCCCAAAATAAAGACTAGAACAAAAAATAAAGAAAATAATTATGTGGTTCACAGAACAGTAAAAGCTATATTTATTTATATTTAACCCATCCAGCCCCGGCTAGTTTTGTAATGTTTGTTCACCAGAACCCGGCCAGTTTTCAAAACATGGTTTTATTCCAGAAACAATAGCGAATGGGTTAGGAATGAAGGAAAAACCACGAAAAACCACTCAAAAAGCTTAAAGAATGGTCCTACAGAGCCCCCGAAAACGTATTTGACAAGATTAAAAAAAATTGACGGCAATTACCCCAAAAAACCAGGTTATTGTGCGCTCACGCACGTGGACTTTGAGAGTTTTCAACCATCGGCACGGTTGCGTGGGATACGTACACAGTTCCCATACAAATCTGAGCCCTCTTGAGTGGCTACACCTGAGGTTACAGTCTGCGCAATTAGGGTGACGCACCAGGCGCATCTCTGGGGCTGTGCATTACATACATCGCCGACGCGTCAGGCGCGTCGCTGGGGCTGTACGGGTTAACTATACTGAAATAACGTTAATTACTAGCTAAAGAAATGGAATGCACAGAAATCCTTACGTAAGCAATTTAAAAGAACCAAAGAAAATCATATAAATAATTAGAAATATAATTACACACAAGTATTAGTTACAATTAATAAAACTCCGCTAATACAGAACATTGCTTATATAATTTGTCCTTGTCTTTACTATGATACGTAAGAAAAGAGGCTAATTAATTACCTTAGATCCGATAGCTGTCGTATAGTAGAGTGACGAAACCCCCTCACTTGCCCCCTTATATAATGTTCTAGTGAAGCCTCAGACAAGTAATGAGATAGCGAAAATAATATATTCGACTCCTATGAAACTACAAAAGGCACAACTAATAATTTTATAAATGAAACACCTAAACTCAAAATTATGATACGAAACAGCACCAAAGAAATGAGCTTTACTTTAATGCAACAAGACAGCAAAATATATGAATGAAGCTTTAAATGAAGCATCAACTGAAAAGATATAGGATACCAAGGGGAGGTAAGGTACAGTTACAGCCGTAACATAGAAACAGAACGCTAGATGGAGCTAGGTACAGTTGTGGACAGATGAAACAGCTACAGTTTTGGTTTGCTCAAGTCGGTCAATAGAGGGCAGCACAATTGGTGTCCATAATTATCTGGTAACAGTGATGTTGTGGGGGTAGGGGGTGACGGTATGGGGTGGAGGGAGGGGGAGGAGTGGAAGGGGGAAACCAGCGCAGCGGCGAGGTGGGAGCAGGTGGGGGTGGATGCAATTGGGTGACCAAATACGTTACTGTGAAAACATAATTTATGTGTTTTGAACATTATATGGGATTATTATTGCAAACTATTGGTTTGCTGTTATTAATGTAACATATAATACTGACAAAGTGAAACAGGGACACCCTTCAATAAAAAAACTGTGTGTTACTAACTCTAGAATCATAAGTGGGGAGGGGGGGAGGGTATTATTATTATTATTATTATTATTATAATAAAAAGGACTAGCACCAAGCGGCAAGCCCATAAAGACTATGTGGCACTAAAACTCATGATTACACCAGCAGAGGTAAGCTAGGAGATTTCAAGAAAGTTACGAGGCTTTAGGAAAAACGTTAAATGAGAGATAGCAAACAAGATCGAGACAGAAATTGCATAGGACGGTCAACAGACAAAGTGGGGGGTTACAAACGATAGAGCGCAATCTAGCAGCAGTATAGGATAGCGGTAGGTGGTGGTGGATTACAAAGAAACTGGTGATTGAATTGTAAATTAATATAGGCCTATGAAAAAAATGCATTTATTTATACTTTGTAAAGGCATAACAAATATATAATTTGTGTAGCATCTCACCTGCGATTGTGATAGTAATATAAGGTGTTCGTATGCATTAACATAATATTCAGCTATGAAAAACAAAATACTTTAGAGCCTCGTTGTTGTTGTTGTTGTTGTTCCCCAGGCTGTCTGGCCGAACAGCCCCAAGGTCTCGAGCAAGGCCATGGCCATAAACGAGCGCCCCCACAAAATCCTCACTGCTTACCACTAACAAAGCCCGGGTGACCGAAGCCACTCCAAGGCAGGGAGCTGCTAAGGAAGGTGCGGAAACGCCCGGGAAACCAAAGCCCCACCCAAGGCCCTGTGCCCCTCAGCAATTATGAAGGGAAAGTTGAGGGGCAAGGGAAATACCTAGGGAGCCTCGTAATACCATAAGCCTTGATAAGATTGCGTAGTGCTGTGTGTAGCTTGATAACCGCGCTATAAGGTGGCAACTTACTCTTACTCTCTCTCTCTCTCTCTCTCTCTCTCGGAACATAAGCATAATAGGTTTGTCGGTTGTATATATAATTTACTTTGAAAATATATACCTGTATACTGTATATTACAGTATATGAAGCAAGCTTTATCTCAATATTTATCTTTGTTATATTAAGTGTATATTTTAGTCTGCAGTTTTACCTTATAACAAACTGGGACGACTGTGATTATATTTTACACCCTACACTTTTTGTATTGCTGTGTAGTTCTATGATGTAGTAAAAAAACATATGCTACCACATTCTTTTTATACATAATTGTATTATCTAATAACTAAAACATGACCATGCTTTAATTTCAGTTTCGCTCTACAGGTTTTGTGTGAGTCAAGTATTTAGTAAGATTAATTAAGATTACCTCTTTATTGGTAAAAGTCTTTACTATGCAATTGTAAAGACGGTTCGTTACTAAACATATTAAGAAATCAAGGGACCTTATATTATTGAATGGCAATATTTGTCAAGATTTATTACTGTGTAGCTTAAAGTAATATTTAATTAAGAAATGCTATGTTATGTCCTATATATTGCAAGCCCCATACATGAAATATATTTATATTTATTCCATACCATGTGTGTATTTTTGTACAACAATTATGATAACAATAATAACGGAAATGCAGCAACTCCTCCGTTTCAATCATCTTTGAGATACTTTCCTAGTTATTAAGCTTTATGTTATTAACAATCTAGTGTTAAAAAAGATCCAAAATCACAGAAGCATACATAACCACATATATGAACATGAACCCTGTTTTTAAAAACGAGGTTAAATGTTTAAGGAGGACGGATAATATGTTGCTCCCGTTTCTCTTTTGCGCCTTTCCTCTCCCACTGGTGTGTATGTTAAATTTAATATATCAAGCTGTAAGTATCAGTCTACATATACTTATGTGTGTATACAAATACTTATTGTTTTCAGTATTCTACTGTACTTCTCACTTCTCAACTTGTTCTTCCTCTGTCCAATTGTCTTTCTTTCCTACTTTACTCCAGCCATCTGGTCTGGTATTATTTTTGGCTTATACATGCACCATATCTCTCCTTGTGCATCGGTTCATCTTTTTCTAGATTGCTAGTAGCTATATCTCAAACCTCTGAAGTCTACTTTTACCTATATTATGTCATCATATAATATATTTTTCATATTATCTTAAATACACCTTTAAATCATTAAGAAGTACAATGCATTATTGTCGTTTTACTAGTTTTATATACCATGTATCTTTGCTCATCATAATTATTCCAATCATATTAGGTATTTCATTTTATTCCCAACCCTTTCTTAATACGAGTATGGTTGTTCACTCGAATTTCACGATCATTATAGGAGATTCCTGAGCTTTGGAATGGTCTTTAACTATTAAATCGGAAATTACTATACATTTTTCCTCCAACTACAAAACGTACCGCCTAAAATTAATGCACTCATTTACTATATGCCACAATAAGTGAAGAAGTGTATCCTTATATCTCTGAAGCACTAAACAACTGTATACAGCTTAGAACCTGCAGCAAGGAATGGCCCCTAATCTCAATTAACGCTTTCTCTTCTGATGCCGTCAAAACTTAACACAAAATAACTGGAACGCATCATGGTATGCAGAAAAGGTTCTGCATAATCGTATTTTCATTTGAGATACAGCTTACACCACCCATGTATCATTATAGTTGAGATACAGCTTACACCACCCATGTATCATTATAGTTGAGATACAGCTTACACAACCCATGTATCATTATAGTTGAGATACAGCTTACACCACCCATGTATCATTATAGTTGAGATACAGCTTACACCACCCATGTATCATTATAGTTGAGATACAGCTTACACCACCCATGTATCATTATAGTTGAGATACAGCTTACACCACCCATGTATCATTATAGTTGAGATACAGCTTACACCACCCATGTATCATTATAGTTGAGATACAGCTTACACCACCCATGTATCATTATAGTTGAGATACAGCTTACACCACCCATGTATCATTATAGTTGAGATACAGCTTACACCACCCATGTATCATTATAGTTGAGATACAGCTTACACCACCCATGTATCATTATAGTTGAGATACAGCTTACACCCACCATGTATCATTATAGTTGAGATACAGCTTACACCACCCATGTATCATTATAGTTGAGATACAGCTTACACCACCCATGTATCATTATAGTTGAGATACAGCTTACACCACCCATGTATCATTATAGTTGAGATACAGCTTACACCACCCATGTATCATTATAGTTGAGATACAGCTTACACCACCCATGTATCATTATAGTTCAGATACAGCTTACACCACCCATGTATCATTATAGTTGAGATACAGCTTACACCACCCATGTATCATTATAGTTGAGATACAGCTTACACCACCCATGTATCATTATAGTTGAGATACAGCTTACACCACCCATGTATCATTATAGTTGAGATACAGCTTACACCACCCATGTATCATTATAGTTGAGATACAGCTTACACCACCCATGTATCATTATAGTTGAGATACAGCTTACACCACCCATGTATCATTATAGTTGAGATATAGCTTACACCACCCATGTATCATTATAGTTGAGATACAGCTTACACCACCCATGTATCATTATAGTTGAGATACAGCTTACACCACCCATGTATCATTATAGTTGAGATACAGCTTACACCACCCATGTATCATTATAGTTGAGATACAGCTTACACCACCCATGTATCATTATAGTTGAGATATAGCTTACACCACCCCTGTATCATTATAGTTGAGATACAGCTTACACCACCCATGTATCATTATAGTTGAGATACAGCTTACACCACCCATGTATCATTATAGTTGAGATACAGCTTACACCACCCATGTATCATTATAGTTGAGATACAGCTTACACCACCCATGTATCATTATAGTTGAGATACAGCTTACACCACCCATGTATCATTATAGTTGAGATACAGCTTACACCACCCATGTATCATTATAGTTGAGATACAGCTTACACCACCCATGTATCATTATAGTTGAGATACAGCTTACACCACCCATGTATCATTATAGTTGAGATACAGCTTACACCACCCATGTATCATTATAGTTGAGATACAGCTTACACCACCCATGTATCATTATAGTTGAGATACAGCTTACACCACCCATGTATCATTATAGTTGAGATACAGCTTACACCACCCATGTATCATTATAGTTGAGATATAGCTTACACCACCCATGTATCATTATAGTTGAGATACAGCTTACACCACCCATGTATCATTATAGTTGAGATACAGCTTACACCACCCATGTATCATTATAGTTGAGATACAGCTTACACCACCCATGTATCATTATAGTTGAGATATAGCTTACACCACCCATGTATCATTATAGTTGAGATACATCTTACACCACCCATGTATCATTATAGTTGAGATGCAGCTTACACCACCCATGTATCATTATAGTTGAGATACAGCTTACACCACCCATGTATCATTATAGTTGAGATACAGCTTACACCACCCATGTATCATTATAGTTGAGATACAGCTTACACCACCCATGTATCATTATAGTTGAGATACAGCTTACACCACCCATGTATCATTATAGTTGAGATATAGCTTACACCACCCATGTATCATTATAGTTGAGATACAGCTTACACCACCCATGTATCATTATAGTTGAGATACAGCTTACACCACCCATGTATCATTATAGTTAAGCATATCTACCAAAAGGTTTGGCCAATAAAAATAACTTGCTTTTCAATTTGTGTATATTATTTTATGAAAAGGTCTTTTGCGCCTCTATACCGAAACTTTGAGGATTGTATCGACACATTATATTTACATGGTTGTTTTTCTTGAACAGGTGAATTGTTATGCGACTAAATATTAGGCATCCTTTGTTTCCTGGATTCTGCTTTATTTATAGATACATTTAAGTATTTGTTATTATTTATTAATATTTTTTGTTTTAAATTCACATCGACACATATAATACAAAGTTAATATATATGCCATGGCTAGCACGCCCCAGAATAATACTTAAATGTGATATCATTGCCACTCATGACAATTGGAAACGATAATCCGCATGTATTTTTTAAATATATAATTATACTTTTTATTGAAGATTGCATTACTTATGGGAAGGTTAGGCAAATGTAATTGAAAGCTTTCACAGAAATTTTTATTTGCAATAAATGTGTGGACAAAAATGTCAAGGATTATTTACTTTTATTAAAACAAACAAAACAAAAATAAATAAGGAAACAACACATCTCAACAGTATGAATAAAGTTTGAACAATATATTCAATATGAAAATAACTAAAGAAATAGATATGAAGCGTAATTCAATAGCCGGTCCACCCCCCTTCTTTCTCAATGACTGCCTGCAGTCTTGCAGACATGTTTTGGGTGTGGCGCCGGACAAGGTCGGGCTTGGCTCGGAAGGTCTCCCATACCGTGCTGGTGTGGTTCATTAATTCTTGTGCAGTGCGCTCTCTAGCAGGTTCCCAGCTGTTTACCATTGAACCCCAAATGTTCTCAATAGGGTTGCAGTCTGCACCTTTGCTTGGCCAAGGCAAAAGGTGGAACTGGGGGTGCTCCTGAAACCAATTCTGCACAATATGTGCTTGATGCACAGGACACCGATCATGGACAAAATATACCTGACCAGGGGGAAAGGGGTGGTTCCGGTTATTAAATGATGGCACAAAGAAATTATTCAAAATGTCCACATATTTCACTGCATTGAAGCGCCCGTGAATCTGATGAATGTCACCCATCCCGTGGAGTGTTACCCAGCCCCAAACATTCACGGTTTGATGACCGCTCCTAGCTTCCTCGTAGATGTTTCTTCGGTCATATCTGTGTGCAGAAAAACAAAATATATATAATTACATACATTATACAGTAGGGCATTATAGGAATAGCTATATTATATATAATATTTAAATGAATTCCAATATAGTGTGTGTGTGTGTGTGTGTGTGTGTGTGTGTGAGAGAAGAAAACTAACGTAATTTTTATAAGCACATTTATACTAAGCCATAATATTATTTCTTTCGAAGCATAGGTAATCACGTTAAATTTATATAATAATGAAGCTTGGTGTCTATTACTCTCATAAAAAAATTTAATGGCCAGTCATTAACAATTGTAAAATTCTGACAAAGATTTAATTAGCTTAGGGTTGCCGTGATGGAGCTTACCTTGTGTTGTTTGGTCTCCAACAATGTAGTTTTCCATGGGACGTTGAATAGAAGGTTTTTTTCATCTGTCCAGATGACACGTCCCCAGAAATCTTCACCCTTGTCAACATACTGTTGTGCAAACTGCAGCCGTCCCTCGCGATGCCGGTCGTTTAACGCTTCTTTGGCTGCTGGCACTCGATGGCGAAGTCCCCCCTCATTCAGGCGTCTTCTCGTTGTTCGGTCACTAATCTCCAGTTGCAAGTTATCAAGAATGGCTCGAGCATTAGTGAGTGGGTTATCTTGTGCTGCACCGACGATAGCTTGATCTTGGGCTGGTGTGGTGCATCGTGGTGGTCTACCGCGGGCAAGGTTCGTCAGGTCTCCACTCGTTTGCCATCTGCGAGATTTTGTAATTATATTATTCCAATCTGGATTACTGGAATAATATATATATACCTATCACTCATTCCCTAAATCAATTACGAAGATTGCATTCACCAAAGAAAGATTCTGACCAAATATACTGTAGAGCAAATCACTGGAATTTGAGAAATGTAAAGCCACAACGAGATCAAGTGATGGGAGCAGGTGCTTTGAAGCCCATATTCTGGTAGGACCTTCGAATTAAAGCTGATCTTGCTCACAAACTTGAATATGCACGGTTTCTTGAACTACTCTGTCAGGAGGATGCTGGAGTAAAAATATAAAATCTGACCGCAAAGTTCATGTTACGTGTTAGTGTATGTTTTGCGTAAATTATGCAGGACATTATTTACGGTCTTGCTAACTTCAAACATGTTAATCAATTGACTTAAATAAATATTTGTGATGGCAATATAAACAAGTATATATTGACGACATAGTGCAGATGATGTGTAAAATACGAAAGCATTAAGTCTAATCAAAACATTTTATTTCTCATATAAAGAAAATTTTAACACATTATTTTATACAGAAACGGATCAAAACTGTAATTTAGACATTTAAATACACATATATAGTTACTATGTATATTAACGTAAATAATTTACTGGTGATGGGCTGGTCTATCAGAGTGAGAACTGAGCGATCTCTGCCATACCCATAGCTTACTCTGGCTGTTCCTTTTACTTCTATATTTTCTAGATCTCAAGTGACGGCGTGTTTTGCGTGGATTGACCTCCTAATCTACCAAGATTGGAAGCCAAAGCGTCACATCTTTCCTTTGCCCCTCAACTTTCTCTTCATAATTGCTGAGGGGCACAGGGCCCTGGGTGGGGCTTTGGTTTCCCGGGCATTTCCGCACCCTCCTCAGCTCCTCGCCATGGAGTGGCTTCGGTCACCCAGGCTTTATTGTGGTCGGCAGGGAGGGTTCTGTGGGGGCGCTCGGTTGTGGCCTTGGCCTTGCTCGGGGCCTTGGGGCTGTTCGGCCAGGCAGCTTGGGGAAAAACAACAACAACAACAACGTAAATAATTTATGTAGTTCGTTACACGTTATACGAAAATCCTTAAGTTATTAATTATTTATCATCAGGGATGATTTACTAAATATATAGTTTTACATTTTTACAGATAATTTAAATTGACTTAATCGGTGTTCTACTGCTGCCATCAGTTAATTGCCAATCTTTACTTACCCAATTCAGTACCGGTGAGGTTTTCATTATATTGTGCAAATTATTAGACCATTTCATCAGCTTAGCATGGACGGGTACGGTAGCAGTTAAATGGATTCACACTATCTCAACCAACCGTGTTAGCTACTACAAATCCTTCCTTACCTATAAAACATTGTCTAAATATAGCGGAAATAAAACAAATGACATTCCTGATACTGAAAGGGTTAAAAATCACTGTAACAATGAAACTCAAATCCAAAGAAATATACCGTAGTCACTATGATGATGCAGTGCATTAATAACATAGGCACATGATTACTAGTTACACCGATTTATATAACTTAGATAGCAACATTTATCCTCTTCGACTTACCTTTCTGTCCACCTCGATACAGTCCCAGTAGATGTGCCTAAGTGGTTAGCTATGTAGCGAATTGTCACCCAGGTTTCCCACATGCTCACAATCCTAGCTCGCCTAGCTATACCTGGTCAATCCTTCTTCTCTCCATGGTGGATGTAGACAAAGTGTGCCACCCGTGACGATGGCAACGCTGTTAACACCTCCGGTACACTTGGAAAACACTTAAATTGGCTTGTCTTTGATACCGTATTATATAATATACCATATATGCATATTTTCGTTACTACTATGACCTATACACTCACCATTATGCTGAAACACCAACTATAATATTTGAAATTTGACGAACTCTCGAACTGACAAATAATAACAAGTACTATATCTTCCCTTGTTGGGTAACTAACAGGTAGTTCAGATGTTTCTGACGATCGGGATTCCTAACTTGTTTGAAGAATAGCACGTTCCCGATATCACAACTCAGTAGGCGATCTAAATAGAACACAAATGAAGTAGTACTACATTAAAATGTAAAGGTATCATTTTGTAAATGCCTATGTACGTCATTTAAATATTGGATATGAAGAGAGAGAGAGAGAAAAAGAGAGAGAGAGTGAGAGGAAAAATCACAATAGAAGGTGGTTAGGTGAGATGTTAAACAAAGCGTTAATTGAGATTAGGGGCCATTCCTTGCTGTCGGTTCCAAGCTGTATACAGTTGTTTAGTGCTTCAGAGATATAAGGATACACTTCTTCACTTATTGTGGCATATAGTAAATGAGTGCATTAATTTTAGGCGGTACGTTTTGTAGTTGGAGGAAAAATGTATAGTAATTTCCGATTTGATAGTTAAAGACCATTCCAAAGCTCAGGAATCTCCTATAATGATCGTGAAATTCGAGTGAACAACCATACTCGTATTAAGAAAGGGTTGGGAATAAAATGAAATACCTAATATGATTGGAATAATTATGATGAGCAAAGATACATGGTATATAAAACTAGTAAAACGACAATAATGCATTGTACTTCTTAATGATTTAAAGGTGTATTTAAGATAATATGAAAAATATATTATATGATGACATAATATAGGTAAAAGTAGACTTCTGAGGTTTGAGATATAGCTACTAGCAATCTAGAAAAAGATGAACCGATGCACAAGGAGAGATATGGTGCATGTATAAGCCAAAAATAATACCAGACCAGATGGCTGGAGTAAAGTAGGAAAGAAAGACAATTGGACAGAGGAAGAACAAGTTGAGAAGTGAGAAGTACAGTAGAATACTGAAAGCAATAAGTATTTGTATACACACATAAGTATATGTAGACTGATACTTACAGTTTGATATATTAAATTTAACATACACACCAGTGGGAGAGGAAAGGCGCAAAAGAGAAACGGGAGCAACATATTATCCGTCCTCCTTAAACATTTAACCTCGTTTTTAAAAACAGGGTTCATGTTCATATATGTGGTTATGTATGCTTCTGTGATTTTGGATCTTTTTTAACACTAGATTGTTAATAACATAAAGCTTAATAACTAGGAAAGTATCTCAAAGATGATTGAAACGGAGGAGTTGCTGCATTTCCGTTATTATTGTTATCATAATTGTTGTACAAAAATACACACATGGTATGGAATAAATATAAATATATTTCATGTATGGGGCTTGCAATATATAGGACATAACATAGCATTTCTTAATTAAATATTACTTTAAGCTACACAGTAATAAATCTTGACAAATATTGCCATTCAATAATATAAGGTCCCTTGATTTCTTAATATGTTTAGTAACGAACCGTCTTTACAATTGCATAGTAAAGACTTTTACCAATAAAGAGGTAATCTTAATTAATCTTACTAAATACTTGACTCACACAAAACCTGTAGAGCGAAACTGAAATTAAAGCATGGTCATGTTTTAGTTATTAGATAATACAATTATGTATAAAAAGAATGTGGTAGCATATGTTTTTTTACTACATCATAGAACTACACAGCAATACAAAAAGTGTAGGGTGTAAAATATAATCACGGTCGTCCCAGTTTGTTATAAGGTAAAACTGCAGACTAAAATATACACTTAATATAACAAAGATAAATATTGAGATAAAGCTTGCTTCATATACTGTAATATACAGTATACAGGTATATATTTTCAAAGTAAATTATATATACAACCGACAAACCTATTATGCTTATGTTCCGAGAGAGAGAGAGAGAGAGAGAGTAAGAGTAAGTTGCCACCCTATAGCGCGGTTATCAAGCTACACACAGCACTACGTAATCTTATCAAGGCTTATGGTATTACGAGGCTCTAAAATATTTTGTTTTTCATAGCTGAATATTATGTTAATGCATACGAACACCTTATATTACTATCACAATCGCAGGTGAGATGCTACACAAATTATATATTTGTTATGCCTTTACAAAGTATAAATAAATGCATTTTTTTCATAGGCCTATATTAATTTACAATTCAATCACCAGTTTCTTTGTAATCCACCACCACCTACCGCTATCCTATACTGCTGCTAGATTGCGCTCTATCGTTTGTAACCCCCCACTTTGTCTGTTGACCGTCCTATGCAATTTCTGTCTCGAGCTTGTTTGCTATCTCTCATTTAACGTTTTTCCTAAAGCCTCGTAACTTTCTTGAAATCTCCTAGCTTACCTCTGCTGGTGTAATCATGAGTTTTAGTGCCACATAGTCTTTATGGGCTTGCCGCTTGGTGCTAGTCCTTTTTATTATAATAATAATAATAATACCCTCCCCCCCTCCCCACTTATGATTCTAGAGTTAGTAACACACAGTTTTTTTATTGAAGGGTGTCCCTGTTTCACTTTGTCAGTATTATATGTTACATTAATAACAGCAAACCAATAGTTTGCAATAATAATCCCATATAATGTTCAAAACACATAAATTATGTTTTCACAGTAACGTATTTGGTCACCCAATTGCATCCACCCCCACCTGCTCCCACCTCGCCGCTGCGCTGGTTTCCCCCTTCCACTCCTCCCCCTCCCTCCACCCCATACCTTCACCCCCTACCCCCACAACATCACTGTTACCAGATAATTTATGGACACTAATTGTGCTGCCCCCTATTGAGCGACTTATCTGTATCTGTTTCATCTGTCCACAACTAGCGGCTCGCTTGGTGTAGTGACTAGCGTCTCGGACTTCCACTCAAAAGGCCCGGGTTCGCGCCCACGCTCGGCGCATTAAAGATTTTTCACAAGCACTGAGTCGTTACCATCCCTCATGAGCAAAGGGATGGGGTAGTAGTACAGGACCCCAATGGAAATACGCCTAATCGGCCTTATTGAGCTATCCTTAGCTAGCTTAGCATGCGCTAGCTTTAAGAACTATTATTATTATTATTAAAATGCCCCAGAACAAGAAGCCCACCACAGAAGCCACGAGCGGACACCACACAGAAACACCCGGAAGAAAGGTCCACAGAACGAAAGGACCAGCTGACCGAGCCCGCCATTCCAGGCAGGCCCAAGCCCGCAGGGCTAAACAGCTCCAGGACACACCCATTTACCTTTTATAAAACCGACCATTTTCCACACCTCACGTACACTAACCCCTCGTGTCCTACACTTATTAACTACAAAGATGATGAACAGGAATATACATTCATATTAAAAACACCCATGCCTGTCCCGACGTTGAGCCAATGCCAACACATCAGACAGCCATAATTATATCTATGTATGTTCTTGCATCCGAGAAGTAGATGTTATATATCTTAGAATTAAAGCACCCACGCTGTCCCTAGATCTCTTATATCATTTTCCATGACGAGTATAGATATATGTAACCCGTGCTCAGTCGCCCCTTGCATTGCTCCTCTAGTAACTAAGTATTAATATTAACATTCCCTAACATCTTGTCTTGCCAGACTAAGCTTCTGAAGACCCATCGCCCCATAAATCTATGTATGCAACCCTTAGGTTAAGTATTTTTATCCGCCATTGTGTTCACCTTTTTCCATTTACTTTCCACAATTGTCATACGTCTTCCCCTTGCCTCCTTCGCATCCACAGTCCACACTACGCCAATTTACTTCGTGTCTTACACCTCTTACCCCAACCAGAGATTATATAAGATAACCTGGTTATCAGTATCTGTCATAAGTACCCCGAAACAATAACTAAGTACCCCTACGAACTGCCACTGTGGTTGGTATTTTATATTTAATAGAAAACGCAGTTCCCAGGGCCAACTAATAGTATCCATAACCCTCTGACTGATCACATAACTCTATCTTTTCCAGACTCATATACCACCCCATAGTTGCATTCCCCGGTAGCATTTGGCTAACGTATTCTACTGCCTTTTCAAACTTCCATATCAATTGTAGCCTAATGCCACCCCCACGCCCAGGGACCTTAGGGGCAAAATTTCCCTGTAGCCCTTGAACTCTCCCCCCCCTCTCATTAAGACACCCGCGCTTCTCGACTCTTGTCCGACCTAGCCTCTCTCTCATACCTCTTGAAGATCCTTGAATTGTCCGTTACTAACGCTCTCCAACCTTTTATATATATACTCCTATCCAGCCTACCTTCACTTAGTAGGCCAGAACAACATTAGAACTTTACTAGCCCCTTGCATGCCATCTATTCTCTTACAACACATTCACAACCCTGCACCCAATGGTTGTCGGTGCGAGGCTAGCCGCCCCGCCAGTAACTAACTTCTATTGTCATACTTCCAGATAAATGTGGCAGAGTTAGCAACCCAGTCTCCACCATATCCAGCAAACCCTACAATTAACAACCAGCCGAGTAAAACCAGCTAGCTAAGACACCTTCGGTTTTGGTATTAAAGACACTCACATCTGTCTCATACACAGAGGGTTATTACAAACACTGGTGATATGGCAAGCCCCTAGCCACAGCCGCTGGACGACTATATCAGAGAGGGCGCCCAGCTCCCCCTTTTTGCCCACCCGAGGAGGGAGACCCCCACCCCCGCGGAGGTATACCTGGCCCCTGTTTTGACTCTCGAGTCATTGCCAGGTAGCACAGGAATTCTTCCTATCAATGAACTAACCATGAATGACTAACACCTTTACTAACCTCTATTACCTCACAATAAACCATTTACCTTTCTTGCATGCTCTGATCACTAAATTAGCACCTCAGATATACCATAGAATGAAGATTGAACAATCTAGAGAGACGCTCCTATCACAGCTGTCCCCATCCTCCTCGCAAAGTAGATCCAGTCTCTCTCCCTAAATACGTCCAGTATAGCCAAAATAGTACCTCTTACTAAGGCTCAGTTATATGAAAATATAAAGGCTTCCTATCGCCCTGTGCCACAACAGTAAATACCATCTTACCTAGTCCCCATATCTATTGAGAGCTCAATTAAGTCCATAAGACTCGAGATCCCTACTGTCTGCAGGGTCCAGAACCGAGCCTATAAATCTACCTCCCGCCCCCAGTCAAATCAGTTGAAAGCTAGACACCAACCAGTGGTCACTACCCTGCAGTTTACCTCTAGCTCTGCCCTTGTGTTGTTCCGGAGTTGAGAGATTCCAGATCCGGCAGACTCCGTGGCAGAGAAGACTGATAGAAGCATCTGTCCATGTACAAGTCCTAACGTGCACCTTATAACCTTCACACAAATTCGTGGGTATATAAGTGTGTAGCCAGCAACGATCATCAAGAGATCCGACTTGAGAACTTCCTACATTTTGGACCATCTGGACGGCCGAGGAACCAGTCGTTAGCCCCCAACATCACCGGAAGCAAGATAACCAGGACCAGATCTACCCATACTATTCAAGATTCATGTTACTAGTACTAAGTGTTATAGTACTAGCTTGATACGCACCTATTAACTTTCTATAAAGTGGCTAAGACCTTGCCCAGTGTAATTCATATTTAACCATTCCATTTGGGACGTACTAAGCGATCAGTGTTTTTTTATTAACAGGCGACCTTGACTCTCGTAATTACCTTATTCAGATATTAAAACTCTAGTGATATCTAACGTTCGCCCACTGATTCGTGTTCTACATATTTCTGCCTTAAGAATATCAAACTTAGTTCAGTACCCCCATGAGGTTGCTAGAGATTTCCGTGTTCTATAATATACGCGTCTAATCCTAACTGTGAGTTGCTACGTGGGCACGCGACCAGCCAGCAAGAGGTAAAATCAGTGACAGTGAATTATACGAATATATTGAGGTCTTCCAGTAAAATATAAACTTGCTAATTAAACCCGTGATCAGAAGAATATACCTGAACGTTGGAAGTGGGAGACTAGGCTCCATCCAAATCCGCAAATGCTAGCAGTTCCCTTCTATCATTTGTTTTGTGCAAATATAACTATCTTTCTATGCTCTTTATTGCTTTATTTCAATAAACGTGAACTTGTGTCGTGTTACCGTGTGTTTATTTTGTGTTCTCTATTCCTCATACCTTGTATTGTGCATGCAGCCTTCTATACCCAGTCATTCAGAACTCACATTACCCAAGTTAAACCTGTAAAAAAACAGGGCATAACATTGGCGGCAGCGGTGGTTCTTAATTCGGATAAAAGGTTGCATTACATTGCAAGTTTGGAACAGCTAGAACACGAGAACATCATGGCGCAACCTAACCACGTTTTCATCCCAAATTATGAGGAAACAAATTATGGGATCGAAGTATTCATGGACATAGTGAAACCCTTAGTTGACATTACTTATACCACGGACGCACATAAAATAGCCGTAACAGTACCACACCTGGGAAAAGCCGTTTCCCTGGTGGCCTATCAAGTGCGCCCTGATCTCACCTGGAACGAATTTCGCACAATAGTGATAGAAGCCATTAAACCTTCGTTGGGCGTTTTCGTGGCCCACACCCGTATCCTAGACACGAAATTCGAAGGCGATCTAGATGCCACAGTCAGTAAGCTTGCCCAACACATAAAAAATTCTTTCCCCACGTTGACCAAAATCCAACAAGAACAGCAAATTCTGGTCAACCTTGTGTCGATATTGCCCTCAGCAGTAAAAGACCATTTCCGGGTGCACGATTTCGTCGAATACAAAAAAGACCTCATCACGATCCGACGTATTTTGGCCGTGCGCACAGAAGCACCCACCCAAATCGCTGCAATCAAGAGGTTTCCCACGCACCCGCAGCAAACCAACCACCAAAACCCCAAGAATGCCTACCCAGCCTCATCTTTCAACAACAGACCCACCTACCCTTCCGGCAAGCCCCAACCCAGTAGACCCCGGTTCCAACCATCCCAGCCACGCAGAATCTTCAACCGGAACAGCAACTACAACACCTACCAAAGTAAAAATCCTACCTTAGTCATTATCAACCCCTATGATTCCCTGCCTGTAATGCTCAGTGTGCCCTCCACCAAATTCGTGACTCTGCCAAACCTCGCCCCTCTACTCCTCGCATTTCTGTAAATGAAGAGGAGTGGGGACAAGAGGAAGAAATTGCCCCCCATACCATGACCTCAGACGATACCGAGGAAACCCTGGAAGAGGTAGATACCGACCCCCAGGATTTTTAAAGTATCCCCCGCCCACGATGGGCTCGGCGGGGGACGCCATAACTAGTCGCACTGCCCCCATTTATTACATGGCCAAAATCAAGGACATTCCTGTCCGCTTACTAATCGACACGGGAGCTGCCAAGTCATGTTTGTTCAAATCTTACTATGAAAAACATCCCCGACGATTTGGCCCTTTGTTAAACACCAAAACAGAACTCATCTCAGCTGCTGATACTTACTTAAATCTCCTAGGAGACACTTTACCCCTATCAGTAACCACTCCCGGCCCCCATGCTCGTTGTTATCACACATTTACAGTATTTTCCTCCAACTGTAAACATTATGATGGTTTCCTTGGACTTGACCTCCTTCAAAAACTAGAGGCCCAGATTGACTGCGGCCAAAGGCTGATCTCATTCAAAAACAAATTCCAGCCCAAAGCCTCTGACAAACCAATCACGCAGAAACCCATTCCCAAAAAGAAAAAACAACCTCCCCCTCAACAAAACCTGATTCAGGGTTACCAAGTTGCAGCTAGCACTAAGGTTACTCCTAAAACCTCCCCTTGCCCGAGATCTCTCAAAACCTCACTCAATTCAGTAAAAAAATGCCTCAACAAACGAAAGAAGACAAGTCCAAGCAACCCCCTCGGTAATCCCCTCAATTCTCGTAACTCTGCCCAGAATAAATCCTCCCATGTTTTCAGGACAGACTCTGATATATGTAACCCTAATTCTATCCAATGTTTATGTACACATGTTTCCAGAGAAAATGCCGACCAATGTACCCAACAATGTTTCCCCCATGCCCCCAGAAATGTTAACAACCCCAAATCAATACACCAGTCCTACACCAATAACCCATGTTCTACACCTAACTTTTTCCCCACCAACCCTCCGCAGTTCCCCCAGCAAATCCCGTTTTCTAACTCGCTCACCTCGCACCCTTCTGAACCACCCGCACGCGCCGTTAATCCCCCCCTCACGCGTGCCGACCGAGGGACACAACCATGTTCCCACCATGCCCCCAGAAATGCCCAGCTATTCCACCACCCCCCCAATCCCCCTTGTGACAGTTTTTCGTCAGTAGCTCCCTTCCACCCCCCCACAATTCACACCCCTAATAAACTTCAAAACCCCACACTTGACTCACCCCCTCATGACAGACAAACCCACCAACCCCAGATAACCTCTAAACAAACCGTTACTGCCACCGACAACGCTTCCCCCACCAACCCTCCGCAGTACCTCCAACAAATCCGTTTTCTAACCCCCTCACACCGCGCCCCACTGATCCTCTCAGACGCGCCATTAATCCCCCCCTCACGCGTGACCCCCACCAAAGTGACCTTGCCCCCCTTATAAGTACCAAGCACCTGCTCGCCAGTCAATCCCCCACCATCATTAGCCCAGCGGTAGTTCAGGATAAATGCCAAATTCCCCCCCACCATCAAAAATGGGTGAACCTGCGGCCCATACCCCAAACTCACATGGTATTTTCCCCCACTAACACATCCCCCAACCCCCATCGCTGCCTCTTACAACCCGCCATCATTCCCGCTCGTATCAACCACATTCTCGTGGCTAATATCTCAGAGGAACCCCTGACATTACCGAAAGGTCTCATTATAGGAGATCTCGAAACTTTCGATGACCTCCCCATACATTGTAACGACACCCCTACCAGCCTCCAATTGCCCCCTCTTCCTGAGACACTATCTGACCACCAAAAGAACGGCATGTACGACCTACTGATGGAATTCAGTGACGTCTTTGCCCAACAACCCACCGAAATCGGACAGACGGATGTAGAACAACACATCATTAACACCACAGGCCCCCCCATACGACAACCATCCCGTAGAAAGAACCCCATACAACGTCAGGAAGAGGAACGCCAAGTCCAGGAAATGTTAGAGGCCGGGATTGCCGGCCTCAACCCGTTTTTGCGTCGACTACAGGAGGTTAAATAACATAACCATTAAAGACGCTACGCCCTTACCCCGAATAGACGATTCCCTTGACTCCCTATACGGATCCAAATGGTTCACTACCCTCGACTTGCAAGCAGGGTATTGGCAAGTGGCTATCAAGGCCGAGGACCAAAAGAAAACAGCATTTTCCACTAGTGGTGGCCATCACTATGAATTTAACGTCCTACCTTTTGGCCTCTGTAACGGACCCGCCACTTTCTCCCGTTTGATGGAAACGGTATTGCATGGCCTAACCTGGGAAACCTGCCTAGCCTATCTGGACGATATTATTGTGTACTCTCCAACCTGGGAAGAACACCTCCTCAGGCTGAGACAAGTCCTACAAAGAATCCGAGCCGCCGGGTTGAAATTAAAACCCTCAAAGTGCGTGATTGCCCGGAATAAGGTAGATTTTCTCGGACACGTGATATCTGAACATGGTATTGCGCCAGACCCAAAGAAACTTCAAGCCATACAAAACCAAACCCCACCCACCACGGTTAAAGGAGTACGTTCGTTTCTAGGTTTAGCCACGTACTACAGACGTTTCGTCCCCCACTTTGCCACCATAGCCAGACCCCTCCACCAACTTACCCACAAAGACACCCCGTTCGCCTGGACACCTGAAAGAGACCTCGCGTTTAACACTTTGAAGCAAAAGCTAATCCAAGCCCCTATTGTCGTTTTCCCTGACTACCAGAAACCTTTCCGTCTTTATACCGACGTATCTCTGTACGCCATAGGTGCAGTATTAGCTCAATTCAGAGATGGAAAGGAACATGTGATAGCGTATGCCAGCTGCACACTCACCCCACCCCAACAGAATTACGCAGCCACCAAGAGAGAGTGCTTAGGGATCATTTGGGCACTCAGCCACTTCCGGTCATTTGTGTTAGGCGCAAAACTCGAAATAATTACCGACCATCAATCTTTACAATGGCTGCGTAGGTGCGAAACCAACTCAGCCATTTTGGTACGTTGGAGAGAGACACTAGAGGACTACGACTTTACAATACAATATCGTCCCGGCAAACTCCATACTAATGCAGACGCCCTGTCACGTTTGCCAGTACCAAAAGACCCCCCACCAACCTAGCCGCCTTACAAAACACTCAATTGGTATCTACACCCACCTCCCGACAGAATGCCCCCCCAGCCCCCTCCCTAATTCAATCTTGGGAAGCACGAATCAGACCCCCCTGGATACCGTTAAACGTCTTCAGGAGACTGACTCGCTGGGGAGATCAACTTGCCACAGACACTGGTCACATAATCTTGGACCCCACCATAGCCCACGACTACTTGATTGCCATCCACGAGGGAAACGGCATACACCTTGGACAAAAGAAAATGTTAAAGATCTTCACAGACCAATACTGGACCCCCAACCCCTCCAAAATTGCACAACGAGTGACAGAATCCTGCAAACCGTGTTTATTGGGAAAGGATAGATCACGCACCCCAGGCCCAGCTGGTACCATTTCTGCCAACAAACCGTTCCAAGTCCTATCCCTCGACATCATGGGCCCGTTCCCTTCTTACGCTGGCAACCGCTATATCGTCACATTTGTAGACGTATATTCAAAATTTCTAATAGCCTGCCCAGTTAAAGACCACACAGCCACCACAGTCGCCACACTGCTTGCCACCGAAGTGTTCCCTATATTCGGCCTTCCCCTTGCTCTTCTATCGGACAATGCCCCCGAGTTTAGTGGACACGTTTGGCAACAATTCACCCAACAATGCGGTATCAAGATTAAACACTCATCCCCGTACTGGCCTCAAGGAAATGCTATCTGCGAACGCAGCCATCGCACCATCAACAACCAGTTACGTACAAGAATGATTGCTCTTAATACCTCAGACTGGCCATCACAACTAAAAATGATACAGTGGGGTATGAACACCTGTCCTCGGGAAGACGGTATTTCCCCTCATGAACGTGTTTACGGTGTACCCCCCCTGTTACTGCCATTCCACCACCACGCTCATCTTCCCTCCACCACCTCCACAATTGACCCATTGCAACATCTGCAAAACACCCTCCATACCGCCCAGATCTGTCAAGACACCAAAACTGACAACATCGATGAAAAAAACCCTTTCGCCATCCATGACACCGTAATGGTAGCCAACCTCCCTATCACCAACAAGTTAGGCCCTCGCTATGTCGGACCCTACACCGTAATACAAGTCCCAAATGCCTTTCAAGTCACCATCGACTATCACGGCGTAACTCGCACGCTCCGAACTAGATTCGTCCGAGCGTTTAAACCTCTAAAGCCACAAGACATTACCCCACCCCACACGTCCGACCCTAAAGTAAATACCCCTACTCACCCCCTCACTCACGCTACGAATATTCCCATACAAACCCCTAAGGACCTAAGCCCTCCAGCACCGAACCGACAAATCTTTTCTCACCATACCCCCCAACTAACCTCCACAAACCCCAAGCCCCCAATATCACACCCTCTTCCACCATGACACCTTCTTTCACTTCTGATAGTCAAGTTCCTCCCCAACTTATCCAAGTACAAAAACCTCCACCCACAACCCCGACCACAACAGAAACCCTCCCGTCTAGCCCTGACATACCTCCACCAGGCACCACAGTGAGAAAACCACCACCGCCACCCCAAACCAAGTACACACCCAACCGCACCACACAATCTACCTCAGTAACCTCACGCTACAACTTACGCCCACGACAAACATCGTTTAAAACCTCCAGAAAACACACCCTACTAACCAAGTTCCGTAGGGCTGCCAGACCACTACCCTCCTCCTCCTCCTCCTCCTCTTCTTCTTCTTCATCGAATTCTCCCCCACAAAGGGAAAGAAGACGAATAATCACCAGCAAATCACCAACCTCATCAAACAACACACGCCCCTACCCCCAACCCTCCAACTTAAATCTACACTCCTTACCCACCCGTCTAGCCCCCCCCGCATCCGCCCCTTTCCCCTCCACGATCCCCACCACCCCACCCACACACCGACCAACCTCCTCATCTCACCGAACCCCCAACCAACCCCCCCCTAAGAAACCCCCCCCCAAAGTCACCCCCGAGAAAACTCCCACATGTCATTTACCTATAAAACATGCTTCCCCTCACTATAAAACATCGTCGAGCGACTCAAGTCCCACGACAAACATCTACCTTCCCACCAGGACCGCCAGAGGTAGAATAATCAACAGACCCATCAGCTTTAAAGACAGCGATACAAAAATAACACCCCGTTCTGACACTAAGGACCCAAGCCACACAACACACACACCCCCTCCTTCCCACACACCTCCTTCACCCACCTTACCTACACCGATTTTGCGCATTGCCTCACTATATATTCCCAACCTACAACACCGCCTAAGAAAACCAAATACAACCCAGACTCACATTCCCCCTTCATCCCCAGCCCTGTTGTCACGCGCGAATCCCCTTTCGGTTAGTAACCCATTCACCACACTAAACAGACTTCCTGTCAACCCCACACACCTCACTCCGACCCCCACGGGGGAAAGCTACAAACCATTCATACGAAAGGTTAAAGTAAAGACCCCCACTGGACACTTGGCCCGTGTACCACACCCACACCAAGCCCGGGCAGCCGCCCGCCACAACACAGAGGACACATTCTTACAGGTATACATTGACCTGCAAAAGAAACCTGACCGTCGCTCTCGTGTTTGGTGGAACTTTCTAAATACCCTGAAAATGACCCACCATTACTATGATTCTTTTAACTTCACCCTTGAGGCTCGAGGACGAGCCTATAATGAAGGAGAGGGAAGTAAAATGCCCCAGAACAAGAAGCCCACCACAGAAGCCACGAGCGAACACCACACAGAAACACCCGGAAGAAAGGTCCATAGAACGAAAGGACCAGCTGACCGAGCCCGCTATTCCAGGCAGGCCCAAGCCCGCAGGGCTAAACAGCTCCAGGACACACCCATTTACCTTTTCTAAAACCGACCATTTTCCACACCTCACGTACACTAACCCCTCGTGTCCTACACTTATTAACTACAAAGATGATGAACAGGAATATACATTCATATTAAAAACACCCATGCCTGTCCCGACGTTGAGCCAATGCCAACACATCAGACAGCCATAATTATATCTATGTATGTTCTTGCATCCGAGAAGTAGATGTTATATATCTTAGAAGTTAAAGCACCCACGCTGTCCCTAGATCTCTTATATCATTTTCCATGACGAGTATAGATATATGTAACCCGTGCTCAGTCGCCCCTTGCATTGCTCCTCTAGTAACTAAGTATTAATATTAACATTCCCTAACATCTTGTCTTGCCAGACTAAGCTTCTGAAGACCCATCGCCCCATAAATCTATGTATGCAACCCTTAGGTTAAGTATTTTTATCCGCCATTGTGTTCACCTTTTTCCATTTACTTTCCACAATTGTCATACGTCTTCCCCTTGCCTCCTTCGTATCCACAGTCCACACTACGCCAATTTACTTCGTGTCTTACACCTCTTACCCCAACCAGAGATTATATAAGATAACCTGGTTATCAGTATCTGTCATAAGTACCCTGAAACAATAACTAAGTACCCCTACGAACTGCCACTGTGGTTGGTATTTTATATTTAATAGAAAACGCAGTTCCCAGGGCCAACTAATAGTATCCATAACCCTCTGACTGATCACATAACTCTATCTTTTCCAGACTCATATACCACCCCATAGTTGCATTCCCCGGTAGCATTTGGCTAACGTATTCTACTGCCTTTTCAAACTTCCATATCAATTGTAGCCTAATGCCACCCCCACGCCCAGGGACCTTAGGGGCAAAATTTCCCTGTAGCCCTTGAACTCTCCCCCCCCCTCTCATTAAGACACCCGCGCTTCTCGACTCTTGTCCGACCTAGCCTCTCTCTCATACCTCTTGAAGATCCTTGAATTGTCCGTTACTAACGCTCTCCAACCTTTTATATATACTCCTATCCAGCCTACCTTCACTTAGTAGGCCAGAACAACATTAGAACTTTACTAGCCCCTTGCATGCCATCTATTCTCTTACAACACATTCACAACCCTGCACCCAATGGTCATCGGTGCGAGGCTAGCCGCCCCGCCAGTATCTAACTTCTATTGTCATACTTCCAGATAAATGTGGCAGAGTTAGCAACCCAGTCTCCACCATATCCAGCAAACCCTACAATTAACAACCAGCCGAGTAAAACCAGCTAGCTAAGGCACCTTCGGTTTTGGTATTAAAGACACTCACATCTGTCTCATACACAGAGGGTTATTACAAACACTGGTGGTATGGCAAGCCCCTAGCCACAGCCGCCGGACGACTATATCAGAGAGGGCGCCCAGCTCCCCCTTTTTGCCCACCCGAGGAGGGAGACCCCCACCCCCGCGGAGGTATACCTGGCCCCTGTTTTGACTCTCGAGTCATTGCCAGGTAGCACAGGAATTCTTCCTATCAATGAACTAACCATGAATGACTAACACCTTTACTAACCTCTATTACCTCACAATAAACCATTTACCTTTCTTGCATGCTCTGATCACTAAATTAGCACCTCAGCTATACCATAGAATGAAGATTGAACAATCTAGAGAGACGCTCCTATCACAGCTGTCCCCATCCTCCTCGCAAAGTAGATCCAGTCTCTCTCCCCTAAATACGTCCAGTATAGCCAAAATAGTACCTCTTACTAAGGCTCAGTTATATGAAAATATAAAGGCTTCCTATCGCCCTGTGCCACAACAGTAAATACCATCTTACCTAGTCCCCATATCTATTGAGAGCTCAATTAAGTCCATAAGACTCGAGATCCCTACTGTCTGCAGGGTCCAGAACCGAGCCTATAAATCTACCTCCCGCCCCCAGTCAAATCAGTTGAAAGCTAGACACCAACCAGTGGTCACTACCCTGCAGTTTACCTCTAGCTCTGCCCTTGTGTTGTTCCGGAGTTGAGAGATTCCAGATCCGGCAGACTCCGTGGCAGAGAAGACTGATAGAAGCATCTGTCCATGTACAAGTCCTAACGTGCACCTTATAACCTTCACACAAATTCGTGGGTATATAAGTGTGTAGCCAGCAACGATCATCAAGAGATCCGACTTGAGAACTTCCTACATTTTGGACCATCTGGACGGCCGAGGAACCAGTCGTTAGCCCCCAACATCACCGGAAGCAAGATAACCAGGACCAGATCTACCCATACTATTCAAGATTCATGTTACTAGTACTAAGTGTTATAGTACTAGCTTGATACGCACCTATTAACTTTCTATAAAGTGGCTAAGACCTTGCCCAGTGTAATTCATATTTAACCATTCCATTTGGGACGTACTAAGCGATCAGTGTTTTTTTATTAACAGGCGACCTTGACTCTCGTAATTACCTTATTCAGATATTAAAACTCTAGTGATATCTAACGTTCGCCCACTGATTCGTGTTCTACATATTTCTGCCTTAAGAATATCAAACTTAGTTCAGTACCCCCATGAGGTTGCTAGAGATTTCCGTGTTCTATAATATACGCGTCTAATCCTAACTGTGAGTTGCTACGTGGGCACGCGACCAGCCAGCAAGAGGTAAAATCAGTGACAGTGAATTATACGAATATATTGAGGTCTTCCAGTAAAATATAAACTTGCTAATTAAACCCGTGATCAGAAGAATATACCTGAACGTTGGAAGTGGGAGACTAAGCTCCATCCAAATCCGCAAATGCTAGCAGTTCCCTTCTATCATTTGTTTTGTGCAAATATAACTATCTTTCTATGCTCTTTATTGCTTTATTTCAATAAACGTGAACTTGTGTCGTGTTACCGTGTGTTTATTTTGTGTTCTCTATTCCTCATACCTTGTATTGTGCATGCAGCCTTCTATACCCAGTCATTCAGAACTCACATTACCCAAGTTAAACCTGTAAAAAAACAGGGCATAACAATTATTATTATTATAACTGTACATTCACATCTGCTGATATCCTTTCCTGTATTATTATTATTATGCCTCTACAATATGGCCCCCCTTTTAAAGTATCTATCCCAGAGGATAGATAGATACACACGAATAATAATAATAAATTACAGAAAGTACACACACACACACAAATATATAAATACCAGGTCAGTAAACCCAAAATTTATTGAATAATATTGAATGGTTTTGACCTAATTGTTACTATCAACACCATCATCAGGCTTTTCCTTATTTCCTTACTCAGGAAATCAGCCCCAACATTGTCTTGACCAGACACATGTACTAATCTATATCTGTTTGGTTGCAAACTTAAGGCCCACCTAGCAGTCTGTTGTTATTACCTTTAAATTTCTTTAAGTACACCAGAGGTTTATGATCAACCTCAAGTATGAATTCTGACCCCAGGAGATAGTAAGTGAATCTTTTAACCCGAACACAATGGCAAGACATTCCCTCTCAATTGTTGAATATCTGTGTTCCCTATCCAGAAGATTCCTACTAGCATAAGCAACTGGGAACGGATTATTGTCAACATATTGGAGCAAAACCGCACCTAGACCATACCCCGAGGAGTCAGTTCTAAGAATGAAAGGGGCTGAAAGATTTGGCAATTTCAGAACAGGGTCTTCCGCTAAGGCCATCTTAAGTTTGCTGAAACAATCACAAGCTTCCGGACTCCATACTAAAGGTTCCTTTACTCCTTTTCTTAACAGGTCTGATAATGGGGAAGTTAGGGAGGAAGCCTGTTCTATAAATCTTCTATAGAACGAGATCATGCCAAGGAAAGATCTCAAGCATTTCTTAGACAAGGGGGGAGATACATTGAGTATGTCTTGAATTTTATCATTGACTGGACATATATTCATTCCATCTATCACAAAGCCCAAATACTGGATGGAACGATATCCAAATTTACACTTTACAGTTAATCCATTATCGCGAAGGCGCTTGAGAACATTTCTTATTGCAATAACATGATTCTCCCAAGATTCAGCAAACACAAGAACATTGTCAAAATAAAAAGACACATTATCTAACCCTGCCAGAACTTGGCGCATGAGTCTGATATAGGTGGCACATGCAGTAACTAAACCAAATGGCATTCTACAGAATTCCAGCAGGCCCTTATGTGTTGGAAAAGCAGTTAGTGGCTTTGATCTATCTGTGAGAGGAACCTGGTAATAAGCCTTAGTGAGATCTAGTTCAGAAAAGAATTTGGCACCCGAAAATTTGTGAAGATCTTCTTCCAAATTACACATTGGCTCTGCATGAAATTCAGAAATTCAGCCATTCTAAAAGTACCATCAGGCTTTCTAATCATGACCGCAGGGGAGGAATGAGAAGATTGAGAGGGTCTAATTATACCTAGGTGAAGAAGATTCTCTACCTCTTTCTCAAAATGAGGTTGGATATGTACCGGGATAGGATATAATTTTGATTGGAGCCTGCCAGTAGTACAGAGGGAAATATCATGAAGCAAAGCACTGGCACAACCTGGGTTCTCTGAAAACACATCATCAAAATCCTGAATAACTGAAGTTACATCTCCTACTTGTTTGGGGTTTAGTTCACTATTGATGTCAAATTATTTAGTTTCAGATGAACAACAAAGATCATGAGAATAATGAGGTTCCAACTCTGCATCCGATTCATTTTCCCCCTCGGTCTTACTTACTTGAACCTGAGATACCATTGGTTGGTTGTCAAAATTCAGTTTAGACTCTTCATCCAGAACATAGGCTAAGGATACCTGAGCTCTACGGTAATACTGTTTTAAGAGGTTAGCATGATATAGTTTTGACTTACCATTCACATCTATCAAATAGTTTACCTTGTTTCTACGCTCTAGAATCTTAAATGGTCCTTTCCAAGCCATAAGTAGCTTGCGAGGGTCATCAGGAAGGAGTAAAAGTTCCTCATCACCTGGCTTAAATTTCCTTTCCTGGGAGTTAACGTAAGACTTGAAATTCTGGGCACTGACTTCTGTATTTTGTGCAGCTATTTTTGCACAATCCTCCAACTTGTCTCGTAATTCCAGAACATATTGATAAAGAGACCTATCCTCACCTTGTACCTCCTGATTATCCCACAAATCTCTCAAGACAGATAGTGGTCCTCTTACTTGTCTCCCATAAAGTAATTCAAAAGCTGAAAATCCGGTACGATCACTAGGCATTTCACGCAGGGCAAATAACAATGGGACTAAGTATCTATGCCAATCATTGGGTTTATCCTCACATATCTTTTTAAGGGAAGCTTTTAGAGTTGAATGGAACCTCTCGATCCTGCCATTACCGCTGGGGTGATAGGGAGTTGTAAATAAAGGCTTGACACCCAATAGCCTATGCAACTCTCTCATTAAATCAGACTTAAATTGTGCACCATTATCCGAGAGGATTTCCTTGGGGATACCTACCCTGGAAAAAATTGAAATTAGAGCTTCAGCAACAGCAGTGGAAGTTATCTCTTTAAGCACTATAGCCTCAGGGAATCCAGTTGCAAAATCAATTAAAGTAAGTATATACTGGTGTCCTTCTGATGATGGAGGACTTAAGAGCCCCACTAAATCTATTGCAACCCTAGAAAAAGGTTCAGTCACAATTGGCATTTGTTGAAGTGGTACTGGTTTCACACGACCCTTCGGGCCCATTCGCTGACACTTATCACAGGATCTACAGTAGTCTCTGGCATCTGATGTAAGACCAGGCCAGTAGAAGAGCTCGTTAATGTGGGTCTCTGTTTTCCTGTGGGAAAAATGGCCTGCAAGTAGTCCCTCATGAGCAACTGAAAGAACAGCTTTTTTGCAATCTAGTGGTACAACCAATGTAATTTTGCCAGTCCTACCGGGTTTCTTGGATTTGATACACATACGATACAAAAGGCCATCATGGTTTACATAACAAAAGCTAGTTCCATCCTTAGTATCTTCCTTTTCACCTGACAGAACCTTATTTCAAATAGGAACCAAGCTAGAGCATTTCTGTTGCAACTCCGCAAACTGACTGGGCGTGACATTTAAGGGCTCAATAGCCGGGACTACAAGAGGATGAAGTTTCTTATTCCTGGAGGACCTAGTTTGCACAGCTAGTATATTCTCATTAACACACCCTGGGCCTACTTGAGAGCAAGATAAGTAGTTTAGTAGAGGTTCAGATAGGTTAGTAGAGGCTTCCGCTTCAGTAAGGGGAGTTTGGCAAATGGAAGAGTTAGTAAGGGAATTCTCGGTGGACACCTTAGGGGTGTCAACAATATCAGGGACAATGGAAGAGCTAGTAAGGGAATTCTCTGTGGACACCATAGAGGTGTCAACAATATCAGGGTGGCGAGCCCCAGGAACATTTCCAATCATAACACTGCAAAATTTGATCACATCAGCCCAATCCTCATAGTAAGGGCAACGGAGGAAACACTTTACCTGGGGAAAGGAGTTTGATCTACCCAAGTAGTCTGATACTTCTACCATTTAACACTCAGTTATATCCATATCTGGAAGGGCCTGTTCAGATACCATAATGCAAGAACAACCTGTATCACAGAGGATGGTAGACACCCAAGCACCATTTACAGTACCAGAAGCCATGTAGTTATAAGTATTCTTGTTGTCTAGGCAAAATCCTACATGCGGAGTAGTAGTAGAGGGGTTACTTCCAAACTTCAGGGGATTTTTAGGGCAGTTAGGACGAATATGGCCCTTCTCTCCACACCCGTGACAAGTAACATTATTGAAGTCCTTCCTTACTCGTGTAGTTTGAGAGGGTTTAACCATAGCACTGGGATTCTGAACTGACTGTGGAACTGAGGTATAAGAAACCTTTTTAGTCTTACTGGTGGTAGAGGAGGCTTTAGGGTAAGCCCAATGAGCAGATGTCCAACTATCAGCTAACTTAACAGCCCGATTGAGATCTTTAACATAATTTTCCTTCAGATATGTTCTCAAGTCTGAGGAAACTGAGGACATAAGCTGGTCAAGGATGATAAAGGATCTCAATTCCTGAAAATCTTTTTCTACCTCACTTGCCTCTAGCCACTGGTCACAAAGCCGACCCAACTGGATGACAACAAAATCATATGTCTCTCCTACCTTAAGACGTGCAGATCTAAACTCTTGCCTATATCCGTCAACAGTTTTGTGGAATCCTTTTAGAAGGGCTTTCTTTAAGAGGTCATAGTTACCAGTAATCTTGTCAAGACTTAGGATCGTATAGTGGATTTAGAATTAGTTACAAGACAAGTAAAGGGATTGGATTATCAGCCTAAGGGGGAAGCATTGAGATCGTCTCACCTTTGTTGTTAATTCACAAGCTATACATGGTCTACATATTTGTTTTTATATTATAATGGCCACCAGTGAATATATATATAGACTTAGCTGGTTAGTGGAGCACGTTGATGGATAGTAGGTGCTGGGATGTTTAATAAATGGGACAATAGATGTGGCCGATCGCTGGTGTTGCTGGTATTGAGTGGCACCCTTTATAGGGAGATATCTTAGAACGTCAGCTTGGTAACAAGTGAAGCTAGGCATGCGCAATCATTCTCGATGCTGCTAACGCTCCTCATATTACTTTTAATTACTATATTTAATAGTACTTAAAACTTATGGAATACTATATTCTCAAATTAACTCTTTATAGAATAAATGTACACCATAGCCTATACCTTAATTACCCCTTATATATTCAGCTGATATACAAACCCAATTAACTTTACATGATACTTTGTGTATATACAGAATTATAGATCCCATTTTAACCAATCTCAACTGGAAATAGAAAGGTCTATCGTGGATACTCGTAAGTCACGATATATTCCCGGCCACCAAATATTTACAAATTTTACAATTTGGACTTAAACTAATGTGGAAAATTATAAGGCTCCACCACCTATCAATGATTGCCAGTCGCGTGGAACCCAAAGCAGCCTGCCGCTGAGGACGAAGATTACTGTCATCCCGACTAGCAGCAGACTGCGCTGGTGCGTCCGCACCGGCAATACTATCTGCAATAATCTCGCCCATATCTTCACATTCCAGTTCAATAGGATACAATTTAGCAATCGGACGAGTGGTAATACCGGTAGAGGTTTTGACCTGCGCGACTCTAACAAGCTGATCTAGGCCTGGAAGTAATTTTAGGACGAGACCTAATCTCCAAAACAAACGAGGGCCCTCATTGTGTATCAGGACAACATCACCTACTTTGGGCCAAGATTTACCCTTGTTTCTTATTAAATTAGTATGACTTTCCCTTAGAGACAGCAGGTAGTCAGTCGTCCAGCGCTTCCACAAATCATTTGATAATTTACAGACATAATTATATCGCGCGGAGACGTTGTCTACAACGTACAATGAGGGATCCGTGATTTCATCGTCGTTCATCGGTTCAGGAAACAGTCTAAGTCTACGTCCGCTGGCCAACTGTGAAGGGGTAATAGGTACAGGATCCTCTAAATCTCCTGACACATATCCTAATGGTCTGTCATTCACAGCCGCCTCCAGTTCTGTTAGTATCGTAGTCAACTCTGTAAGTGTGACTGAGGCACGACCCAGTACCTTTTTCAGTCCTGCCTTAACTGTGCCGGTTGTTCTCTCCCAGATCGCTCCAAACCATGGAGCTCTGGCTGGGATAAACCTCCAATCACATTTAAACTTACTCAGATGTTGTTTGAGTTGAGGATCATCTAGTCTTGATTTTAATAATTTGGCAGAACCGACAAATGTGGTGGCACTATCGCTGAGCATTAATTGGGGATAACCTTTACGACTACAGGACCTTCGGAAAATGTGCATGAAGGTTTCGCAAGATAAATCAGGAGCAACTTCTAAATGAATAGCACGCATTACAGCACAAGTGAACAATACTATATAAACCCTTTCAATAGTACCGCCCCCACCCCTCACAGCCAGTGAGCCGGAGTAGTCCACGCCTGTGATCTGAAATGGTTCCACCCTGTTAATGCGGAAATCAGGTAGTGGATGAGATGGCTGCAACCCATAGCTTTTGCCCTGAAACCGCTTGCACACGACACACTTCCCAGTTACTGACTTCACTGTTTGCCGCATTCTCGGAATCCACCATCTCGTTCTCAGATACGAAACCACATATGCCACCCCATAATGCAAGCACAATTTATGAGCATTGTCTATCAACAGTGAGGTTAACCTGTGTTTGTTTGGAAGAAGGATTGGAAACTTAGTATTATAATCTATCTTAGTCCTTTGTAGTCTCCCTTTACATTTAATGATCCCTTGATCCAAAAATAACCCCAACTGTTTAATAATGCTACTCTTAACCTTATTGTCAGTGGTGCTAGTGTCAAATTCCTGTCGCTCCGTATGGTAAACTTCCCTCTGTGCTACATCTATTAAAGTGACCTCAGCTGCTCTTAGTTCCGGTACTGTAAGTATGCCATGATTCTGATCCGACCCCTTCGATTTGGCTTTCAGATTACCCACGTAACGCTTCACCCATGCCATGATGCGTACTAGTCCCTCATACGAACTATAGCGAGGCCATTCTATTACATGGGTCTCGTTTGAGGGAGTGTCCGTAGAGGTCGCAAACATTTGTTGAACCACAGGACCTTGTTCCTCCCCATCTGGCCATTGTTCAGGATGGGATAGCCAAGATGGCTCTTCCCACCAAAGCTGAGAACTGTGTAGGGAGGAATGAGTAATTCCCCTTGTGAGCAAATCGCCTGGATTACCGTCGGTAGGGACATACCTAAACTTAGTGTTCGTACACGACGCTAAGATTTCGTCAACTCTATTACGAACAAACACCGGTAACACTTTCTTACTTGCAAGCCAACATTAACTTATTTGACTATCACACCAGATGACTGTTTCTTTGATTGACAGCTCAGATGCGTAGGCCTCTTTAATGAACGTGGCTAACCTAGATGCAAGTACGCAAGCTGTCAGTTCAAGTTTAGGGATAGTTAAATATTTAATCGGGGCCACCCTAGCCTTAGCCATAATCAAGCGGCACGTATTCCTGTCATCACAGAAATACGCAGCGGCTCCGTAAGCAACTGTACTAGCATCACTGAAAATGTGTATAGTCACATATCTCGAAAAGGTAACCTGTCTAGGTATTTCTAAGACCATGCAACCCCAGATATCAGAACCAATGTCACACCAGCATTCCCTAAGCGCGTCCGAAAGAGGTTCGTCCCACCCGCAATTTACACGCCAAAGCTCCTGTACAAAAATGCGAGCCCTAATGGTGACAGGTAACAAAACCCCCAGCGGATCAAAAATGCTAGCAGTGACACTGAGCGCTTCTCTTTTTGTGCTAGCTTGTAAAAAATGCTCCCTCTTCTGGAATGTAAACATATCAGTATCAGTTACCCAAGTCATCCCGAGTGTCTTCACCCTATCCTGTACTGTACTGGCAACATTATGTGAGAATAAGGTATCACGGAGATGCAGACTATTTGTGACCCATTCCCTGAGAAAGAGATGCGCTCCCGAGAATATGTCCTGGGCGCTGTTGTATATGGCCAGAAGGTCCTGCTCACTGTCATGGGTCGCCTGTAAATTTTCTATGTAAAGCCCCCCCCCCCCCCCCCCCCCCGGAAGCAAACGTTCATGAGCCTTACACGAACGTTTTTCTCAGGACGCTGAAAGGCACTTATCGTGCCTTGGAAATTGGAAATCTCAGACACGTTTGACAAACGTTTATTTCATGTTCATTGAACGTTATAAATTAATTAATGTAGATAAGACAAATTTTATTTAATAATAATTTATTTAACTCGCCTTTCGAATACGATTATAAACTCAAAACATTAAAATTAGCATGTTTTATTATACTAGGACAGGATAATTCGATCGTCGCTGTGCAGGCATTCGGCTATAACAGTTTTAAACAATAAATGTATATGTAGTAAAATTACCTAAATATCTAGTTTTACTTAATTTATTTGTATATATTACTTTTGTGAAGTAAAGAAATCACAGATGTTCTTGGACATGACTAATACGATATCTCCAGGCAGCCTGTCTTGCCCCATAACCAATATTTTCGTTCGCTGCAAGAACTAGTTCCTCCTTACCCATATTTTCCAAAATCAACTTATTTTTTTGTTTTTACTTCATCAATTGAATCTTTAGGCATAATGTATTAACCCCTTTCAATCTCTGCCTTTACAAGTCTTCTATATTCGTTGGTCAACATAATATGGTAGCGCAGCTGTATGATACAAAAGGTTTTCCCGCGCCTAAGCTTCGTGTATAATTTCGCATATGTTGTTGTGATTCTCCCGACTCTCCGGCTTCGTTACTAAATACTAGTAAATAGGTATGACTAGTACTGTTCATGGCATTATATATGGTCATATATACTGTAGATGTCAGTTGTTGATGATATATAGCTGTCAGTTGATGATGAAAAAAGAAAGGTCTACCAAAATTCTCCATCGAAATCATGAAGGGTGTATTTTTTCAAATGTGCTATTTTGTGTTATTTATATAGCCTAGGCTAGCCTATATATAGCAAAATCAGCCTAGATCATAGACGATAACATTAGCCTATGTAGGCTAGCTAGGCCCTAAGAGAATAGGCCTAGGCTATTTGCAAAATTTTAAGTTTTAATAGGCTAGGCCTAGGCTAAGCCAAGATTTTCTGAATTTGAGATCCTGGTATTAGACTAGTTTATGACCAACCTGATACGGGCCCCATTGATAATTATCATCAGTGTTTTATCACTTTCATGAACAATACTTTGTTGAATAATTATAGGGAATAGGCTTGCAGCCTTATATTAGGCCTAGGCCTAGGCCTACATAATTTATTTTATTAGGGACAATGTAGGTCTATGGAATCCTTATACTGTAGCCTACTCATGTATAATCCACTGTGGGAGAATAATTTTGATCACATTTATAAAACCCGATATTAGCCTAATAGAAAAAACGCCCATTCTAATCAATCTCAGAGCTCTTTCGGACATCCTCACTGTTTAGGCCTAAAGCCAAGAAAAATAAATATTTTCCGTTGGATAAAAATTATATAGGCCTAGGCCTTAGAATTCTGAATTACAGACCGTAGCTACCGGTACCCCAAGATTGGTTCTGATCAATATCGAACCCATCCATCTTCAAACCATCAAGCTGATGTCACACCAAGTACCAGTAGGACAGCAATCTTCAAGACTTTCTCTAGCCCCAGGATTGCTCCTAATAGCTTACCTGGTAGCCTATGTACCGTAATTTAATTGCATTTACAATATCACATTAATGAACTTCAGTCTTTTGCCACTTATTAAAAGGTGCATCATACTACTACTTGGGCAGTTTAGATGTTTTAATGTATTCCTGTGATAGCATTAGAACTAAGTAAAAGGTTGCTGTATTTGACCTTTTATTATAATAATTCTCTTGACATATTGTACTTTCAGATGTGGATGCCACAGATGCAGCGAATGTGGGGACAATTACAGACATGAGAGCCGTTAGCAGTGTGGAGACCGTCGCCTCTCAGAATGGTAAGGTTATAATTTTTCTGTTTCTTTAACTATTATTGGAGTGTTGACAATTCGTTAGAAGTTATTGATAAAATAAATACCATGCCGAAAGTTACCTCGGTACATAGCTTCGACTTTTCAACTTTGTATACCAATTTGCCTTTAGATTTAGTATTTACAGAACTTTGCTTTATTATAGATTTGCATTTTGACAGATTTGAAAGTAGTCATAATCGTTACAATGCATAAATGTTAATTCATATTTGAATAATGCGTCACTTAGCTTTGATCACACTAGTTCAGTATATTTTGATAGAACTAAACTTAAAGATGCCCTTAAATTCCTCCTTTTCAATACTTATGTTAGATTTGGGCCCTACATTTTCAAACAAATATTAGGAATTCCTATGGGTGGAAATGCTAGCCCTTTAATTGCAGATTTATTCTTGCTTGCTTTAGAATTTAAATTTATGAAAAACTTAGTTGACAGTAGCAAGAAAAATAAAATCCCAGAAAAATTAGCACTTGCTAAATTGTTAAGTAATAATATTAGATATATTGATGATATTCTCGTTTGCAATTTGTTAAATTTTAATCAAGTTGCAAAACTTATTTATCCTAATTCTATTCCCCTCACACAATGTAAAGTAAATGATGAAGTTGAAAATTTTCTTGATATCAATATAGAGATTGTTAATGAACAGTGCACACTTAAAGTATATCACAAAGTTGATGATTTTAATTTTAACGTAATAAATTTTCCTTTCCCTAATAGTAAAATCGATAGTAAAATTACTTATAATTGTTTTTATTTCCAGTTAATAAGATTTTGTAAAATTTGCACTAAAGTAGATGACTTCTGGGCTAGAGCTAGGTTACTATACAGACTCTTAGTAGACAGAGGTTTTGAGGCAAGTAAATTGTTACATAAATGTAATCTTTTTAGGGTCAATTATTGTGACTGTATTCTAAAATTTGACAAATAATTTTAATCAAGCATTTTTAACTTGAAGTATAAGCTCTGCTTACTTTTTGTCTGTTTGTATTGTTTATCTTTTTCTTTTTCTATTATTAATATTGATGATATTTTTTTTTTTAAATTGATTGTTCTTGTTAAAAGAGTACTCTTTGTTTAAATCTGTTGTTGCTTCTTCCTATTTTGCAATTATTTGTCTTTATATTATATGTATTCATTGTCGATAGTATCAATTGCTTGCTTTTGCGATTTCCTTAGTTTATTTGTACGATAAATGTAGGTTATTTGTAGGGTAGTTATTGATAGGGGTCACTTGAGGCATGCTGTGCTTACAGGTACCTACCCTATAGCACTATCGTTAGCGCATGAGTGCTATATATATATATATATATATATATATATGTTTTTTGTAATATTATAGATATCTTATCAATATTTGTATTTTGTACTATTGTTAATGTCTTATCAAGTTGCAAATTTGATTTTAATAGAACATTTTAACACTAATTCTAGTTTCTTTTATTCATCCAGAGTTTAGTCAACTTTGCCAGAACGTCCCGGACTTCCCAAATTGACTAATTCCTTGAACGTGACGATAGTGCGTTGTTATATGTGCGATTAGTTTGCTTGGGAACCAGATTAACTTGCTCATGTAGTAATTTTTTAATGTACACCCTATGTGGTGGATTGTGTTCTTTCATTTCATAAATTTTATTTTAGTAAGCGTTGTTTCCACATAGCGATTTTGATATGTTGTTTTGACTTTATATTGTCTTTGTCCCAGTTTTGGTTTGACTTTGTTTGCAAGTTTTAAATTTTAATTGTTAGAGAAACGCAGCGTTAGAGGGGACATGATAGAGGTATGCAAGTGGGTTAGTGGGATAAATAAAGGGGACATAAAAAATGTACTAAAGCTCAGTGATAGCGAAAGAACTCGTACAAATGGCTTCAAATTAGATAAATTTTGTTTCAAGAAAGATATAGGCAAATATTGGTTTGGTAACAGAGTTGTGGATAGGTGGAATAGGCTGCCAAGTGCTATAGTGGGATCAAGAACCATAGGGAGCTTTAAGATAAAATTAGATATGCATATGGACGAGATGGGTTGGGTGTGAGGGGGATCTGTCAGGTGTGGGGCTCTGCAGACCCCCCGTTTTTCTGACCTCTGACCGTTTAGGTGAGGTCAGTCCTAATGGTGTTTTTAAGCTGGGCTTATAATTAGGGTTGGGTGTGACAGGGATCTGCCTTGTGTAGGCAAATCGTCTTTCTGCAGACTCCCATTTTCTTATGTTCTTATGTACTGGCTCTTGGTCCACAAGTCTATCGCCATCCTTGTCCTTGTACGACACGCAGTAGGATGCTTGAGGCATATTCTTTTTTCCTCCACCATTAGATAAAAGCCCCCTTACCCCCTGGGGGAAATATGCAGATTTCAATTTCCAAGATCATCCAAAATAGCCGGCATTTAGAGACAAATGGCCACCATCAGGCTGTGACACCGAAATTGCATGTACAGTATACTGTATATAACCTCTGTGCCTAGCTATTCCGATATTTCACCATTTTTTTATTTTACTGAATTGATTGCAGGTGATGCTACCCCAAGGCCAACTGCTCGGAGTCATTCAAAGGATTTCAAAGTGCGACCCACTCTCTCTGACAGAGATTCCCCCTCAGCTTCCAGCAAGACCCCTAAAAATACAAGAAAGGAGAGCCAGGACATTGTTGGCTTCACAAGGGTGAGTACAAAATTATAATAATAATAATAATAATAATAATAATAATAATAATAAACGGTTTATTAAAGAATGGCAGCCTCATGAGCTGAAAATACACTTTTTACAATTTAGTGGATGAACATGAGATGTACAGATATGAGGATGGTAAGCTCAGTTTACAAACAAAATAAATAAATACAATAATGATGCATGTGCAGAATACAAATTATCATAAAATAACCATGAGAGTAAGTGATATACAGTACATATACACATTTATTTACTTACTCATATACAGATGTGACGCATGTCCAGTGTGAGCATGCTGTACAGAACGCCTAGTCATGCCCCACTCTCGCTAGGATCGTCAGGGCAGGAACTTTGACTGTAGTCTATGTAGAGTTTCCTAACTTAGTTCATGTGAGCCGTTGTACTATAAGTATTATGAATATGTATTTTGTTTTCATCTGAGTCAACGAGTTCTATTTTATATCATTAGTTATAAGTATTGTGTGTAAAACTTATTTGTAATGATGGGAAGAGAGGCAGCCACGGTTGGGGGTCAGTGGGTGCGCCAGGCGGGAGGTGGGCCTAACTCACTAGCACTCCCCCCCCCCCCCCCTCAGTGCTAGGGGAGCCTTTGTCTATCCCAGAGGAGAGAGAGAAATTACGTAATGGTTGTCAGTGGGCGGTCCTTAGTAGTTCACGTTGGGCTCACTAGAGGGCCCGGTATAAAAAGGGAAGTCTAGCCATTTTTTCATCAGAACTCATTAGGCAGAGCGACTTCTCATTTCCCTTGCTAACTATATATATTCTTCTGACTGATGTGAACTTTCTCTACTACCTTACATTCTTATCTCCTCTTTTCCCTACCCTTTTTAACTTCCATGGTCCCGTTGGTGCAGAGCTAGTCAGCCAACGTATTATCGCTTGAGTTCTCACGAGAGACATGCCTATTAGATAGCCTATTTTGGAAGGGTTAACTTAGAATAGGATTGATTTATGTTTGTTGCACTTGTATATGCATTTCCCTGTGTGTTATTATTATTTCTGTTTTCTGCTAGTCTAGGTAATGCTAGACAGGGGTAAGGCTTTTCTGTGTTACGAGTTGTTGTTTGATGCAGTGGTTAAGCGATAAACCTGCATACTCGTTTCGGTTCAGTGAAGCCTAGGTTGTCTTCGCGGCTGACTGTGTTGAGTTAATAATTTACAGTGCGTGAGGGCAAGAGCCTAACCACCCTGTATTTTATTAACAGTTTGTTTTTACTTTGTCAAGGAGCCGGGAGAAAACCAGATACAAGGGATCTGGATTTCTCAAAGTGCACTTGTTAGTTTTAACGTAATACTTTAAACAGTTGTGAGGACTTCGCTAGGCTACGAGCCGTTTTTGCTCAGTCACTGCTACCTTTTTGCCTACAGTACCCCACCTAGACTTTACTCGATTAGTAGATACAGAATAGTATTGAAGCTTTCCTTATGTATGATATTGTTTATGCACTATTGATTTCATGTGTTGCAAGCTTGGCTACTTTAGTGATTAGTGGCCCACGAGCACAATCCGAGTAGGCTATTGCCGTTGCATTTGCGGAGTACTTCTTTTTAATGTTTGCCATTTACTATTGCATATTCTTTTAATTATTCTTATGCCAATTTAAACCTTTAATAGTATTTAATTGCCAGTGTTTTTGCTTATTGAATTACTGTTCAAAATCCGATACGTACTTCTTACGAGCATCCGAGAAGCATCTAACTTTTTTCAGAAGATTCCTTGCTCGATGCTTAAGGACTATTAATTAACGTAACATAATAGTGCCGATCCGAAGTAGAGGGTGGAGGACTTCTTAAGTTCTTAGTCAAGGGTGGATTACTTCGGCTTTGGCCAACACTATTCTTTGGTGTTGTTGTTTCTTACTTCTTTGTTTGATTGTTGACCAGACTAGATAATTCCTGTCTCTTTATTAGTCTGTTGTTGAACACTAGTACCGAGTTCTTGTATACCCCGTTATAGCAGATTGAACTCTGGAGGGTATTGGTGTTTTTTGTTCGGCTGGCAGTACTCAGGGGTTGGGATCGTGTGTTTCCGTTGTGGCAGCGAGCCGTATTCGAGTCCTGATTGAGAGCCCTTGTGTACCCGAGTGCCAGTTCGTAACAAATAGCGACCTTGCTTAGGATTTTGTGAACAGTATAAATTTGTGCAGAGTTGTACAACATTTGTTTGTATTTTAGCGTGCATATTGAAGAATATTTTTTTTGTATGGCAATTAGTAAAGCATTTAAGAGACTCCAGTTAATTTAGTAATTAGTGCTTGCATAGGAAGTTTAACACTTTTGTCTCGAGATTTTGTTTGTGGACTTCAGTATGTCGTTTATTAGCACTGACGATGAGCGAGATATGTCATTTGAAGGTGTGCCGTTAGTAACCAGTGAGGAGGATGCTAGAGTTTTTGTGAGTAAGCGGTACCACGTGACGGAGGAGAGGCTGACTGGGGTGGATGTTTGTGGCTTGCACCTGATAGCCAAGGTTTTGGGCATTTCCAATGTAGTAGGGATGTCCAAGGGGGAGCTGATTTCCTGGGTGTTGCGTGGGCGACATGGGGTTTCGGAGGAGAGGGCGTTTGGGGGGTTCCTCCCCAGATCCCCTCTCACTCGACTCCCACAGTGCCGTCCACTCAGTTACCGGAGGTTAGCACTCTCCCACAGAGGGATGAGAATTGGCAGATTGGAGTGCCCTCGGGTGGTGCACATGGTGGTTCCCCAGTTTTTGCCCCCCTCCTTCAGTAGTGGCAGCTCCCTCTTCCTGCCTGTCTCCAGATATGGTATTTAGACTTGAGCTTGCTAAGATTGAGGCTAGGAAGCAGGAGAATGAGACTAGGAGGCATGAGATTGAGGTTAGGAGGCAGGAGGATGAGACCAGGAGGCATGAGGCTGAGCTTAGGTACGACTCAGAGAAATATTGTGCTAAATTAGATTTAGATAAGACTCGTGCAGAGTCGACAGGGACTCGGATGGGCCGTGAGGGCCAAGTAAGAGAACAGTCCTTAGCCTACTTAGTCAAATTGGTGCCGGTATTTAGTGAAACTGAAGTCACAGAATTTTTTAATCGTTTTGAGAAGAAGTATAGGGAGCATAATTGGCCTGAAGAGAAGTGGGCAGCTCTAGTCTCCTCAAGACTTACGGGTAAGGGTCTGAAGGCTTATGATGCACTGCCTTTAGAGTCTTGCATTGACTACCCAGAATTGAAGAGAGCTGTCCTACGGGCCTACGAGTTGCAACCGGAAACATATCGATTGAAGTTTCGGGGTGTTACAAAGACTAGGGAGGCGACCTTTCTTGAACATGCCTGGGACTTAAAAGATGCACTTAAAAACTGGACACGTTCTGAGAAAGCTGAGACAGCAGAACAGTTGACTGAGCTGTTTCTGCTCGAGCAGTTTTATAAGTGTACTGGTGCAGAAATGACTTTAACTATTAACCCGGGACCTGCGGGGAGACCCTTAAGAGTTCCCCCGGCGCACTGCGGGGAGACTCTTAAGAGTCAGAGAAAAAAAAAATCAACTTTTGACATCGAAAAAAAAATATTTTTATATATTTTTTTTTTTTATTTATTTTTTTTTTTTTGGCCCCTGGGCCATGCAAAATCTCAGTCCTCTACCTCTCCTCCTTCCCCAATTTCCTCCTCTCCTTCAGTTATCACCTATTTTCCCTGTTATTCCCTTATTCTGAGGTATATTTTCGTGCTAACATTAGAAATCCGATTGGAGGGTGTGGTCATCACTGATAGCAAGCGAGTGCAAGAGAGAGAGAGAGAGTATCACTGTGTCTCAGTGGCCTTGGGGGAAATTGGCGGGAAAGCAGATTGCCTCACCCATACATTATACAACTCGCGGGCTATATCTCCGATTTTGACCATCCAAACGCTGTTTTCACTCGTTTTATTGTTGTTTCAGGTTAATACCTTTATAATCACCCATAATAGGCGCATATGGATAAGTATTAATGCTATTAATGGCACAATGAATATTTTAGTGACGGAAACACCTCAAATACGTCAGCACAGGGGGACGTTTCCAATTACCCCCATGCGCACTTCAGAGGTTAAAGAAAGAACCCAAAAACTCTACAGGAGGCAGCTGAGATGGCTGACCTCCGGCTATCACTAATTCGTGGGTGCGGGTCTGCCCAGCGTAGTGAGGCAGGTAACAAGGGGCGTGATGCCCCACCCCCCCGAGTTAGTGATATACCTTATGCAAACAAGTACAAGAGCCATGATACCAAGACTGACCACAAGACTAGCACCGTCCCATTTAAGAAGGGGCCGGGACCCTTCCCAGTACCAAGGGAAGCCCAAAGGGGAGTTGGAGTGTTATCATTGTCATGAAAAGGGCCACTTTGCAAGAGTCTGTCCTAGCAAACCACCTACAGCAGCTGTGTCTTTGGCCTGCAACATTGGTGTGTCTCCGAAGTCATCTGAGTTTGCCCAGGGCAGTTCGTCAGAGGCTGAGGCCCAGCCAATGCAGAAGCACCTGGGAGGCTCGAACCCTGCTCAGGATGTTTTTTGCGACCATAGAGGGCGGGGTTGCGTGATGTGGGCGGGGCGCAAGCATGGAGTAGAGGTCTTGCGTGATACAGGTGCTTCCCAGACTCTGATGAAAAACTTGACTGGCTACCCTATAAACGCGGCTCGGGTGGTGGTGGTGCAGGGTATTAATGCAACTCGGTCATACCCGCTGGTGCGGTTGGAGTTGGAGGTGGATGGTGTGGCACGTGAATTGGATGTCGGGATTGTGGAGAAACTGCCAGTGGAGGGCGTCGACCTTCTTCTCGGCAACGACTTTGCAATGCCCGCTTCTGAGGTTCTACCCTTAGTCGTTGCCGAGAGGCCGGCCGACGTGAGTAGGGAAGAGCAAGAGTGGGTCGAGCGGTGCCAGACACAACCCATGGCGTGTGTTGTCACCCGAGCTCGGGCAGCTAAAGTGTCACAGCCTAGTCCTCCGTCTTCAGACCAGCGGAGGAACGATCAACAGGAGGCTAAAGCTGGAGTTGGTTTTAAGAGTTTTGACTCGGCGGCTCTCCTGGGTGATTCAGTATTAGCACCATTACTTAATTCTGGAGTAGCCCCTGGGCCTGTCATCGAGAGTGACGAGGCTGGGCATGACGAGTCTCCACGACAGCAACGTTATGTACATCGAGAGAGACAGAGGGAGCAGCCCAGTATCGGGGAAGGTCATGCGTTGCTCCGGGAGCAGTTAGATCGCTTGGCACCCTCAGATATACGTCGGTTGCAGCTGGAGGACCCTGAGCTCCAAACGTGTGCTAATGGAGCTGTAGAGCTCGACGATGACGGCGATGCACAGCCGGGAGATTTTTTTTATTTAGAAGGCATCCTCTACAGGCGTTTTCAAGACCCTAAACGTGGTTGGCAAAAGGGGTCCGGAGTGGTGGACCAGTTGGTGGTGCCACGGAGGTGCAGGGATAGCCTACTGAGGTTGGCGCATGACATACCACTGGCGGGACATCTGGGGGTGAGAAAAACGGTGGCGGCTTTGGGGAAATTGTTTTGGTGGCCGGGGATGAAGTCTCATGTGCAATCATGGATAAACTCATGTGATATTTGTCAACGTGTCGGGAAACCGAACCAAGTTATTCCTAAGGCTCCGTTGCACCCTATTCCTGTGATTGGGCCACCCTTTAGTAAAAATAGTGTTGACAAAATTGGTAATGCTCGTTTTTTGTCTAAAGTAGATTTAGTAAAAGGTTACTGGCAAGTACCTTTGTCCGAGCGTGCTAAAGAGGTATGTGGTTTTGTTGTGGACGGGAGTACCTACCGGTGCAATGTTATGCCTGACGGACTTAAGAATGCACCAGCAACGTTTCAGAACCTGATGAATGAAATTGTAAAGGACATTCCAAATTGCACCGTATATTTGGACGATGTAATCATTTATGATGACGACTTTGAGAGCCATTGTGAGCACCTTGAGACCTTGTTCCGGAAACTTAGTGAAGCAGGTCTGGTAGTAAATTTGGCAAAGTGTGACTTCGTAAAAGCCACTGTGCAGTACCTTGGGTTTGTAGTGGGAAGGGGACAGGTGTGCCCTCCTCAGAACAAGGTACAGGCTATCAATAAATTTCCGCACCCCACAACCAAGAAGCAGATTATGAGATTCTTGGGTATGATAGGCTACTACAGACGCTTCATAAAAGGTTACTCAACGGTGTTGGCACCTCTCACAGATTTGTTATCTAAAGATAAGAAGTTAAAATGGGCGCCTGAGTGTGAGAAGGTGTTTAGGGAAGTAAAACACCTGTTGTGCACTCACCCGATCCTCAGGGCCCCTGACTTTAGCCTACCTTTCCAACTAGCAACGGAGGCTAGTGGTGTGGAGGCTGGTGCCATCCTTGTGGAAAAGGACGATGATGGGCTGGAGCATCCTGTTAGTTTCTGCTCGGAGAAGTACAATTCGGCCCAGGGGAGCTGCTCTGTTGTCGAGGAGGAGCTGCTGGTGGTTGTGCTTGCGCTGGGGCATTTCGAGGTCTATGTTCCAGCCTATGGTCCGGTCGTTGTAGTTTACCCAGATCATCACCCTCTCAAGTTCTTGGACCAGTTTCACAATCGGAATATGAGGCTGACCAGGTGGTCACTAAGGTTATTGGTATATAACCTGGACATACGCCATATTGCCGGTTGTGACAACGTGGTTGCAGATGGTCGTTCAAGGGTATATGATCCTGGGTAGATTGACACACGGGTAGCCTCCTGCTTTAGTTTGGATAGTATTTTGCGCTTGGTGCTTGTTGGCTCGCGGTTGTAGCCCAGCGTATTGGGTCATCAAGCAGGAGTTGAGCGTTTGGTATAGAAGAAAAAACCTAGGCTTGCCCCTATAGTGCAGCCGGAAAAAACATATTAAAATATAAAAATCATATAAAAACTCTTTCTTTTGATATAGATAATCGTATAAGTTTGTCATAGCCTATAGAGTTTGAGTAGTCCACGAACTATCAAACGGCTGAGCTGCTGTAAGCTCGCTCTGGGAGCATGATATTGTGTCTTTTTGCTATTGTTGGGAGGAGTTATAAAATGTGAATTTTTTGTTTAATAATAAGATGTGTTTTGGTGATAAACTCAGCTTTGTTTTAGTGCCATGCGGTCGCTGGGTGTGAGGGGCTTGATGGGGTTCTGTGTTTGTCAGATTTTAGCTCAGGGTTGAGCAAGTAAAATCTTGGGGGAGGTGTGACGCATGTCCAGTGTGAGCATGCTGTACAGAACGCCTAGTCATGCCCCACTCTCGCTAGGATCGTCAGGGCAGGAACTTTGGCTGTAGTCTATGTAGAGTTTCCTAACTTAGTTCATGTGAGCCGTTGTACTATAAGTATTATGAATATGTATTTTGTTTTCATCTGAGTCAACGAGTTCTATTTTATATCATTAGTTATAAGTATTGTGTGTAAAACTTATTTGTAATGATGGGAAGAGAGGCAGCCATGGTTGGGGGTCAGTGGGTGCGCCAGGCGGGAGGTGGGCCTAACTCACTAGCACTCCCCCCCCCCCCCTCCCCCCCCCTCAGTGCTAGGGGAGCCTTTGTCTATCCCAGATGAGAGAGAGAGAGAAATTACGTAATGGTTGTCAGTGGGCGGTCCTTAGTAGTTCACGTTGGGCTCACTAGAGGGTCGGGTATACAAAGGGAAGTCTAGCCAGTTTTTCATCAGAACTCATTAGGCAGAGCGACTTCTCATTTCCCTTGCTAACTATATATATTCTTCTGACTGATGTGAACTTTCTCTACTACCTTACATTCTTATCTCCTCTTTTCCCTACCCTTTTTAACTTCCATGGTCCCGTTGGTGCAGAGCTAGTCAGCCAACGTATTATCGCTTGAGTTCTCACGAGAGACATGCCTATTAGATAGCCTATTTTGGAAGGGTTAACTTAGAATAGGATTGATTTATGTTTGTTGCACTTGTATATGCATTTCCCTGTGTGTTATTATTATTATTCCTGTTTTCTGCTAGTCTAGGTAATGCTAGACTGGGGTAAGGCTTTTCTGTGTTACGAGTTGTTGTTTGATGCAGTGGTTAAGCGATAAACCTGCATACTCGTTTCGGTTCAGTGAAGCCTAGGTTGTCTTCGCGGATGACTGTGTTGAGTTAATAATTTACAGTGCGTGAGGGCAAGAGCCTAACCACCCTGTATTTTATTAACAGTTTGTTTTTACTTTGTCAAGGAGCCGGGAGAAAACCAGATACAAGGGATCTGGATTTCTCAAAGTGCACTTGTTAGTTTTAACTTAAATACTTTAAACAGTTGTGAGGACTTCGCTAGGCTACGAGCCGTTTTTGCTCAGTCACTGCTACCTTTTTGCCTACAGTACCCCAGCTAGACTTTACTCGATTAGTAGATACAGAATAGTATTGAAGCTTTCCTTATGTATGATATTGTTTATGCACTATTGATTTCATGTGTTGCAAGCTTGGCTACTTTAGTGATTAGTGGCCCACGAGCACAATCCGAGTAGGCTATTGCCGTTGCATTTGCGGAGTACTTCTTTTTAATGTTTGCCATTTACTATTGCATATTCTTTTAATTATTCTTATGCCAATTTAAACCTTTAATAGTATTTAATTGCCAGTGTTTTTGCTTATTGAATTACTGTTCAAAATCCGATACATACTTCTTACGAGCATCCGAGAAGCATCTAACTTTTTTCAGAAGATTCCTTGCTCGATGCTTAAGGACTATTAATTAACGTAACATAATAGTGCCGATCCGAAGTAGAGGGTGGAGGACTTCTTAAGTTCTTAGTCAAGGGTGGATTACTTCGGCTTCGGCCAACACTATTCTTTGGTGTTGTTGTTTCTTACTTCTTTGTTTGATTGTTGACCAGACTAGATAATTCCTGTCTCTTTATTAGTCTGTTGTTGAACACTAGTACCGAGTTCTTGTATATCCCGTTATAGCAGATTGAACTCTGGAGGGTATTGGTGTTTTTTGTTCGGCTGGCAGTACTCAAGGGTTGGGATCGTGTGTTTCCGTTGTGGCAGCGAGCCGTATTCGAGTCCTGATTGAGAGCCCTTGTGTACCCGAGTGCCAGTTCGTAACAAATGGCGACCTTGCTTAGGATTTTGTGAACAGTATCAATTTTTGCAGAGTTGTACAACATTTGTTTGTTTGTATTTTAGTGTGCATATTGAAGAATATTTTGTTTGTATGGCAATTAGTAAAGCATTTAAGAGACTCCAGTTAATTTAGTAATTAGTGCTTGCATAGGAAGTTTAACACTTTTGTCTCGAGAATTTTTTTGTGGACTTCAGTATGTCGTGCATTAGCACTGACGATGAGCGAGATATGTCATTTGAAGGTGTGCCGTTAGTAACCAGTGAGGAGGATGCTAGAGTTTTTGTGAGTAAGCGGTACCACGTGACGGATGAGAGGCTGACTGGGGTGGATGTTTGTGGCTTGCACCTGATAGCCAAGGTTTTGGGCATTTCCAATATAGTAGGGATGTCCAAGGGGGAGCTGATTTCCTGGGTGTTGCGTGGGCGACATGGGGTTTCGGAGGAGAGGGCGTTTGGGGGGGTTCCTCCCCCGATCCCCTCTCACTCGACTCCCACAGTGCCGTCCACTCAGTTACCGGAGGTTAGCACTCTCCCACAGAGGGATGAGAATTGGCAGATTGGAGTGCCCTCGGGTGGTGCACATGGTGGTTCCCCAGTTTTTGCCCCCCCTCCTTCAGTAGTGGCAGCTCCCTCTTCCTGCCTGTCTCCAGATATGGTATTTAGACTTGAGCTTGCTAAGATTGAGGCTAGGAAGCAGGAGAATGAGACTAGGAGGCATGAGATTGAGGTTAGGAGGCAGGAGGATGAGACCAGGAGGCATGAGGCTGAGCTTAGGTACGACTCAGAGAAATATTGTGCTAAATTAGATTTAGATAAGACTCGTGCAGAGTCGACAGGGACTCGGATGGGCCGTGAGGGCCAAGTAAGAGAACAGTCCTTAGCCTACTTAGTCAAATTGGTGCCGGTATTTAGTGAAACTGAAGTCACAGAATTTTTTAATCGTTTTGAGAAGAAGTGTAGGGAGCATAATTGGCCTGAAGAGAAGTGGGCAGCTCTAGTCTCCTCAAGACTTACGGGTAAGGGTCTGAAGGCTTATGATGCACTGCCTTTAGAGTCTTGCATTGACTACCCAGAATTGAAGAGAGCTGTCCTACGGGCATACGAGTTGCAACCGGAAACATATCGATTGAAGTTTCGGGGTGTTACAAAGACTAGGGAGGCGACCTTTCTTGAACATGCCCGGGACTTAAAAGATGCACTTAAAAACTGGACACGTTCTGAGAAAGCTGAGACGGCAGAACAGTTGACTGAGCTGTTTCTGCTCGAGCAGTTTTATAAATGTACTGGTTCAGAAATGACTTTAACTATTAAAGAAAAGAACCCAAAAACTCTACAGGAGGCAGCTGAGATGGCTGACCTCCGGCTATCACTAATTTGTGGGTGCGGGTCTGCCCAGCGTAGTGAGGCAGGTAACAAGGGGCGTGATGCCCCACCCCCCCGAGTTAGTGATATACCTTATGCAAACAAGTACAAGAGCCATGATACCAAGACTGACCACAAGTCTAGCACCGTCCCATTTAAGAAGGGGCCGGGCCCTTCCCAGTACCAAGGGAAGCCCAAAGGGGAGTTGGAGTGTTATCATTGTCATGAAAAGGGCACTTTGCAAGAGTCTGTCCAGCAAACCACCTACAGCAGCTGTGTCTTTGGCCTGCAACATTGGTGTGTCTCCGAAGTCATCTGAGTTTGCCCAGGGCAGTTCGTCAGAGGCTGAGGCCCAGCCAATGCAGAAGCACCTGGGAGGCTCGAACCCTGCTCGGGATGTTTTTTGCGACCATAGAGGGCGGGGTTGCATGATGTGGGCGGGGCGCAAGCATGGAGTAGAGGTCTTGCGTGATACAGGTGCTTCCCAGACTCTGATGAAAAACTTGACTGGCTACCCTATAAACGCGGCTCGGGTGGTGGTGGTGCAGGGTATTAATGCAACTCGGTCATACCCGCTGGTGCGGTTGGAGTTGGAGGTGGATGGTGCGGCACGTGAATTGGATGTCGGGATTGTGATGAAACTGCCAGTGGAGGGCGTCGACCTTCTTCTCGGCAACGACTTTGCAATGCCCGCTTCTGAGGTTCTACCCTTAGTCGTTGCCGAGAGGCCGGCCGACGTGAGTAGGGAAAAGCAAGAGTGGGTCGAGCGGTGCCAGACACAACCCATGGTGTGTGTTGTCACCCGAGCTCGGGCAGCTAAAGTGTCACAGCCTAGTCCTCCGTCTTCAGACCAGCGGAGGAACGATCAACAGGAGGAGGCTAAAGCTGGAGTTGGTTTTAAGAGTTTTGACTCGGCGGCTCTCCTGGGTGATTCAGTATTAGCACCATTACTTAATTCTGGAGTAGCCCCTGGGCCTGTCATCGAGAGTGACGAGGCTGGGCATGACGAGTCTCCACGACAGCAACGTTATGTACATCGAGAGAGACAGAGGGAGCAGCCCAGTATCGGGGAAGGTCATGCGTTGCTCCGGGAGCAGTTAGATCGCTTGGCACCCTTAGATATACGTCGGTTGCAGCTGGAGGACCCTGAGCTCCAAACGTGTGCTAATGGAGCTGTAGAGCTCGACGATGACGGTGATGCACAGCCGGGAGATTTTTTTTATTTAGAAGGCATCCTCTATAGGCGTTTTCAAGACCCTAAACGTGGTTGGCAAAAGGGATCCGGAGTGGTGGACCAGTTGGTGGTGCCACGGAGGTGCAGGGATAGCCTACTGAGGTTGGCGCATGACATACCACTGGCGGGACATCTGGGGGTGAGAAAAACGGTGGCGGCTTTGGGGAAATTGTTTTGGTGGCCGGGGATGAAGTCTCATGTGCAGTCATGGATAAACTCATGTGATATTTGTCAACGTGTCGGGAAACCGAACCAAGTTATTCCTAAGGCTCCGTTGCACCCTATTCCTGTGATTGGGCCACCCTTTAGTAAAAATAGTGTTGACAAAATTGGTAATGCTCGTTTTTTGTCTAAAGTAGATTTAGTAAAAGGTTACTGGCAAGTACCTTTGTCCGAGCGTGCTAAAGAGGTATGTGGTTTTGTTGTGGACGGGAGTACCTACCGGTGCAATGTTATGCCTGACGGACTTAAGAATGCACCAGCAACGTTTCAGAACCTGATGAATGAAATTGTAAAGGACATTCCAAATTGCACCGTATATTTGGACGATGTAATCATTTATGATGACGACTTTGAGAGCCATTGTGAGCACCTTGAGACCTTGTTCCAGAAACTTAGTGAAGCAGGTCTGGTAGTAAATTTGGCAAAGTGTGACTTCGTAAAAGCCACTGTGTAGTACCTTGGGTTTGTAGTGGGAAGGGGACAGGTGTGCCCTCCTCAGAACAAGGTACAGGCTATCAATAAATTTCCGCACCCCACAACCAAGAAGCAGATTATGAGATTCTTGGGTATGATAGGCTACTACAGACGCTTCATAAAAGGTTACTCAACGGTGTTGGCACCTCTCACAGATTTGTTATCTAAAGATAAGAAGTTAAAATGGGCGCCTGAGTGTGAGAAGGTGTTTAGGGAAGTAAAACACCTGTTGTGCACTCACCCGATCCTCAGGGCCCCTGACTTTAGCCTACCTTTCCAACTAGCAACGGAGGCTAGTGGTGTGGGGGCTGGTGCCGTCCTTGTGGAAAAGGACGATGATGGGCTGGAGCATCCTGTTAGTTTCTGCTCGGAGAAGTACAATTCGGCCCAGGGGAGCTGCTCTGTTGTCGAGGAGGAGCTGCTGGCGGTTGTGCTTGTGCTGGGGCATTTCGAGGTCTATGTTCCAGCCTATGGTCCGGTCGTTGTAGTTTACCCAGATCATCACCCTCTCAAGTTCTTGGACCAGTTTCACAATCGGAATATGAGGCTGACCAGGTGGTCACTAAGGTTATTGGTATATAACCTGGACATACGCCATATTGCCGGTTGTGACAACGTGGTTGCAGATGGTCGTTCAAGGGTATATGATCCTGGGTAGATTGACACACGGGTAGCCTCCTGCTTTAGTTTGAATAGTATTTTGCGCTTGGTGCTTGTTGGCTCGCGGTTGTAGCCCAGCGTATTGGGTCGTAAAGCAGGAGTTGAGCGTTTGGTATAGAAGAAAAACCTAGGCTTGCCCCTATAGTGCAGCCGGAAAAAACATATTAAAATATAAAAATCATATAAAAACTCTTTCTTTTGATATAGATAATCGTATAAGTTTGTCATAGCCTATAGAGTTTGAGTAGTCCACGAACTATCAAACGGCTGAGCTGCTGTAAGCTCGCTCTGGGAGCATGATATTGTGTCTTTTTGCTATTGTTGGGAGGAGTTATAAAATGTGATTTTTTTGTTTAATAATAAGATGTGTTTTGGTGATAAACTCAGCTTTGTTTTAGTGCCATGCGGTCGCTGGGTGTGAGGGGCTTGATGGGGTTCTGTGTTTGTCAGATTTTAGCTCAGGGTTGAGCAAGTAAAATCTTGGGGGAGGTGTGATGCATGTCCAGTGTGAGCATGCTGTACAGAACGCCTAGTCATGCCCCACTCTCGCTAGGATCGTCAGGGCAGGAACTTTGGCTGTAGTCTATAGAGTTTCCTAACTTAGTTCATGTGAGCCGTTGTACTATAAGTATTATGAATATGTATTTTGTTTTCATCTGAGTCAACGAGTTCTATTTTATATCATTAGTTATAAGTATTGTGTGTAAAACTTATTTGTAATGATGGGAAGAGAGGCAGCCACGGTTGGGGGTCAGTGGGTGCGCCAGGCGGGAGGTGGGCCTAACTCACTAGCACTCCCCCCCCCCCCCCCCTCAGTGCTAGGGGAGCCTTTGTCTATCCCAGAGGAGAGAGAGAAATTACGTAATGGTTGTCAGTGGGCGGTCCTTAGTAGTTCACGTTGGGCTCACTAGAGGGCCGGGTATAAAAAGGGAAGTCTAGCCAGTTTTTCATCAGAACTCATTAGGCAGAGCGACTTCTCATTTCCCTTGCTAACTATATATTCTTCTGACTGATGTGAACTTTCTCTACTACCTTACATTCTTATCTCCTCTTTTCCCTACCCTTTTTAACTTCCATGGTCCCGTTGGTGCAGAGCTAGTCAGCCAACGTATTATCGCTTGAGTTCTCACGAGAGACATGCCTATTAGATAGCCTATTTTGGAAGGGTTAACTTAGAATAGGATTGATTTATGTTTGTTGCACTTGTATATGCATTTCCCTGTGTGTTATTATTATTATTCCTGTTTTCTGCTAGTCTAGGTAATGCTAGACTGGGGTAAGGCTTTTCCGATCCGAAGTAGAGGGTGGAGGACTTCTTAAGTTCTTAGTCAAGGGTGGATTACTTCGGCTTTGGCCAACACTATTCTTTGGTGTTGTTGTTTCTTACTTCTTTGTTTGATTGTTGACCAGACTAGATAATTCCTGTCTCTTTATTAGTCTGTTGTTGGACACTAGTACCGAGTTCTTGTATACCCCGTTATAGCAGATTGAACTCTGGAGGGTATTGGTGTTTTTTGTTCGGCTGGCAGTACTCAGGGGTTGGGATCGTGTGTTTCCGTTGTGGCAGCGAGCCGTATTCGAGTCCTGATTGAGAGCCCTTGTGTAACCGAGTGCCAGTTCGTAACACAGAACATACGTATATACACGTACGTGCGCCCATACATATACATACATATATAGGAACATAAGAACATGCAGTAAGTGTGCACATGTCCGTATACACAAACGCTCACGTATGCACACAAACATACATACATACAGAAACTGTTTTGGTATGGTCAGGGTAAAGAGTTGAATGGTAAAGAGGGTGCAGTAATTCAAGTCCGTATATGGTCCGTATGGTCAGGTACAGCCTACTACAATGGGAGGTTAATCCTCGGTAGTGTAGGTGTGTGTGTGTGTGTGTGTGCGTGCGTGTGTGTGTGTGTGTGACAGAAGGCGAAATATGGAAGAGCTGGGCGTTCTATTGTTAAGGGTGGAAATACATGGATGAAGATACGAGAACACTTAATAATAGATAATGCTTATGCATAGATTTATAATCAGAAGTTGCGCTAGTGAGCAATATGTTCTCGCTCATATGTACGTATATTTACATACATATGTGCATATGACCATATAAATACACGTACAGTACATATATATATTATATACCTTATATTCTCAACCGGGCTCGAACCATTGACAGCACATACACACAGACATACATATACATAAATATATGCACATTACATGCATATATGCTCTTCTCTTATCCTACCTGATACTCTAAGCCTGGCTCGAACCACAAACAGTATACACTATAGACACATATATATATAAATTATGGAATAGGCCAGGCGCCTGACGGACTATTATCTATTCCACCCGGCGCCCGACCCCCACTCCCTTAGACCGCGTTTCACTCGTCTATTCACAAGCATTCTCCATTCATAATTTTATTTTAGTAAGCGTTGTTTCCACATAGCGATTTTGATAAGTTAATTTGACTTTATATTGTCTTTATCCTTCTTTTGGTTTGTTTAGTAACTTGCAAGTTTTACATTTTAATTCATTCCTATTTGTCACCACTTTTCTTGCCTGATCCTCAGTCATCCCTCTATCTTGCAGGATACCGATATGCAACGAGTACTCATCCTTCTTGAAGCTATGCAGAAGGGCATGACAGCTATGCAGAAGGACATGACAGCTATGCAGCAGGACATGACAGCTATGAAGAAGAAGATGATGACACCGACTGAAGACCGTGACACATCAATAATTAACAACCCCTTCGAGGAGCTTCAAAGTTTTGGCTTTAAAGCAGAGAGCCTGGAAGATGTAAGTAAACTATATGTAGTGTGGGTGTTAAGCTTATATTAGCAATTGAAATAAGATATTTACTCCAAAATGCAATGGTTTTTGTGTAAAAATACTTGGCTGAATCAAATGTTTAATTTTTATTTGTAATACTGTAAGCTCATTGCACTATAATGCAATTTGAAATATATTTATGGTTACATAATGCAATAAGATAACATTATATTTTGTCCTGAGACAGTTGACTGAACGTCTGCATGGTGTTGATAACAACAAATTATCGGTGAAGTATTATGATTTTGTATACTTTAGCTTGGCAAATGTTAGTGGTGGTGGTTCTGTATACATTATAGCCCCAGCGTCGGCTATAGCCGTCGTCAATGTATACGTAACACTCAGCCTGAGCGTTGGCTATAGCTGATGGCAAAAAACTGTTATTGGGAGGGTGATCATTTTTGTAATATACAGAATAACCACATTTCTAACCCATTCCATGTGTTTTCAGCAAAACAAAACAAATTCTTTGGGCTATGGGTGTCAAAAATATATTTTTGTAATGGGGCTCAACGGGTTAAACAAGCTTGGGAAGCAATTGCCTTACTTGATATCGTTAATTTTTGTTTGTTCATAAATGTCCTATGACACCATTCCTCACCTTCTACACCATAGCTGTGCCCGTATTTCATATTCAATGTGTATACATGTATAATTTTTTCCAACCTGATCATTCACTCATTTTTAATTTCTTAATATACAGTACATATTAGTCATCATCATCCTCGTATACTATATAGCCCTACACATTGCTTATGTCTTTTGCCTTTACTTTTGTAATGACCGCCATCGCAGCGAAATAACCCGTTTTACCCTATCGCAAATACACTTGCTGTTCATTCACCTACAAGTATAATCTTGGGCATAATCTCGTCACCCATTCCTTGTGCAAGTGTGTTTTTGTGATGTTATTGCTTTCAGATGGAGTTTGTTTTTGTGTTGTGTATTTATTTTATTTGTGCATGCCTGGTGGTGGTTGTGTTGTAATTTTGTTGCATGGGTGTTCATATTTGTTGATACCGGTATCTTGGGTGTTAATATTTTTTTTCTAATTCCATAAATTTACCCTTTGAGGGCGAGTCACATCATGTGACGCAAGGTCTTTCCCACCGCTATATCAAGGAACAGGTGGTATTATGAGGAAGAATAGAGTTGATATTCCTTATTTCGTCTCAAGCTGTCATCTACATGTCTGTATTTTTTGCCTAGCTGCTTCCTATCGTAATGTACAGTATTATACGTCCTTCTACAGTAAGCAGTACAGATATTTGCAGAACCATCCCTCCCTGCTCACACTTAAGTCCATGCTTTTTAACTCGCACTTATGCAGCTTAGGAAGTTGCTAGGCAAAAAATAGAGACAGATGTAGATGACAGCTCGAGACTAAATGCGGCACATCAACCCTCTATTCTTCCTCGCAATACCACCTGTTCCTTGCTATAGTGGCGGGAAAGACCTTGCATATTATGACATGACCCGCCCTCGATCTATGGGTGAAGATTGTTAATATGTTGATAATATAAAATACTGTAATCGTATACAGTATTCTTGGTTCCATGTCAACTCAGCACCCGTACATTTCAACATCCCAGTACTAACTCCTCTCGGTAATATAATTGGACATAACCAATCTAATTTTCCCAAAGCTAACCTAGATTTGACGGGTGTTGAGTTGACCAGGTGTTGAACTGTACGGGCAAATGTGTTTTATATTTTTCAAATATACTACCAACACTTAAATTTTATTATTTTGTGTACATATTTTGTTTTGAGAGGGAATCCAACAAGAGGTCAACTAAGGAAAAAAACAAACAAAAGTTTCCTCTCATTTGATTACCATACTCATTCTGGCTAGGAGTAGCCCATGAATTAAAGCCTGGTGCTTAGACAGGACATACATATATTTATTATATACAGTACTATTTTGTTTATATTTACTATAATTATCATTCACTTCCAGTGTTCCTGACATTTTTCTCATACTTAAGTGCCAACAATTAAGCCACTTTTTTTTTAGAAATGTTGTTATTGGAAATACGTATGTATGTACTCAGGCACAATACCCCATAGTTTTGGGTTTGCAGGTTCAAGACAGAAACAACTATAAGTCTGTGACACTATAGCATTTGCTCGCCCCTATCTCTGTCTCTATTCGTAGGTAGAAAATGCAAGAGGTGGGGGATACCTAGCCTCCCACCCCTGAAATATACTATAATATAAACAAAAAAATAATAATTTAATTTTCCAACAGCTAATGGGACTGGAGAAGCAGTTCTCGGAAGGACATGAAAATTCCAAGAATAACAGGGCCACGTTACTGAAGATCCTCAAGGAGTTGGCACCGAATCCTAAGAAGAATGCAAGAATAGTTAAGAACATAAGAACATAAGAAAATGGGAGTCTGCAGAAAGCCGATTGGCCCAAGCAAGGCAGATCCCTGTCCCACACAACCCCAATTACAAAGCCCAATTATAGGCTCAACACTCTAATACCCTGAGGATCATCTTACCAAACCGGTTAGAGATTAACGCAGGATTACGGGGGTCTGCAGAGCGCTGATTGGCCCAACCCGGCTGATCCCCCTTCACACCCAACCCTTCTCGTCCATATGCTTATCCAATTTTTTCTTAAAGCTCCCTATCGTTCTTGATCCCACTATATCACTTGGTAGCCTATTCCACCCATCTACAACTCTGTTACCAAACCAATATTTGCCTATATCTTTTCTGAAACGAAATTTATCTAATTTAAAACCATTGGTACGAGTTCTTTCGCTATCACTGAGCTTTAGTACATTTGTCATGTCCCCTTTGTTAATCCCACTAACCTACTTGAACACCTCTATCATATCCCCTCTAACTCTGCGTCTCTAACGAATGTAAACCTAATTTCTTCAACCTTTCTTCATACGGAAAATTTCTAATATTATGGATCATTTTTGTCATTCTACGCTGAATTCTCTCCAATGAATCTATGTCCATTCTGTAATAAGGACACCAAAATTGGACAGCATAATCCATATGGGGTCTCACTAATGACAAGTAAAGTTTTAAGATAACATCAGCAGTTCTGTTACTCACACTCCTAGAGATGAACCCGAGAATCCTGTTTGCCTTATTACGAACGCTTATACACTGTTTTCTAGGCTTCAAATCATTGCTAACAAACACACCTAGATCTTTCTCGCAGTCTGAATTTTCTAATTCTAAATTAGCTAGTTTATATTTAACATTTGTTTGCATCTTCCCTATCTTTAATACCTTGCATTTGTCAATGTTAAACTTCATCTGCCAATTTACTGACCATTCATGTAAGGTATCTAGATCCCTTTGGAGGCACTCTATATCGCTATCTGAATCAATTGATCTCCCCATTTTAGTATCGTCTGCGAATTTACTTATCCTACTAGTTATACCTAAATCTAGGTCATTTATGTATATAAGAAACAACAGGGGACCTAATACCGATCCCTGGGGGACACCACTTTTGACTGCTCCCCACTCTGACTTGGTACCATTTATGCTGACTCTCTGTTTCCTACCAATTAGCCATGACCTAATCCATCCCAACAACGACCCTCCTATTCCATGTGCCTCAACCTTTCTCATCAATCTCTCATGAGGGACTCTGTCGAAAGCTTTACTGAAATCTAAATATATAATATCATATGACTTGTCACTATCTACTGCTTCATATACCTCTGAGAAAAAGCTAAGCAAATTAGTAAGGCAAGAACGTCCCTGAGTGAATCCATGCTGAGAAGAATGTATTAAGTTGCATTGGATGTCATTAGGGCATCCATGCAACGTTTAGCTAATGACTCTATATGGCAGTATGTTAGTGCCCTTGGCCGATCGGGCACTAAAAAGGTGTCCATGAGCAAAATGATGCCCTCGATAAAGCAGATTGTGCTGGTAACATCGATAAAGGTGCTTTCAATTGACTTCAAAGGAGCATCAACAGCTCTTTCAACCTAATTAAAGAACACTAGCACAAGAGCAGCTGCTAAATTAAGAAGCACAAATCTGAAGCTGGACTTGGGAGGCAGGCACAGTCCGGTAACAGTACCGGTACTCAAAATGAAAGGGCCCAGCCTGCAAATACTGTTTCAAATGGGAGACAGGATGGTGGTGGTTTATCAGAAGCCTCTGATCCAGATGATGACACAGATTGTCATAATGATAGTGATTGGGAAATGGTTTGATAGGCGAATTCATAATCTGACGAGACCTGAATGTGTGTGGTGAAAGGATTCATTCTGTAGAAAATATGTGATTAGTGATTGAATGGATCTTTTGTCTGGGTAGGGCTTCCCCTGTGTCATACTGTGCTCTGTCTTTATGCTTTGTATAATACTTTTCTCCAAGTTGTTTGTGTTTTGCAATTGAGAGGAGCTAATTTTTATGGTATATACCTAGTATCTTATTTAATAGTTATTAGCTAAGCAGCTACAAATTTTGGTATGGGCTTTTGTTACACATGCAAGTTCAAAATTCAGTAGAGTTGTTGTTGTTGTTGTTCCCTAAGCTGCCTGGTCGAACAGCCCCGAGTCCTTAAGGAAGGCCATGGCCACGGTCGGGCTCTCCCACAGAGCTCTCAAATAGTGTAAATTGTGTTGTTGGCGTAAGTGGTTGTGTGAAATGCAGTCTTCTATGAAGTGTTTTATGGTATGGGGTGCTGTGTTACAACCCGGGCAGGTGCCGACGACGGAGTCATCCAGTCTCTTCTGATAGCTCAGAAGAGCTGGATAGTGTCCGCATCTCAGCCTGGCCAGGTGGACTCTGTCCTCGCGAGGAAGGGAGGATTCAGAAGGGTGGATTTCGGGAGGTCGTGCTTGCAGCTGCGTGTTGTCTATGAGTGAGTGGATGGAACGGCGAGTGATATGAGTATGGATGTGCTTCCGGAAGTTGGTTTGGGGTGGGCAGGGAGGGAGAGAAGACAGTATTTGTGTGTGATAGCGTGTGCTGGGTGTTGTTTTGATATTTCTTGGTGTCTGTGGGTGTGTTGCCATGTAGTGTAGTGGGTGGTGTTGATTCGTGGAGGCTGCTGCCAGGAATTGAGTGCCTCTCATTTCTAGATGATCTTTAACTTTTAGGACTTTGGTTTCTTGATGTAGGTGATTTGTGGGTGTAGTAGCTGTGCATCCTGTGATGATTTTAAGGGCTTTATTTTGAATAGTCTGTAAGGTCTTATGATGTGTTTCAGCTAGGTTAGAAGCCCAGGCCGGGCTTGCGTATTCCATAACTGATCTTATGTATTGTATGTAGACTGTGGTGGTGGTTTCTTTGTTGTGACCAAATTTCATGTGGGCAAGTGATCTGAGGGCATTAAGTCTGGGTGTCAGTTTCTTTTTCGTGTTTGTGGTGTGCTGTTTGAATGTCATTTGGGTGTCGTATGTTACTCCTAGGATTTTGTGTGTGTGTGTGTGTGTTAGAGGTGTGTTGTTTATGTTTCAACTTTATATTGTCTTTGTCCCAGTTTTGGTTTGACTTTGTTTGCAAGTTTTACATTTTAATATTCATATTAACTTATTATTCTCATCATCTTTTAAAATATAAACTGGCAATCTAATAATAAATAGTCTGCAAAATTGTCTCAAGCATAAGATAACTATATCAGAATCAGATACAAATTAACAGCTAGATTGAATAGCTAAAAATGGTAGTGTAGTTAGCATCCAGTGTGCTGATTCTGTATTCCAGAATGAATGTAAGATTAAGAATGGTTTGAAAGAAAAATGCAGAACATGTTATTGTACATGTCAAAAACGTAGTGTAGTGATGGTAGCATTATGAAGCATGCACATCTGAACGTACAATAGTGATTATCGTAGCTAGTGAAGAAAACCCCACAATCTAAGACAAAGTTTATTCCAAACACTGTTTGGAATAAACTTCTAGTCTGACATTAAGTTTTTTTCTTGGCTGCATTAATTTTAACTTAGTTAATTGGAGAATTTTAATGTGTCCGTCCTCTAGTGAGGTAACCCTCTCAGGAACCTATCTGTGTTAAGGAGAATTGACAATTTACTTTTATGTATTTATTTTCATGGTCAGTCCCAGGAAAACTTTGTTATGAAGCTCAGTGGTTAGGTTAATTCACTGTAGGTTACTATGGTACAGTCATCGGAATAAGGTCCGTTTTATCGTTTCTGTGATGTCAGTTAGGTTTTTGTTCTGTTTGTCTCGAGCCGGCCACCTCCAGTTATGGGGTATATGCCTAAGTATATAGATAGAAGTATTACATATTGCTGGGAACAGTTTAGAAATTATAGTTAAAAGTAATTCACTCAACAGTTTGCAAAAAATTGCCAATGGATGTTTATTATACATTTGATTACCAGTTGTATTTGCATAATGAAAATTATGTTCTGACGACTGTACCAAACATTTATAATAATTACAATATTATTAGTATTATGTATTATTGTTTTTTAATACAGAATATAGCAGAATATATTTGTATACTTAATCTGTTGAATGTGCATTATGTACAGTATATGTATATATATTCTCAATAAAAACAAATTGAACCTTGCATATTATTTCACATTTGTAGACATTACTGTGTATAATTATATATAAGCTATATATATATATATATATATATATATATATATATATATATATATATATATATTAACTGCACTTTATATATTTGCGATATACAAATTGTTAACAGTTAAATGTTGCAATTCTGTTTTGATTTTTCGAATTGATTCTTGTCAATGATTTGTTTGCTGTTATGCTTACATTTCAATTAGGTTCTCGAGTTTCACATTTATATAATATACAGTAGATTTATAATATAATGTGGTATATACTGTATATATATATAAAAAAAAAAAAAAATATATATTCCCAGCTTATTTGATGGCTGGTAATTATGGCCTAAATAAGGTTCATTAAGAGCTTTATTCAGGTTTCTTAAAAGCCCTTTTAAGGTTCTCTAGAAGCCATTTTAAGGTTCATTAAAAGCTCTTTTAAGAGCTTTATTCAGGTTCCTTAAAAGCCCTTTTAAGGTTCTCTAGAAGCCATTTTAAGGTTCATTAAAAGCTCTTTTAAGGGAAAATTCAAGTGTTACGACCGGGGCTCGTATAAAACAAGGGCTCTTAATCATTGGACTAGGAAAGCACACAGCCACAATGGTAACACTAGATCCAACCCCTGAACTTATAATGCCGGCGCACAAAAACACCTATACCCTCCAGAGCTATATCTGTGATAACGGGGTATCCTATAGCTCAGTATAAGTGCACTACTACTACAGGCTGATGATCTCTGATACAGCCTGATCACAACAACATACAATTACGGTAATAAGGTATACTATGAAAAGATAGAGATCTTAATTAAATCACTGCAATGATTTAATGCAAACTAGAAGAAGGTATATTTAAAGTTTCTCTAAACAATAATGAACTGTCACTCCTATACTAAAGAAAGTGAACGAAAGTCCCAAAGCATCGAGCAGGAATCTTCTGAAGCAAGTCTGATGCTGGGGTAAGATGATCGTATCGGATTTTGAACTGTAGTATAAAGCAGGAACAGGATATGACAATTGTAAGGACATATAGGGTTAACTGGCACGGGAATAATAACTGCGCAATAGTAGGAACTCAAACAGCAAAAGAAGTACTTCCTCATCAACGAAACAGCCTACTAGGGTTGTGCAACTCAACAACAACCTAGACTAATAAATGCCGTGAATAATAATGCATACATAGCAGAAAGAGTTTATAATCTAAATCTGGTGTCTGCTAGGCGAATAAAGTCTAGCTGGGATGTAGTAGGCTAGGAAACAATGGCTGAGCAAGCGGCTCGTAGCCTAGCGAAGTCCTTAAGGCTGTGCGGCCAAATTACGTTAATTGACGGGGTGCTCTCTTGAGAGATGCAGATCGCTAGTATCTGGTTCTCTCCTGGCGACCCTCTCAAAGTCAAAGCAAACGAGTTAGCACAGTGTTGGGTGGCAGAGGCAAAAGCCCTCACTCGCAACACAGCGCTAAACTCACAAGGTACACAGTCAGAAAGACCACCTAGGCTTCCCACGTCTCCGTTGCGATTGTACAGGTTCAACAAAATCTAGTACACATCGGAAATCACAACACCAGTAGCTTTATCCCAGTCTAGCATTAAATCCCCCAGCAGACCACCACGATACAGGAAGGGAGACACCGTGAGTGTGTCAAACCTCTACAGACAAAAATGGCAACCCTTCCAAAATGCCTAACTAAACATGGGTTATCAGAGAGCTTCAGCATATAATACGATGGCCGATATATGAAATCGTGCAGAACCAAAGGGAAGTTATGATATTAAATAGAGTGGAAGAACGAGAGGTAAGAAGTTGAGAGAGAGAGAGAGAGAAAGTGCTCTATAGGTAGAAGTCGGGAGACAGGTGCAAGGGATATGTGAAGGGTATGCTGGTCAGGCAAGCTCTGAGGAAGGAACTCCTCGGGACCCCTCCAGGATCACACACAAAGGCATGGTGGTCAGCCAATCACAGGCTGCTACATCACCAGGCAGCAGGGCTGCAGAAGGCGCCAGGAACCACCAGCCAATCAAGAGGCGTGAGACGGCACGCGCGTGAGCCTACAAAGCGAGGGGGGAGGCAGCACATGTATACGCACGCACACACTACCACCCCACTGCCTATATTATTCTCTCTCCTTAACTATATACAATGCATCCTATGTTCAACTCATGATATAAAATGCTTCCCGTTGTCACAGACGAAAATAAAGACCTCCATGGGACTGTCTGTAACAACACGAACACTATAAAAGAAAGAACAACATTGTAGATAGACTGTAGCCAAATACCTTGCCCCGGCGAGTGCTAGCGAGTGGCCAAGCGAGCGGCTGAGCCCACGTGGCGTTCTGCTGAGCTGCAGGCGTCACACCCCACCCAAGATATTAGATGCTCAACCATGAGCTCCATATCTGACAAGCAGAACGCCGATAAGACTCGCCACTCCTAATCACTTCGCAATAAAGAAGGCAAAGCGCAGTTCTCATCAACAAAAAATTACAACCCCTCCCAACACAATAGCTTAATTAATTCACACTGCTATGCTCCTAGAGCGAGCTTCTACTAGCCCAGCCTTCTGAGAGAAGCATAGGTTCGACTCAGAACTTTAGCTATAACATACTTAAAACAAATTTAACTATTAAAGTAAGAGTTTTTATAGAATTTTCGTTTTTAATATGTTTATGGCGGCTGCACTTACAGGGGCAAGCCTAGTTTTTACTCCACTCTCAACACACACTGACTGAACGGCGAGGGTTCTCCTGCAACCAAACCCTCCCGTGACAAACAATCAGCCAAAACATTATCAGTGCCCTTAGCATGCCACACATCCAACTTGTGTTCTGGCAGCACAACACCTGACACTGATAAACTGCCCAGTTCATCACAAGACTGGCACTTCTCTTCGCTCTTTCCGGCAACGGGGCCTGCCAATAACCTTTCACTAGTTCTACCTTCGTGATAGGTGATGCAGCCCCGAGGCGGTCTATGGTGTCGTCAACTCTCGATAAGGTATAGGCGTCTGTCAGGGATAATGCACACACACTCTCGCAATCAACACACTCACTGATCTTGCCACTTAACACAGGTTGCCAAGTTACAGGCAACGACCACTCATGACATACCTTATCCCTCAGACCCTTTTCCTACATGTCATCTAGCTCTGTTTTCACGACAGACTTTTTAGCAGGATTTATACGGTAGGGAATTAAACTGAGCCTCGCACCGTCTCCAGCCTCCATGTCGGATTCTACCCCGTACATCAGGCCTGGAGAAGCAACAAACATGCGGATGCACTGCCACAGCCTAGTAAACAACTTATCTCGCAGAACAACATGCCTAGTGCCCTCCCACAACCCAGCCGAGACCGCAGCTTCTAACCTGTAGTCTCCCTCCTTCTCCACTTTCGTCCCTAGAACAGCCAGGTCATGAGAGGGACAATCAGTACCACCTGTGCAGTCACTCCCATAGTTCATTATTGCTAAGGCTTCCCCGCCGATACCGTACATGCGCACCCCCGCATTCCTTACGACTACATCTGCCTGCGCAGCATCACCGCTTTTAGCGACATGGCCAGATACAGTCGGTCTATGGTAGGGCTGTTGCATTCGACTAGAGCAGCATTGGGAGGCTATACGACGACCGGGCACATCCACTCCACAGCCAAACTCACAATCTGCTCAATGTCCTTTTGACCACCACCCTTGGCAGCCATGGGTCGACCCTGACCTGACAACCATGTCCAAGCCTCGTCGCCCACCTTGAACCACCGAAACAACGAGGCTAACGGTCTTTCAACATTCACGTGACCTGCCCGCGGAACATCTTGCACCGCCTGAGTTGTGAGGCTCAGGGGCTCGGCACGACCAGTGGGGTATGAACCGAGCTGGTGCTGGAGTGCTGCACACTGCTGCTCAGGCAGGTGCTCTAGCGCTTCCACAGCCACCAGACTCGTGTCCCCCGCCCACTGCTCCGCCGAGACATGATAATCTCTACTCTCCTCCACCTGTGCCCTACTGCCCCCCTCTCCTTCTCCACCTTGGCCGCTGCAGACCAACGCAGGGACAGTAGGCTGCTCAGGTGGTTGCCTCACAAACTCCTCCAACAGGTTCACATGACATGTTTCCCCGTCCTCGTGTTTGATCTCGACAGCACCATTACCACACTTCTGAACTTCCGGATCCTCCAACTGCAGTTTACAAATATCTGAGGGAACCAACCTGTCTAGATGCTTCCGAAGCAACCCAAGTCCTCCCCCAATATCAAACTGAGCAACCCTATTTTCTCTCCGTGTGTAACGTTGCTGCCTCGGAGTCTCTTCCTGCCCTACCTCCTCACTAGCTGTGACAGGTCCTGGGGCTTCTCCAGACTCCAACAATGGTGCCAATACTGAGTTGCCAAGAAGAGCTGCTGGTACTAAACTCTTCAAACTGTTACCAACATTAGCCATCTTCTTCCAACCGTTCCTCCGTTGATCAGAAGACTGAGGAATAGGCTGTGACACTTTGGATGCAAGAGGTCCAGTAACAATGCACGCCATAGGTTGTACTTGACACTTCTCTACCAACTCCTGTTCCTCCCTACTCACGTCGGCCGGCTTCTCGGCAACGACTAAGGGTGAAACCTCAGAAGTAGGCACCGCAAAGTCGTTGCCGAGAAGGAGGTCGACGCCCCCAACAGGCAAGTTCTCCACAACACCCATATCCAACTCTCGTGTCACACCATCCACCTCCAGTTCCATCCTGACCAACGGGTATGACTTGACAGCATTGATACCCTGCACCACAACCACCCGTCCCGCGTTTATTGGTCTACCAGTAAAGTTCTTCATTAAAATCTGAGAGGCACCCGTGTCTCGCAACAGCTCAACTCCATGCTTCTTACCAGCCCACCTCACGCAGCCATGCCCTCGATGGTCACAAAAGACATCGCGGACAGGGTTCGAGCCTTCCGGATTCTACTCCACTGGCTGTGTCCCAGCCTCTGACGTTATACCCCGGGCAAACTCAGACGACTTCGGGGACACCCCAATGTTGCGAGCCAAAGACACAACTGCATTAGGTAGCTTGCTTGGACAGGCTCTTGCAAAATGGCCCTTCTCATGACAATGAAAACACTCTAACTCCCCCTTGGGCTTCCCTTGAGGTGGGGAAGGGCCCTGACCCTTCTTAAACGGGACGGTATTAGGTTTATGGTCAGACTTAGTATCGTTGCTCTTGTTGTAATGGTTATATGGTGTATCACTGACTCGGGGGGTGGAGTGTTGCGCCCCTTGTTACCTGCATCGTTCCGTTGTGCAGATCCGCACCCACGAATCAGTGACATCCGAAGGTCAGCCATCTCAGCTGCCTCCTGAAGAGTTCTTGGGTTTTTCTCTTTAAGATTCAACGTCAGATCGCTGCCCGTACACTTAAAAATTGTTCTAGAAGCATCAGCTGTTTCAACTCCTCAAACGTCGATGCCTTCTCAGAACGCAGCCAGTTTCTAAATGCATCGGACAGATCCCAGGCATGCTCAAGAAAGGTGCACTCACGACCCTTCGTTACACCCCGGAACTTCAATCTGTACGTCTCTGGTTGTAACTCATGTGCCCGCAGGACAGCCTCCTTCAATACCTCGTAATCGATGCATGACTCCAAGGGCAACGCATCATATGCCTTGAGTCCTTTGCCAACCAATCTAGAGGAAACAAGGGCTGCCCACTTAACCTCGGGCCATTGGTGCTCCCGGCACTTCTTCTCGAAACGCATACAAAATTCAGTGACACCCGACTTATCAAATACAGGGACCAACTTGAGCAGGTGCGATAACGACTGATCAAGACTTCGATTCCCAGAACCGAGACGCTGCCCTGTCGACTCCACCCTAGACTTCTCAAGATCTATGTCTGCACAGTACTTCGCCTTTCTCTCCTCAGCCTCAGTCTCATATCTGGCCCTTCTCTCCTCAGCCTCACTCTCTCGCTGCCGTTGCTCGAGGTCATATCTGGCCCTTCTCTCCTCAGCCTGAATCTTAGCCATCTCAAACTCCCGCTGCTGCTGCTCAGATTCCCGCTTCTGCTGCAGCTGCATCTTAGCCATCTCAAGCTGGAAGAGCATATCTGCAGTTAAACCTTGAGGAGGAGGAGATGCAACAATTGGAGACTCACCCAAGTGCAAACCACGCTGCCAGTGACTATCGGCCTGCGGGACCGTACCCGGCTCCGGAGCCTGAGGGGGCGCCATGGTAGGAGTCGAGTGGAATGGGGGCTGGGCCGAAAGTGCCCCAGCTCCCGCTCCACCCGAAGCCCCACGCACCCTGCCGAGCACACAGGCCACCAGGTTACCTCTCGACTTGCTGCTTGTGCCCACATGCCCCATGACCGTGGCCAAACACTGGAGACCATACCGATCAATCCCCGACACCCGGTCAACAGTAATAGGTATCTCCAGAAACTTCCTTGCATCCTCCTCACTAGCTATAACTCTAATGTCATCTAACAAAGCCCGCTGCTGCACCTCAGTTTCTGTTTCCCGTACTGTGTCCTCACTGTACACTGATCCGTCGTCCGACATAGTGTCCACCGAAAATTCTCAACGTTTATATAAAAAAAAAAAGTACCTAAACTCTTATGCAGCAATATTCACTCAAAAATACAAGATGCTCGAAGACTCTTAATTGTTACACTACTTGCCAAAAAAATTTCCACGTGTCCACTATATTCCTTTAAACAAAAACAAATGACCACAACACTCCTGCAATATTTCTCTAAGTTCACAAAATCCTAAGCAAGGTCGCCATTTGTTACGACCGGGGCTCGTATAAAACAAGGTCTCTTAATCATTGGACTAGGAAAGCACACAGCCACAACGGTAACACTAGATCCAACCCCTGAACTTATAATGCCGGCGCACAAAAACACCTATACCCTCCAGAGTTAAATCTGCGATAACGGGGTATCCTATAACTCAGTATAAGTGCACTACTACTACAGGCTGATGATCTCTGATACAGCCTGATCACAACAACATACAATTACGGTAATAAGGTATACTAGGAAAAGATAGAGATCTTAATTAAATCACTGCAATGATTTAATGCAAACTAGAAGAAGGTATATATAAAGTTTCTCTAAACAATAATGAACTGTCACTCCTATACTAAAGAAAGTGAACGAAAGTCCCAAAGCATCGAGCAGGAATCTTCTGAAGAAAGTCTGATGCTGGAGTAAGATGATCGTATCGGATTTTGAACTGTAGTATAAAGCAGGAACAGGATATGACAATTGTAAGGACATATAGGGTTAACTGGCACGGGAATAATAACTGCGCAATAGTAGGAACTCAAACAGCAAAAGAAGTACTTCCTCATCAACGAAACAGCCTACTAGGGTTGTGCAACTCAACAACAACCTAGACTAATAAATGCCGTGAATAATAATGCATACATAGCAGAAAGAGTTTATAATCTAAATCTGGTGTCTGCTAGGCGAATAAAGTCTAGCTGGGATGTAGTAGGCTAGGAAACAATGGCTGAGCAAGCGGCTCGTAGCCTAGCGAAGTCCTTAAGGCTGTGCGGCCAAATTACGTTAATTGACGGGGTGCTCTCTTGAGAGATCCAGATCGCTAGTATCTGGTTCTCTCCTGGCGACCCTCTCAAAGTCAAAGCAAACGAGTTAGCACAGTGTTGGGTGGCAGAGGCAAAAGCCCTCACTCGCAACACAGCGCTAAACTCACAAGGTACACAGTCAGAAAGACCACCTAGGCTTCCCCCGTCTCCGTTGCGATTGTACAGGTTCAACAAAATCTAGTACACATCGGAAATCACAACACCTTATCCCAGTCTAGCATTAAATCCCCCAGCAGACCACCACGATACAGGAAGGGAGACACCGTGAGTGTGTCAAACCTCTACAGACAAAAATGGCAACCCTTCCAAAATGCCTAACTAAACATGGGTTATCTGAGAGCTTCAGCATATAATACGATGGCCGATATATGAAATCGTGCAGAACCAAAGGGAGGTTATGATATTAAATAGAGTGGAAGAATGAGAGGTAAGAAGTTGAGAGGGAGAGAGAGAGAAAGTGCTCTATAGGTAGAAGTCGGGAGACAGGTGCAAGGGATATGTGAAGGGTATGCTGGTCAGGCAAGCTCTGAGGAAGGAACTCCTCGGGACCACTCCAGGATCACACACAAAGGCATGGTGGTCAGCCAATCACAGGCTGCTACGTCACCAGGCAGCAGGGCTGCAGAAGGCGCCAGGAACCACCAGCCAATCAAGAGGCGTGAGACGGCACGCGCGTGAGCCTACAAAGCGAGGGGGGAGGCAGCACATGTATACGCATGCACACACTACCACCCCACTGCCTATATTATTCTCTCTCCTTAACTATATACAATGCATCCTATGTTCAACTCATGATATAAAATGCTTCCCGTTGTCACAGACGAAAATAAAGACCTCCATGGGACTGTCTGTAACAACACGAACACTATAAAAGAAAGAACAACATTGTAGATAGACTGTAGCCAAATACCTTGCCCCGGCGAGTGCTAGCGAGTGGCCAAGCGAGCGGCTGAGCTGCAGGCATCACACAAGGCATTTATAAGGCGTATTTAATGAATGTTTATACAAAGTTTGGGCAAGCCTTATAAGGTACATTAAAAAGCCTAGTTTTTTGGTATATTAAAGGTTCACAACTCAAAGTTTGCACGCTTTAAAATAGCCTTGGAAAAACATACTATGAACGTTGAAATTATGGGGGGGTGGCACGTCTCAGACCGTGAACATGTTGAGTATGTTTATCTACCAGTGACAAATGTTTCAAGATAGTTGCATTTAACAAAAACTGTGAGCAGGTCGCGCCAAAAAGAACCACGCGAAACCTATAGACCGATACTGGACTGTCGATATCCAGCGGATCATCGGGCCACAGAAACCGCGTGCAATCCATGTCATCCTAGTGCAACTTGAGCATAAGAAAGGCCTTCTCAATGTTGCTGACCCAAGCATATTGGTTCAATCTGAACCTTAACAAGCCCTGGGTTAGGTCAGCAACAAGAGAAGGTCCTGTAAACAGACAATTATTCAAGCTCAGCTTATTTGTGCTTGTCTTTGCTGAACAGTCGAAGACTACCCTCACGGGTGTGGTCCGATTGTCCTTTTCAACACCATGATGAGCCAGATAGTGAGTCTGGTTAGTGCTGTCAAGGTTATCTACTGACACTCTCTCAATGAAACCACTTGCTATCTGATCCCGAATGACACTTCCATATTGCTCGCAGTATTCCGGGGCCCGTATGAAATTAAGCTGAAGACCTCTAAGTCGTCCCAAGGCAAGCCCATAGTTGCTCGGAAGTAAGTGCTTGTTGTCTCTCCAGGGCAACTGAACAGTGTACTGATTATTAACACGAGAGTACTATATTGACTCATTGAATTTTGACATGACCAATTTAGCCTCCAAGTCTGCTTCCTTAGAAGCAATGCCAATATGGTCCAGTTCCCATAGTGCACCAATATCTTTGTGTTCCCAGTGGCCCCCACTGTCCTGTAAGTAGGTATCCCCCGGGCTGGTAGCAACTTTCAGAACTGTGACCACTTCGACAGTGGTTTCTGAACCTTGGGCGTGAAACGATCCACTCAAAGCAAACCCGTAAATTGTGGGCAGGAGAACTATCCCATTAACCCTTTTAAAGCCTGTGAGCACTGATCTAGTAAAGCACGAAGTTGTGTAACATAAGTCTCCCTACCTTTTAATGGTACCTTAATTGTGGGGAGTAATGCCATTTCTTTCTTAGTAGTAACCGACATAGTAACTGGGTGTTCCGAATGAGCTTGTGGCGACTCCTGGCCCCTATTCGGACAAAGACTATGGTAATGTTTGCCCTGACAATGTTTGCACGGCTCCACTTTTGGGTTGGTGCAACCATTTCGACCATGATCTCTATCCAAACAGCCAACACACACCTTTAATACCGTCGCCCTCTTTATTTTGGTTTGTGCATTAGGATATTTGAAACATTTAAACCAGCAATGCCCTGCCTTGCCACACAGCTTACAGCCCTTATCAGAGCCATTGCTTCCCACCTTGTAATGTGCTACCTTGTTTTGTTGAATAGTAAAAGCAGCAGTAGGTTTATATTTTTCTTGTGTAGGCAGGCCAGCCCCCTCCATGTTACAAATCTCCTCGTATAGGGTCCGAGTGACCGCACCAACCTGTAACCAGTCATCCTTCAGTTCTCGCCGAATAGTCTCATGCAAAGGAGACGGAATCTTATTATACAACATTACGGCACAAAAGTCCTCGAACGTCACATTGCAAGATTTAACCCACTGAGCCCCAGCTAGTTATAAATAAATGTACCACCAGGGACCAGCAGGTTTTGATTTTTTTTTTTTCCAGAAACAATAGCGAATGGGTTAGAAATGAAGGACCGCCCCCCAAAAAACTATCAAAAAGGTCAAAAAGGGGTCCTACGGAGCCCCCGAAAGTCGATTTTACAAGAGTAAAAAATTGAAGGCAAAAACACCCAAAAACCATGTTTTTGCGCGCTCATGCGCACGCGGTTGGACTGAGAGTTTTCAACCATCAGCATAGTTGCGTGGGATACTTACACAGTTCCCATACAAATCTGAGCGCTCTAGGTGCCATAGGACCGGAGTAATTAAACCCCAACGACACTTGTGCGTCGTGGGGTTTAGCGTTACATACATTACCGACGACACGTTGTCGTCGCTGGTACTCAGAGGGTTAAGCGACTTTAGTGTGCATTCAGCAGCCACATGGAAATGTCTAAGGTCCTGCGCATCATATCGAGGACCAGGAATCTCACAAAAGGCGGCAACGTGGGCAGACTTGATGCGGTCAATCTGTCCGTAGGTCTCGAGGAGAAGTGTTACGGCAGGAGTATAACTTGTGGTCTCTAAGCTAAATCCGGCTATGAGCTGCGAGGCCTCTCCCTCTAGCTGACCCCTCAAATATGTGAATTTCTGAATATCTGTTAGGTCCTGACGCCCATGAACCGAACATTGGAATAAATCCCAAAATCCAGTCCACCGGGCAGGATCACCACCAAACTTCGGGAGGGTTAAGGCTGGTAATTTTACTACCGACTTTATAGCCTCTCTGTGAGAGACCTCTGTACGTACCGGTCTACTATCCAAAGGGGCTAATAAGTTTTGTACCTGTTCCTCATAAATCATATCATTAGCCACTTCTTCATTTAAATCTTCCTCAGACTCTAACAATAGATATATTTTCTCATTGAAAGAATTGATGTTGTGTAAAGCCTTGTTGATACTGACTTTTTTAGCAACTATTTCATCGTATGTGGCTTCGTTGAGGAAAGTGGTGAAATCCTTAGTTAATTTAGTAATGCCTCCTTTGGCCGCAGCCCTCAACCTCTTCAGCTTGGTGATGTCCATGTTTATAGGGAACCCATTCTGTTACCAGTCAATTCACAAATTTTGGTTGTTGGAAGGAACATAATAATTTATAGGGGATAGGCGAGTCAGGATGGACGATGAACGACGATAAAATAAACTATTAGCCTATTAAACTGAAATAAATATAGGCTAGCCTATTCCTCGTCAAAATATCGCGCCGCCCTACTGACGATTAGGTTATAGAGCTTGTGCGTCCCCCAAGGGCCTAAATGGATGCCATCATATGCCAAGCCCTACTTATCCATCTCCATAGGGTTGAACCTTGACTTGCAGAATGGGAATTTCTGACCTAAATGTCTGTTGACAGCATTTTTTATTCTGTTATATTGCTCTGCACTGAGGCCCCTGGGGGAGGCACGAGACTCTATTCCCACGATTTTACAATGCCCCCCTGCTCTATCCTCAATATGATTAGCCAAATCATTTATTTTACTGGCTAACTCATTAACTACCGTACCGCCAAAAATATCGTTACCTCCGACTATCAAGAATGTGAGATCCGGACGAAACTTTACAAGACTATCGAAGGCTGGCGAATTACGGATTGAATCAACTGTGGCCCCACTTTGTTCCAGAAAGTTCAGCTGGAAGCCTTCACGGAGTATAGGAGATGGTGGCGGTTCAAATCTATTGACATACGAGTGTCCAATCACCGCAACTTTAGGTAACGGGTGTTTATTGTGCGATGGTGACGGCTCAAAATTCTCGTCAATACCGCCCCAACCCCGCGCTGCCTCTCCAGACCCTCGAATCATTGGCTAGTGTGTAAACTATAGCCTAGCACTAGAAAGTAGAAAGCAGGGATGGTAAAAGCAGGCCCAAGAAGACGCCCAGCCACAATTAGGCCTAGGTTAAACACAAAAATGGGGTACAGTATATTAATTAATAAGGCATATAGGCTATACTTAAATCCTGGTTTACGGCACCATACTTTACTGTCAAGACTTAGGATTGTATAGTGGATTTAGGAATTAGTTACAAGACAAGTAAAGGGATTGGATTATCAGCCTAAGGGGGAAGCATTGAGATCGTCTCACCTTTGTTGTTAATTCACATGCTATACATGGTCTACATATATTATAATGGCCACCAGTGAATATATATAGACTTAGCTGGTTAGTGGAGCATGTTGATGGATAGTAGGTGCTGGGATGTTTAATAAATGGGACGATAGATGTGGCCGATCGCCGGTGTTGCTGGTAAGGGTTGTTGTTATTGAGTGGCACCCTTTATAGGGAGATATCTTAGAACGTCAGCTTGGTAACAAGTGAAGTTAGACATGCGCATTGCGCAATCATTCTCGATGCTGCTAACGTTCCTCATATTACTTTTATTTACTATATTAAATAGTACTTAATACTTATGGAATACTATATTCTCAAATTAACTCTTTATAGAATAAATGTACACCATAGCCTATACCTTAATTACCCCTTATATATTCACCTGATATACAAACCCAATTAACTTTACATGATACTTTGTGTATATACAGAATTATAGATCTCATTTTAACCAATCCCAACTGGAAATAGAAAGGTCTATCGTGGACACTCGTAAGTCACGATAAATCTCATCAGATAGGCTAGTGTAAATTTCAACACACTTTCCGGTCAACAAACTACCTAGTCTGACTGCATACGTTTCCTCACTAATGTTGAGTAGCTTGGCTATTCTCTCGAATCTGATAAGATATGATCCTATGTCTTCTCCTTCTCTATATAATGGTAAAATTGGCTTGCTCACATACAATGATTGGTCAATTGTATTTATAGAAGAGGCTTTTAACTTTGCAAGTTCCAGCTCATGTTTCCTGTCTCTCTCCTGACTCTGTAACTCACTCTCTCTAGCTCTATCTTCTCTTGCCTGACTTTGAGCATTAATACCATACTTAGCGATGTCTCCACCAGTGAGGCCTATTAACTCAGCCTGACCCTTAAGCTCCTCAATGGAAACATCCATGACTCTGAAAAACTATAATTGTTATCCCCAACCTGATAAAATTATGCCTTGATAGATACCTTCTAACACTACCAGGAAGGGTGTTTGTCACCTCTGGGCCCCAAGGACAGTGACAAGCCCAATCTGTTTACTGGACCCATAAAATAAATGTATAACTTATCTATGCTTCCCTTAGCCTCAAAAGTGTAAAACAATGTAGGAATCCTGGCAAGGTCGCCAGTTGTAAAGGTTCTATTTTAAGGATTCTCACACTATTCACACAATGGAGGCCAAAGGTAAACACAAACGAAAATTATATACACATTTATTTACAAAAGAACAAATAGATTCATAAAGGTCATTAAATTCCCAAGAGACACTTCCTAGGTCACAATCCCATAACTCAGAATTATGTAAAGAATGTTTAAGGTTACTCCCCAGTGATATAGAGGTTGAAGCTAGGTGGCGCAATTGCTAGGGGACCACAGGATCGCCACGGAACGTCAAGGCGGTGGAGCCCCTGGACACACATAGAACAGGGAAGGGGACAACTTGGGAAGCCTCTTGATAGTGGGGTGGTTGGATGCCTCTCTAGTCCGGCCCTTGACGAGAGTAGGATCCCTTATCAAAGAAAGGGAGGAAAGGTTTTAATAACACATAAAACCAGACTATTACCCGCATCCCCAAAATAAAGACTAAACAAAAAATAAAGAAAATAATTATGTGCTTCACAGAACAGTAAAAGCTATATTTATTTATATTTATACTTAACTATACTGAAATAACGTGAATTACTCGCTAAAGAAAAGGAATGCACAGAAATCCTTACGTAAGCAATTTAAAAGAACCAAAGACAATCATATAAATAATTAGAATGATAATTACACACAAGTATTAGAGAACATTTCTTAATGCAATAACATGATCCTCCCAAGATTCAGCAAACACAAGAACATTGTCAAAATAAAAAGACACATTATCTAACCCTGCCAGAACTTGGCGCATGAGTCTGATATAGGTGGCACATGCAGTAACTAAACCAAATGGCATTCTACAGAATTCCACCAGGCCCTTATGTGTTGGAAAAGCAGTTAGTGGCTTTGATCTATCTGTGAGAGGAACCTGGTAATAAACCTTAGTGAGATCTAGTTCAGAAAAGAATTTGGCACCCGAAAATTTGTGAAGATCTTCTTCCAAATTACACATTGGCTCTGCATGAAATTCTGTAACAGAGTAAAGAACACGATAATCAATAGGTTTAGTTCACTATTGATGTAAAATTCTTTACTTTCAGATGAACAACAAAGATCATGAGAATAATGAGGTTCCAACTCTGCATCCGATTAATTTTCCCCCTCTGTCTTACTTACCTGAACCTGAGATAACATTGGTTGGTTGTCAAAATTCAGTTTAGACTCTTCATCCAGAACATAGGCTAAGGATACCTGAGCTCTACGGTAATACTGTTTTAAGAGGTTAGCATGATATAGTTTTGACTTACCATTCACATCTACCAAATAGTTTACCTTGTTTCTACGCTCTAGAATCTTAAATGGTCCTTTCCAAGCCATAAGTAGCTTGCGAGGGTCATCAGGAAGGAGTAAAAGTACCTCATTACCTGGCTTAAATTTCCTTTCCTGGGATTTAACGTCAAAGTAAGACTTTAAATTCTGGGCACTGACTTCTGCATTTTGTGCAGCTATTTTTGCACAATCCTCCAACTTGTCTCGTAATTCCAGAACATATTGATAAAGAGACCTATCCTCACCTTGTACCTCCTGATTATCCCACAAATCTCTCAAGACAGATAGTGGTCCTCTTACTTGTCTCCCATAAAGTAATTCAAAAGCTGAAAATCCGGTACGATCACTAGGCGTTTCACGCAGGGCAAATAACAATGGGACTAAGTATCTATGCCAACCATTGGGTTTATCCTCACATATCTTTTTAAGGGAAGCTTTTAGAGTTGAATAGACCCTCTCGATCCTGCCATTACCGCTGGGGTGATAGGGAGTTGTAAATAAAGGCTTGACACCCAATAGCCTATGCAACTCTCTCGTTAAATCAAACTTAAATTATGCACCATTATCCGAGAGGATTTCCTTGGGGATACCTACCCTGGAAAATATTGAAATTAGAGCTTCAGCAACAGCAGTGGAAGTTATCTCTTTAAGCACTATAGCCTCAGGGAATGCAGTTGCAAAATCAATTAAAGTAAGTATATACTGGTGTCCTTCTGATGATGGAGGACTTAAGGGCCCCACTAAATCTATTGCAACCCTAGAAAAAGGTTCAGTCACAATTGGCATTTGTTGAAGTGGTACTGGTTTCACACGACCCTTCGGACCCATTCGCTGACACTTATCACAGGATCTACAGTAGTCTCTGGCATCTGATGTAAGACCAGGCCAGTAGAAGAGTTCCTTAACACACAAAGAGCGGGTGGTAGGGTATTTTACACTGTGCCGCCCAGCGGGTTTTTTGTTTTTACCCTAAATAGGGTTGTTTCCGTGCTCATTTTCATGCATAAACAAGACCCAGAGCGTAAAACAAGTATCTATCCCTGAAAGGGCGTAAACAGAGCTTTCCAATGACACCCGAACCATCCTTGTACGACCATTGGTTCTCTTGCAACGATCGTGCGACACGAGTGCAAAAAAACTAAAATAAGGTAATTTCCGTACATAATTCCCTGTGTAGCGAGTGAGAGAGGGGGGAGGAAGGTGGTATACAGTTCAGTACGTCCACGGTGGTCGTGGGGAGCGGTCATAAGGTTACTACGCTCGTCCCCCCGCTCAGCTCTCTCTCTCAGCAACATTATGTGCTGAAAATGGCACTCGACATATGTGGTGCACCGCCACATAGTCCAAATTTATTTAACTCGACATATGTCTCACGCCGCCAGTTAAGGGTTAATGTGGGTCTCTATTTTCCTGTGGGAAAAATGGCCTGCAAGTAGACCCTCATGAGCAACTGAAAGAACAGCTTTTCTGCAATCTAGTGGTACTACCAATGTAATTTTGCCAGTCCTACCGGGTTTCTTTGATTTGATACTCTTACGATACAAAAGGCCATCATGGTTTACATAACAAAAGCTAGTTCCATCCTTAGTATCTTCCTTTTCACCTGACAGAACCTTATTTCTAATAGGAACCAAGCTAGAGCATTTCTGTTGCAACTCCGCAAACTGACTGGGCGTGACATTTTAAGGGCTCAATAGCTGGGACTACAAGAGGATGAAGTTTCTTATTCCTGGAGGACCTAGTTTGCACAGCTAGTATATTCTCATTAACACACCCTGGGCTTACTTGAGAGCAAGATAAGTTGTTTAGTAGAGGTTCAGAGAGGTTAGTAGAGGCTTCCGCTTCAGTAAGGGGAGTTTGGCAAATGGAAGAGTTAGTAAGGGAATTCTCGGTGGACACCTTAGGGGTGTCAACAATATCAGGGATAATGGAAGAGCTAGTAAGGGAATTCTCGGTGGACACCATAGGGGTGTCAACCATATCAGGGACAATGGAAGAGCTAGTAAGGGAATTCTCTGTGGACACCATAGGGGTGTCAATAATATCAGGGTGGCGAGCCCCAGGAACATTTCCAATCATAACACTGCAAAATTTGATGGGTGCACGGATCACATCAGCCCAACCCTTATAGTAAGGGCAATATTTATTGGATCTTGACACTTATGGTGGGATTGACCCAGATGGATTTTTCCCTCTCTTCTTTAATTAACTGTCGGCGAGCAACATAAGTCGAGTTAAATAAAGCTGGACTATGTGGCGGTGCTCGACATAGGTCGTGTGGCAATTTCAGCACGTAATGTTGCTGAGAGAGAGAGACAAGTGGTGGCAGGAGAGTAGCGAGCGTATGACTGCTCCAGACCACCGCGGCGAACCTACTGACACGAATCCCACCTCCTCCCTCCCTCTCTCACTCGCTATATACGGAATTGTATGGGGAAAGTGCCTAATTACATGCTTTTTGCACTCGCGTTGCACGGTTATTGCAAGAAAACTAGCCATCATAAAAGGATCGTTATGGTGTCATTCGAAAGCTCTGTTTATGCCCTTTCAGGGATAGATACTTGTTTTACATTCTGGGTCTTATTTAGGCATGAAAATGATCACGTAAACAGCCCTATTTTGGCTAAAAACACCCCGCTGGGCGGTACATATAAATAAACCGCATAGGCCGCTCGTAAGGTGTTAAGAAGATTGCTGTTGTCTTAGCACCTAAATTGGCTATAGTATTTAGGTTGCTCTTGAAATCTGGTAGTTTTCCTCTTTGCTGGCGAAAAGCTAGCATCACTCCAATTCCGAAGGGAGCTACTGCTTCGTCATCCCCATCTGAGTATCGTCCTATATCCATAACGCCTATTCTCTCGAAGATCTTTGAGAGGCTTTTAGCTAGACGCCTTTCTTCATACTGTAATCGCCTTGATATAATACCCAATTCACAGTTTGGTTTTCGCAAAGGTTTGGGTACTTGCGATGCGCTTTTAACTTTATCTCATGATCTTCAGTCTTCGTTGGACAAAGGGTATGAATCTCGTGTTGTGGCTATTGATTTTAGTTCTGCTTTTGATCTTGTTAATCATAAAGCCCTTTTATATAAGCTGCAACTTCATGGTATTGGTGGTAGTCTTTTATCTATTTTTAAAGATTTTTTGACAGACAGGTCTCGGCATGTTGTCGTTGATGGGTGCACTTCTGTTTCTGTGCCTGTTGTTTCGGGTGTTCCACAGGGCAGTGTGCTTGGGCCTCTGTTTTTCATTATTTTTATTGCTTGCTTGTGCTCTGAGCTTGAAAATAAACTAGTTTCTTATGCCGATGACATAACTTTATACTCATCAATTCCATCTCCAGAGAGTAGAATCGAAGTTGCAGCATCTCTAAACAGGGACTTGGCTAAGATTACGTCTTGGTGTGAACTTTGGGGTATGAAGCTTAATGCTAAGAAAACTCACTCCATGATAATCAGTAGATCACGTACTTTGTCTCCTCCTCATCCTTGTTTGCATGTTTCTGGTGAACAAATTGAGGATGTGTCAAGTTTGCGTTTGCTTGGAGTGACTCTCGATCCTAAGTTGACATTTGAGAAGCATATTCGTTCCTTGTCTTCTACTATTGCTCAAAAGATTGGTTTACTTCCCAAGTGTTACAAAACATTCGCTTGTGAAACCACAGTCATAAAATCTTTTTATGCTTTTATTTTGCCTCATTTTGAGTATTGCTCTCCTGTTTGGAACTCGGCTGCTGACTGTCATTTGTAATTGCTTGATAAAGCTCTTAATTCTATTAAATTTATTCTCCCTGCTCTATCTCTTGATCTTAATCATCGGCGTCAGGTTGGTGCCCTTAGTCTTTTATTTTATTTTTTTAACAATACTCAGCATCCATTGCATAGTGTTTTACCAGAACCTTTTATTCCAATTCGCGCAACAAGATTTACGAGGAGTCTTAATGACCTTGCCATGACTCCAATTAATGTTTCTACATCTCAGTTTTCTCGGTGTGTTATTCCTTCAATGATTCCCTTTTGGAATCATTTGCCAAACGAGGTTGTACAGTCAACCCATATCTCAGCTTTTAAGTCCAGAGTTAATGTTTTATTACAGCAGTAAATTTTTGTTTTAATCATGATTTGCTTTTATTCTTTTTAGAATGGTGTTTTAATTGACAAACTGATCTTCTCTTCTGGGCTCTCTAACTACTGTAGCCCTTTTCCTTTTTCTTAGTTGTCTTAGTCTCTCTCCAGTACTTACGGGTATTTTGTGGGGATTCATCTTTTATAGGTGTATCTGCACCCTGTTTAGACAGCTTCTATAATAATAATAATAATAATAATAATAATAATAATAACGGAGGAAACACTTTACCTGGGGAAAGGAGTTTGATCTACCCAAGTAGTCTGATACTTCTACCATTTTACACTCAGTTACATCCATATCTGGAAGGGCCTGTTCAGATACCATAATGCAAGAACAACCTGTATCACGGAGGATGGTAGACACCCAAGCACCATTTACAGTACCAGAAGCCATGTAGTTATAAGTATTCTTGTTGTCTTGGCAAAATCCTACATGCTGAGTAGTAGTAGAGGGGTTACTTCCAAACTTCAGGGGATTTTTTAGGGCAGTTAGGACGAATATGGCCCTTCTCTCCACACCCGTGACAAGTAATATTATTAAAGTCCTTCATTACTCGTGTAGTTTGAGAGGGTTTAACCGTAGCACTGGGATTCTGAACTGACTGTGGAACTGAGGTATAAGAAGTTCAATCCAGAACTTAATGTTTCGAACATCTCTTAAATATTTGTGATTGTGCTTTTTGTATATATATATATATTTTCATTTTGTTTCAAATTTTTCGATCACTTTTTTTTAGTTTTATTTGATTTCCTTTCACAGCTCCAGTCACTTAAGCTATGGCGGTGCTTTAGTTGACCCCCACACCCAGTTCTGTGAACGTGTCTGGTCTTTTGTTTCCCTGTACTTAGGTAAGTGTACATGTATTATGTGATTTTTGTATTATTATGTTTTGTAAAAGGTGTAGTCTGTTGATAGTTCATTATGTTCTTAAGTAAATTACGAGATGGCTATATATATTTTTAATTGGATGTTTCAGTTTCTACTTCTGAGTTTTCAGTCATTTTTTATAAATTTTAAACTTTTAAATATTAATATAGAGTGGATTTTAATTGTTTCCTCATTTTAACTGACTTATTAGTGATCCCGTTGTTCCTTCTGTTATGAGCTTTTACTCTTTTTTTAGGGATTATATGGTACTCCTGAAGGAGTTAATTTAGGTTAATTTAGGCTTAAAAAACTCGAAATCCTGAAAATACCAATAGGTGTTTACTCAACAAGTCAACATCCCTTCATAAGCCAGTGAAATGTTATTAGTGAAGACCCATTGGAAATCGTTTTTTTTTTTTTTCCAAACTTTTCCTGTAATTCTAAAAACGTAATATAGCGAACTTTGAAATTAACATGCTCAGTAACTACTGGTCGTACGAGGAGCATACCTATATAAATCGAAAGAGCGTAAGCTACTCTACAACTTCCCATACGCTTTATCTTCTACTTTGCCATGTTCCTGCGTAAAATATTGTAAATCTAAAACACAAAAGTAAAAAAGTTTACCTAATTACCTTAGACTTTCACCTGTTTTTCTCAGAACCTATATTGCCGCACTATCGGATGTTATTCTACAGTTATTATTGGACCTATAGGAATGGTGTATATACCATTGGAAAGGTAATTAAAAACACTAAAAGGCCCATAAAGCCAATGTACTCTAGTAAAAAAATAATCTTCACAATATGTCGTCAAAGTTGTAATTATCTATAAATATACTCGCCTGAATCCGTAATCACCTAAATCGAACAAATACACAAAATATATAAAATGTTTTTTATAGAAACTACAGATACACCTTTTGTGAGTTGTTTGATCACATAAAACATGTGCTATGGGGATTTCTGTAGTTTATCATTTTCTGCAGTGCTATGATTTTCAATGTTTTTTACCTAAATTGCAAGAAAAAAGCAAAAAAAAAAAAAAAATATTTTTTTGTTTTTTTTATCTAGTTTTATGGTCATATACACCTGTGCCAAATTTCATTTAAATTGAAAGTAAGACCTGGAAGTTTGTAATTAACTGGTCGGTCCCCTTAATGTAAGCCGAAAATTAGAGAATAAAGATGGGTCCAGGCGTCTTACTACTACTACTATTTTTTACTATATTCCAACTACTCCCTCTCGGGCATAGGCTGATAGCCTTTACACTCTACCGCTGAACACGGTGAGGTCCGTGGTCTTGTTCCAGCCTAGGGAGTGAAACATGCGAAGCACCTATTCACGGCTCGAACCCAACTCCATCTCTGAAGCTGCTTCGCCTCTGCGCCTCACAGTCTCACTCCCCAGGCTCGGACCCTCACTCTCAGAACGCCACCTATTGAGCAATTAACTCACTAGGCATTGCCCCCCTGTAGCATATTTTGAATATGGGAATATTCATACAGTGCTATTTAACACCCTACGAGCGGCCTAGGCGGTAATTTCTATGTACCGCCCAGCGTTTTTTTTTTTTACCCTAAATAGGGTTGTTTCCGTGCTCTTTTTCATGCATAAACAAGACCCAGAGCGTAAAACAAGTATCTATCCCTGAAAGGGCGTAAACAGAGCTTTCCAATGACACCCGAACCATCCTTCTACGACCACTGGTTCTCTTGCAACGATCGTGCAATACGAGTGCAAAAACCCTAAAATAAGGTAATTTCCTTACATAATTCCCTGTGTAGCGAGTGAGAGAGGGTGGAGGAGGGTGGAATACATCTCAGTAGACCCACGGCGGTGGTGGGGAGCGGTCATGAGGTAACTACGCTCGTCCCACTGCTCTGCTCTCTCTCAGAGCACATTACGTGGCTCAAAATTGCACTCGACAATAGCCGTGACCCGCCACATAGGCCACATTTATTTCACTCGAATATAGCCGGGTGCTGCCAGTTATGGGTTAATCAGGGAACAATGAGGGTATTTTGTTTTGGCATTTCGGTGTGCTGTGGTAATGCACTGAAACTACTGTAGGTACAGCACAAATTCCATCCCAATAATATCTTCCCATTGACATATTGGGATTCGAAACCGGGTCCATTGGATTACCAGTCCAGTGGCAAGACCACTCTGCCACACCTCCCCTTATCCCTACTTATCCTACTATTATGGAAATTACGGTGACCCAGTTCACCAGCTGACATACTAACAAGTATATATATACCGTATATAGTATATATAAATATATATATATATATATATATATTCTTTAATACATACGAGGTTGAAAGAAATGGCAATTTCTGCGTTGGAAATTTTATTATTCAAATTTCCAGGTCTCTGATGAGTTTTCGCTGGGTGGCAGGAAGTAGATGAAGGAGATGAGCAAAATTCATGGTGGTACAGGGTTACATTAAAGTACATGAAGATACAGGATATACGACGTGTTTCACTGGACAACCAGCATTATCAAGTAAGGAAGGAATGATATAAAAGGTAAACAGGAAGGGTATATATAGAGGGTGGAGGATCAGAGGAGGCGGAAAACAGGGGGCAAAAGTCTGCGATTGGTGGAAGGCTAAACTAGGAGAGAGAAAGGGGGTAACCGCTTCACGCATGCGCACTGGATGCGGGATGGTGGTCGATAGGTGGGGTCGAAGCTGATTGGCTGCGTGTCGAGGGGCGTGGCCTAAGTTGTGTGGCGCCTGCAGAAGACGAAGCTGAAGGAGGTAGCGCGGGGGGCTGCGTCAAGGGCACCGGGGGGCGAGGAGGGGTGTTAGGTCCTGTAGGGTAGTGCCTTTTGGCAGAAGGAAGGATCTGAAGGTCCAGAGTTTGGTTGTTGATGTTGGGATGTAAGGCTTGGATATATAAAGCTTCGAGTATAGGTAATCTCCTTGGGTCACTTTCTTTATCGAGTATGGTGGTGTGTTTCTCTAACTCGTTGCGTGTGAGGTGAGGGTGGTTAGGGGTGAGATAGTGGTCTTTGATGGCTCCAGCCTGAAGGTGAAGAGTTAACCGACGTGAAAGACGAGTCTGCGTCATACCAATATAGGAATGAGGTCCACAGTCCTCATAATTACAGGTATGTTGGTAAATGACGTGATCGTCGGTCATCGGGCTCTTTATCTTGGTGGAAGCTGGTTTGTTGCGGAGAACGAGGTTGGAGGTCTTGGGGGATTTGTAATAAATTATTAATTTGATTTTGTTTTCCGGGTTGGTTGGGTGGACATGCTTGGAGATTATTTCTTTTAAGACGGCCTCGTCATTTTTGTGTTCAGAGGACATGTAATTGCGGTAGAAGATCTTAATTTCATTGGGGGGGTCAATGTTGGGAGGGCTTTGGGTGTACCATTTTTCAAGATGGTGGTTGATGGTGCTGGAGATGTCGGAGTTGGAGTATCCGTTATTCACTAAAACTTGGGATAGTCTTTCTAGTTCCTGGTGGGTGTCGGCCCAGGTAGAGCAGTGCGTGAGGGCTCTCCTAACATAGGCGGAGATGGAGGATAGAAGATAACGGCGGGGGCATTCACTATCACCGTTGAGGCATTGTCCTGTGTTAGTAGGTTTAATGTAGACGGTGGTTTTGAACCCATGGTCGTTCAGAGCTACGAGGATGTCGAGGAAGGGGAGTTGTCCATTGTTAGATTTTTCAAAGGTGAAGTTAAGTCCGGAGGAGGTCATGAAGCGACGCTGGAGTTCCTGTAGTTCGTGGAGGTCCTTGATTTGCACGAAGATGTCATCCACGTATCTACAGTAGACGGCGGGTCGTTGGGCAGCTAGGAGCTCTTCCTCGATGGTACCCATGAAAAAGTTCGCAAAAAGAACTCCTAGGGGGCTGCCCATCGCCACACCGTCTATCTGCTTGTACATGTTGCCCCGGGGCAAAGGAAGGGGGCCTCCTTGGTACATAGCTCCAGTAGTGTTTTCAGGGCCTTCTCCGGGATGTCCAGTGTAGGTGTATCAGGGCAATGATAAATTCGACGTAGAATCATGTCAATGGTACTATCCACTGGCACGTTGGTGAACAGGCTTTCTACGTCGAGAGAGGCGATAGTGTGGTTGTTGTTATGGGGGGCGTCTCGTAAAATTTCCAAGAAATCGTGGGCTGAGTTAAGGTTGAATTGGCTGGGCACGTAGGGGGTGAGGAGGTTGTTCAGGGCCTTGGCGATCTGGTAGGTGGCAGTGGGGATCTGGGAGATGATGGGGCGGAGGGGGTTCCCAGGTTTGTGTGTTTTGATGGTTCCGTACGCATAACCAGGGGTGTATTCTCCGACGATTTTTTTAAGGTGGATCCCTCCTTCGTTGGCGTTGATGGCGGTGATGGTGGTGTTGGCAATACGTTTGATTTCGTCGGTTGGGTTGCGGGTGATCTTTTTAAATTTAGTGTTGTCACTTAAGATGACGTCCATTTTTCTAAGATATTCCTCCTTGTCATGGATCACGAGGCAGGAAGCTTTATCCGCACGACGGATGATGATGTTGGGGTTGTCTCTTAATAGTTTGGCAGCTTGGAAGTGTTGTTTGTTCAGTATTTTGCTACGTACTGTAGATACGTGGATGACATCTTCGTGCAAATCAAGGACCTCCACGAACTACAGGAACTCCAGCGTCGCTTCATGACCTCCTCCGGACTTAACTTCACCTTTGAAAAATCTAACAATGGACAACTCCCCTTCCTCGACATCCTCGTAGCTCTGAACGACCATGGGTTCAAAACCACCGTCTACATTAAACCTACTAACACAGGACAATGCCTCAACGGTGATAGTGAATGCCCCCGCCGTTATCTTCTATCCTCCATCTCCGCCTATGTTAGGAGAGCCCTCACGCACTGCTCTACCTGGGCCGACACCCACCAGGAACTAGAAAGACTATCCCAAGTTTTAGTGAATAACGGATACTCCAACTCCGACATCTCCAGCACCATCAACCACCATCTTGAAAAATGGTACACCCAAAGCCCTCCCAACATTGACCCCCCCAATGAAATTAAGATCTTCTACCGCAATTACATGTCCTCTGAACACAAAAATGACGAGGCCGTCTTAAAAGAAATAATCTCCAAGCATGTCCACCCAACCAACCCGGAAAACAAAATCAAATTAATAATTTATTACAAAACCCCCAAGACCTCCAACCTCGTTCTCCGCAACAAACCAGCTTCCACCAAGATAAAGAGCCCGATGACCGACGATCACGTCATTTACCAACATACCTGTAATTATGAGGACTGTGGACCTCATTCCTATATTGGTATGACGCAGACTCGTCTTTCACGTCGGTTAACTCTTCACCTTCAGGCTGGAGCCATCAAAGACCACTATCTCACCCCTAACCACCCTCACCTCACACGCAACGAGTTAGAGAAACACACCACCATACTCGATAAAGAAAGTGACCCAAGGAGATTACCTATACTCGAAGCTTTATATATCCAAGCCTTACATCCCAACATCAACAACCAAACTCTGGACCTTCAGATCCTTCCTTCTGCCAAAAGGCACTACCCTACAGGACCTAACACCCCTCCTCGCCCCCCGGTGCCCTTGACGCAGCCCCCCGCGCCACCTCCTTCAGCTTCGTCTTCTGCAGGCGCCACACAACTTAGGCCACGCCCCTCGACACGCAGCCAATCAGCTTCGACCCCACCTATCGACCACCATCCCGCATCCAGTGCGCATGCGTGAAGCGGTTACCCCCTTTCTCTCTCCTAGTTTAGCCTTCCACCAATCGCAGACTTTTGCCCCCTGTTTTCCGCCTCCTCTGATCCTCCACCCTCTATATATACCCTTCCTGTTTACCTTTTATATCATTCCTTCCTTACTTGATAATGCTGGTTGTCCAGTGAAACGCGTCGTATATCCTGTATCTTCATGTACTTTAATGTAACCCTGTACCACCATGAATTTTGCTCATCTCCTTCATCTACTTCCTGCCACCCAGCGAAAACTCATCAGAGACCTGGAAACTTTGAATAATAAAATTTCCAACGCAGAAATTGCCATTTCTTTCAACCTCGTATGTATTAAAGAAAATTTATTACCTGGCTTTACCAACATATATATATATATATATATATATATATATATATATATATATATGTATACAGTATATATAAATATTAACCCAACAAAAGTTTATTTTGATAAAATTAATTTGTGTTCAATTTTTGCAATGCTGTTTGTGCTACTTACATTGACCGGAATAACCTCATTTACAAACTTGGGACATTAGTCTATGAAAATAATACGGCATTGTGACCTTGGCCCCACAGTATTTAGCATGGCAATAGTTTAACATTATATTGGACGAAATTAAAGTAAATGTAATTATTACTATATTTGAATAATTTATGTGTGTTCTTACAATACAAACTATTTTTGCTATGGGGGTAAACAAACTAATCTTGCTTTCTTGACACTGCATTTTCCTCTAAACATCATAAGATGTCTGAATGTAAACTATTTTTCTCACACTCCAAAACTCAAGTAACAGGACTATAGACTTCTTATCTTCTGATCTATCAATTTTTTTCTGATTGGGGCAGAGAAAATCTTGTTACTTTGAACGCCTCTAAGACCCAATTTCTCCCTCTATCTCTCCATCACAATCGTCCCCATTACTATCAATTATTCTTCAACAACACACAAATCAACCTCAAATCTCAATATTCTTGGTGTATCTTTTTCATTTAACCTTTCTTGGCAAGATCATATTACCACTCTTGCTAAAACAGTTTACCAAAAGTTTATACTGTGCTCAACCGTTTCTGTGGGTTCTACACCCCCACACAGGTTCTCTATCTGTATTGGGGCACAGTGCGCCCCTGTACTTAGTAGTGTTTGCTTATGTGGGGAGGCTCCACCCATACCGCACTTCTCGAACGAAAAGAATCCAAAGCATTTCGCCTCATCAACTCACTTCCTCTTACTAGTTCCCTACAATTTCTTTCTACACGCCGCAATGTTGCATCTCTTTCACTCTTCTATCGGTATTACAACAATAAGTGTTCTTCAGAGCTTTCAAGTAGAACCTACCTAATTTATCCAATCAACCCCAGTAAAAACCTGGTATAACAGCATCCTTGCGGCAAATGCGAGGCACCCGCCTTTCAACACAGTTTCACTCCTATTCTGTTCAGCTCTCCAACCTAAGAATTGGCAAATTTTCTGTCTTTCTTCTACTCAACATGTGAACTCTGGAACTCTCTCCCTCAATCAAACTTTCTTCCATCCTATAACTTAAACTGCTTTAAACTTCGTGTGTTCAGGCATTTTGACCCCAATGTCCCTTGAATTTGGTTCTGTCACTCTTTTGGCTTTGGGGGAGACACTCGTACTGACAACCTGCCTTTTGTCTCCTTCATACACATAGGAAAACAAAAATCAAAGATTTTTGTTTTTTGAATAACAGGACAACAACAATGTTACAATAGCTACCACTGCTTGGTTATATTTTTATCATCATCATCATCATATTCATCTTCTTTCGCCTTATTGAATTAAATATTAATTCCATAAAATATATCTAATCACTATAATACATTGAATGTAATGATGACCTACACACATTTTAATATAATTTAATATATAAACTGGTTAGTTAATGAGCTACAGGACAACACAAGCTATAATAGACCTCCATGTACAACGTTGTTTGCTTTACCACTATACCACAAGAGATGTAGTGACTGCGACTAATTGCTTATTTCCATAATGTATAATTTTCCGGTTTGATAATTTTCGTATAATTTTTCGCTCTACCGCTTTCCCTTATTAGCATAATAATATACCCCCACTCCTGACGTCCACAGCACTATTATGTAAATTGTCCTCATTCACAGGCACTTTGAATTCAAATTGAACATGAATGGGGTATTGGGCAGTGTAAGTTGCTACAGCTAACAGAAAATGGAACATTATTGCAACTATCTTCTTAACTATTATTGTCTCCACCAAACGGAGCTTACAGATAATATGTGACCATTGTTGTATATGTCGGTCTGTTTGTCGGCAGGATTTCTCAAAAAACTTAGTGACGAATCTAGATTAAACTTCGTCACTATCTACATTTGGTACCCAAAAAGAAACCATACATTTGTTAAGACATACGATGCCGCACCGCCTGCTACCCTTTAAATATCTTAGAAAAAAAAAGAAAAAAAGTGCACAGCATTATTGAGATATGGTGACTGCATTCAGTGGGTACCAGTTCAGTCGACCGCTTGGCCCAGTTTGATTGCCCAGCCCAATTCAACCTCTAGATCCAATTTGACAGCTTAGGCCAATTTAACTACTAGGTTCAATTCGACTGGTCAGTCCAATCGACTACTCGACTCAATTCAATGGCTGGGCCAATTTCGATATACTGGCCATTTTTTTAGTTTTTAGCCAATTTGACCACTTGACTCATTCATCCACTCAACCAAAATTGATTGTTTGGTCTAATTCGAAGGCCCGACCCAATAGTAGAGTCATTTTCAGAGCTTCCGTGACCGTGTTTAGGATACCAAAGTTTCTCAGTGAATTTAACAAGGGCAACTGATGCTAAAAAAAATAAGCCCCCATACACCTCACCAAAATGACGGTAAAGTTGTTATTTTAGACGTTTTTCAAAATGGCCGCCGCTGTCATCTTAAAAAATTTATAAAGTTCCATTTCTTGAAGTGAATGGCCAAAAATGACAATTTTGGTGTCTATTCCCACTAATTTTGGTGTCCGAAAACCAATGGGATGGCATAATTAAAAAATAATTAATAACTAATTACCAAATAATTAAGAAAATAAGAAAATAATTAAGAAAATCAATGGGATGGCATAATTCATGATTTAGAGTCCCATTAACCTCAACATCTAAGACAAATATGATGTTGTTAAATCCACTGAGAAACTTTGGTATACTAAACACGGTCACGGATCCTCTGAAACTTACTCAAATAATATAATATATAATTTAAAATGTAAACCAAGAATGTTGACTGATCAATTCCTTCTTTTTCAGGTTTGTTGCATCGAATTTGGCGTGAAGAATCATAAGCATGGAACGTAGAGGAGTTAGTGATGTGCCTGACCCAGGACCTGGATTAAAATGCATATTATGTCAACATCCCTGTATAGCTGATGATAGTACGGACAAGACATCTGATACAAAGTGGGAGAATCTAAGGAGCAAGTGTTTTCGGTGGAAGGAACTTGATAAATTTCAGCATGCCTATGCAGCAGTGGAGTGGGACAAGGGGCCTAAAGGCCTGTACAATGCATGCATAGTAAATGTTACACCCAGATCAGTAGTAATCGCTATATTCAGCAAGCACAGAATCGTAAACGGAAATCTGAACAGGAAGAAGTTCAAGCATCAACTTCAAGTCAACAACTCCCAGGAAATGTGCCTAAAAAGCTTCGTTCTAGTACTGGAGTGGTTCATGATAAGAATCTCTGTGTGTGGTGTATGAAAGGACCACAAAAAAACAGTAATCCTGGCAAGTCCAAACTTTTTCTGCTGTCAACGCATGGAACCGGTTCAAGTTGCATACAGTTTGTCTGTCAGATGAGCCTATAAGAAAAAGATTGAATACCCTACTTGCATCTATCCCAGACAGTCGAACGGCGTTTGGATTGGAAATTCGTTATCATCGTGAATGTTGGCGCAATTATGTCAGCAACCCTCTGAAGGAGTCTTTTCCTGATGAAAAAACAGAGCATCTGCAACATGTTAATCTTCGAGAGGCCCAAAATATCTTCTTTCATCATGTCCGTCAAGTTATCTTTGAAGATCATGAAATCCGTACACTTCAAGGTCTTGTAAAGGATTACAAAGGCATTACTTCAAATTATGGTTACTATTCCACAGCAAAGTCCAGTTTCGTATATATGTATAGTCGACAACGATGACTTCAAAAGTGACACTTTGACTGGAAGTGGCCAATCACATCGTACAAATGTCATGTTTGTTCAGCCAGACCTACCTAAGCTAAATCTACCTACCCTAGATGATGATAGACCAGTTGCAAATAGCACCTTGCCTCTCTGATAGCCTCAAAGTACTTGGGAGCCAGATGCAAAGAATTGAACCATACAAAACAGTCAAGCGTGGTGAACCACCCATCAGACCTAGGATAACGGATGAACAACATCTGGACACAGTTCCTCAAAGAATGAGAGGTGTCACCCATGCAATGGCCCGAGCAAATGGCCCGGTCATCAAACTTGTTGAGGCAAGTGACGGCTTAAAGATGGAAGACTTAATGCAGCATCGAGTAACAGATGAGTGCCTTTCAATTTTCAATGCAAATGGTACTATGCGCAAAATGCAGAAGAGTAAGCTACAGGAAAAACTGACAATGACATCCATTCCGTACCCTGATATTTACACATCAATAGTAGACATGGGACTAATCTGGCGTCTAACAACGCCTACTACTGAAGACAGAGAAAAAGCAGATGGAACCAAGTTAACGTGGGGAGACTATGGTGAGAAACTTGTGAACTTTGTCCTGAATAGACATTCGAATGCAGAATGTGTTATCTTGGTTAATGACTCGTACGAGCAAGACTTCTCAATCAAAGATAGTGAACGACAACACCGTCAAAAAAATCAGTCCATTTGCAATGTGTTTATGAAGTCAGAGGACAAATTTCCTTCTAATAGAGACTTTCATGCTCTTCTTGGTAAGCCAGAGAATAAAGTTCGCCTTCAAGCATTATTTTATCAAGGCTGCTTTCAAAAGAAAGGCATCTACAACCACTATTCAGCTCATACACTGTGTTGTTGGCAAACCAGCAAGGAATCTCACCACAGATGAAGTTTTGCAGAATCTCACATATGCCCATGCAGAAGCAGACACAGCTCTGTTCACTCTTTATGGTAAGCTGCGGTCAGAAGGGTATACAGAAGCAGTTGTCCTAGACACTGAAGATACTGATAACTACGTTCAGGCAGCCTATGTGGCTCGGCAAATATCAGGACTCTTGTGCTTGAAACGCAAATCTCAGCTGATAAATGCTCGGTGTTTGTGTAGTGAGGCAATGGCGGAGTCTTTGATCCCACTTTATGTTCTTACCGGATGCGACCATAACTCCGGCTTTTATGGAATAGGCAAGAAAACTATTGTTGACCGTGTAGAAAAATCATCAGAAGCTCGCAACCTCCTTAAAAGCTGTGGCACAATCATTCCAGTCACACAGGAAATCATCAATGACTTACAGAAATTTGTTATCCGGTACATCTATTGTGACACCAAACACAAGACCCTAGCAGAGGTGAGAGCAGCAAAGTGGTCAGTACTCAAGAAAAAGAAGATCATCAGACTGGTACCTGATTCTGACAGTCTACGACCACACTTAGAGCGCACCAATTACCTCACATATCTGCAGAAGAATTTCCAGCTTCAGAATCATCCATCACCAATTGGCCATGGATGGCACCTTGTAAATGGCTTATGCCTCCCAGTACGCTATACCCAACCTGCACTTCCATCATTCCTGGATCTTCTAAAAACTCCAAGTCATCCACAAATGGAGAGCAGCGATGATGACAGCGGAAGTGATTCTGACAGTTGTGCATCATATTTGTCCTGCAGTGATAGTGCATCTTAATGCAGTAGGTCTCATGTTTTATTAATTTAGGATACCAAAGTTTCTCAGTGGATTTAACAACATCATATTTGTCTTAGATGTTGAGGTTAATGGGACTCTAAATCATGAATTATGCCATCCTATTGATTTTCTTAATTATTTTCTTATTTACTTAATTATTTGGTAATTATTTATTAATTATTTTTTAATTGTGCCATGCCATTGATCTTCTGACACCAAAATTAGTGGGAATAGACACCAAAATTGTAATTTTTGGCCATTCACTTCAAGAAATAGACCTTTATCAATTTTTTAAGATGACGGCGGCGGCCATTTTGAAAAACGTCTAAAATAACAACTTTCCCGTCATTTTGGTGAGGTGTATGGGGGCTTATTTTTTTTAGTATCAGTTGCCCTTGTTAAATTCACTGAGAAACTTTGGTATCCTAAACACGGTCACGGAAGCTCTGAAAATGACTCTACTACAATCTGATCTTATTCAGTCACTTGACCCAGTTTGACCTCTTGCCCCAATTGACCATAGTTTGGGCTACTTTAACCACTCAATGATTCAACTGCTTGGTCCAATCAGACCGCTCGAGGCAATTTAATCTTTCGACCCAACTGAATACTCGAAACAGTTCTATTCACCCAAGTTCGACTGCTAGAACCAATTTAACCATGGCCACTCAATTTGGCCCACTTAACACGCTTGGATGAACAATAATAATAACTCAGAATAATATAGACGAATATAGATGCCACTTGATGAGTTTGCATTCATGGCAGAGATACTAAGCACTTATGTTGTTATTATTATGATAATTATATTATCAACGTTATTTATTATTATTATTATTATTATTATTACTGGTATTATTATTATTATCATTATTTTTTGTTCAGCGCTATGAAGTGGAGCGTGATATCCAGATGAAAGGAGATTATTCCATCTTTTGTTTTTATGTCTTGCGTGTCTGTCATGTTCAATAATTCCTCCTAGCCGGTCTGAATGATCTTCACGAAACCTGAATGTTTGGCCCAAGTGATGGTGCCCATAAAGCTAGGCAGTTGGCAATCATTGCCGGGTGTAGAAGATGGATACTGGAGAGGCAATACACTCCTCAGCATTGGTGGTGGCGGAGTAAAGGGCCTTCCACACAGTCAGGAATGCGAGCTAGAATCACTGGGAGTGATGACTCTTGGCGGTTCCTGCAAAAATGACCGCGAGTGTCCGAAATTTCACGTGCCACCACGTCAGAGTAGGAGTCAGCGGGAGTGTACTTGCTAGTCACAAGGAGTCACTGTGAGTCACTGTGAATTACCAGGAGTCAACAGGATAAAACCGGGAATGAAGTGCAAGTTATTGAAAATTTGAAAATTTCGGATTAGTGCAAGAAACGAGTCGATGCGAGTTAAGCCTAGTTCACACATTCAGGAGTGTGAGGCCGAGTTTCCAAGAGTCCACAGTCTCGGAAACTCGTGTAATGACTCTTGGAAGATTGCATGCACCCATGGGCACTCTGGGTCACTCCCTGATACTCCTGAAAAATCGACTCGAGCAGCCCAAATTTATAACATTATAGCCTAGTTCACACATTCAGGAGTGTGAGGCCGAGTTTCAAGAGTCTACAGTCCTGGAAATCACGTAATGACTCTTGGAAGATCGCATGCACCCATGGGCACTCTGGGTCACTCCCTGATACTCCTGGGAACTCCGCTCGGGCAGCCCAATTTTCAATGTTTGAAAATTGGGCTGCCCGAGCTTTCCTAGACTGTGGACTCTTGGAAACTCGGCCTCACACTCCTGAATGTGTGAACTAGTCAGGAGTGCGAGCTAGGGTCACTAGGAGTAGGGGAAAATTCGGACTCACGGTCCTATTCACGGTGAAAATCGGTGACTCCTAGTGACTCTAGCGACTCCTAGCAACTCCTGTTAGACTCCCACTCGCTCGCAGTGAAAATCGATGACTCCTAGTGACTCTAGCGACTCCTGTTAGGCTCCCACTCCTGACTGTGTGAGGGCCCCTTAATACACAGGTCAGTGGGAGTCAGGAGTTATATACGAGTCACTGGGAGTCACCGAGAATCAGTGCGAGGTGTAAGGATGGAGATGCGAGTATACCATGTATGGCCCCCCAGATCTATTATTTTACTATATTTCTGGCACGTTTGGGACATTAGTCTATTATTTCCAACTGCAGGTAAGGTGCCATGTCTTTATCTTGATTACTCGGCTATTACAAAGGAGAACAAGCAACAACAGGTCACAACGATTTGTGGTAGTGGTAGATAAAGTGGTAGTGGTGGATAAAGTGGTAGTAGTAGATAAAGTGGTAGTGGTGGATAAAGTGGTAGTGGTGGATAAAGTGGTAGTGGTAGATAAAGTGGTAGCAGTGGATAAAATGGTAGTGTATAAAGTGGTAGTGGTAGATACAGTGGTAGTGGTGGATAAAGTGGTAGTAGTAGATAAATTGGTAGTGGTGGATAAAGTGGTAGTGGTGGATACAGTGGTAGTGTTAGATAAAGTGGTAGTAGTGATAAAGTGGTAGTAGTAGATAAAGTGGTAGTGGTGGATAAAGTGGTAGTGGTAGATAAAGTGCTAGTGGTGACAAAGTGGTAGTAGTAGATACATTGGTAGTGGTGGATAAAGTGGTAGTGGTGGATAAAGTGGTAGTGTTAGATTAAGTGGTATTAGTGGATAAGTGGTAGTGGAGTGGGATTGCCACTCAATTTAGGACCCGTCCGACACCGAGGCCCCCTATTTATCTTTTTAGCACTATTTTTCTACAGTGGTGTTAGGCTAGTCCATCCACTAACCTGCTTCACTCTTATGTAAGCAGTACCAATTTTTATCCGGTTTACTCCCCTAGACAGGTTGTCGACCAAGGCTGATGAATCGAATCCACCCGGATTTTGTATAAGGTTGTCTTCCCTAGATGGGTTGCCGAACAAGGCTAACGAGTCCCATCCACCCGGGTATAGGCCTACTGTATAAATTATGCGTTGTCCCATTAGTGAAGCAGATAAGTGCAAAAATAGTTCACTTAATCATGCAAGCATGACATTTGGCACAAATGTTCATTAGAATCCACTCTTTCTAAAAAGGGCGTTAGCCACGCAAAAATCCAAGATGGCTACCATTTTTTCAAGATGGCCACCGTCTACACTAAGAATTACTAATAATTACTTTGTAAGTTGTAACTACTTCAAGTAAAACAACTTATTTCAATTCAAAACCCTACTTTATATGTCATAGAGTCTGAAAGAGGTCTCCTATTTTTGTAGAATATTTTTGTTAATGCTAAATCAAGCCAAAATTGCACCCGCAAAACTAATATCATTCGTATCTTTGCGACTAATAAAGATTCCAGTATATATTTTTATGACAAAATGAATTTGTTTTTATTACAGAACCAAAAAATACATAAATCTAATGAAAGTTTTAGCAAAAGACAGTCGAAATTATACTTGAACTCACCACTGCACCCAGGATAACAGAGAAACTACACTTCACATTTGCAACTGCACAAGGTTGTGCATGTGAGACCAAGCCTGTAACATTTGCACCTGCCACGGTAGCCAGATTTGCAGCCACACTTAGTGAGCTGTTCCCAACTCTTTGCAATGGGAGAGGTGGCTGTCCAGAAGACTTTCCATTCTTCGCCAATCTTCTCCCATCCCCAGTCAGCTGGACTCTCTGCTTCTGGCTGGCGCAGAATTGCCTGAGCCCACACACAGCCTGCCTGATATGCTGCACGTTTAGTGTGTTGAATCAGAGCTGCTCTGGTTGGAGGGATGGCTTCATAGGGTCTCTGCTTTCTGGCAAACAAGTCCAGTCTAGCCTCATCCACACCATCTGCAGTGCTGGACCTGTCATACATGAGGACCACAAACTTCTCTAGAATCTTCATGTCATCATCCTCAATGGTTGGTGGGTGCTGGCTCAGTTTGGAAAATACTGGAGTTGCCTCTGGGAAAATGTCCCATGTCTGCCAAGCTGTCTTTTTTCCTTTATTTCTAAAAGCTGAGACCACATCACAACCTGTAAAAGCATGGAAGAACAACATGCCTTTGGCCTTCTCTGTGCTTCCTCAATATCGTTGCAGCTCTGGCCAAAGCAAGAGCATCTGAGTATTCAGATGCCGGAGATAGGGCTAGAGCAACATCTTTTTGTAGTGCTAAAAGAACACTTCTTCCCTTTTTATGAGCTTCTAGCTCAGGAATTTCCATTAACAACTTCTCTTTTAGCCTTGTTTTGTTCACACTTGGTGAATCAATTCCTAGCTGCTCCAAACTCTGTGTGTACAGCTGGGATATATCTGCAAAAGGGAAGATGGCAGGACCCTCTGAACTAAGACTGGTTTCTACCATGTAGTTCACCAGTTCTGAAAGTACTAGTGGATAGAAATCTGGTTCAGCTTCACTCTGACAGGAGCTTTTCTCTACACTTTTGAGGTGAGTAGTTTCCCTATTGTAGAGGGCAGTGAGACATTTGCGATGATATTTTAGCTCCTGCGCAATGGCATCTGCACCACTCAGTTTAGCTAAAAGTTTACCATCATTGAGTGTTGTAGCACACTCATGCAGTCTGTTGTTCAGATTCATAGTCATGACCTGTCGCAGATCTGATGTAGGAGCTATGCTATCACACAATACGCAAGCTTCACTATCATGACTTGTCCGACGGTGTTTAGCTTGCCTTTCATCTGACTCGCTTTGAACATCAGAATGCCATTTCCTAGCGCGTTCCAGCTTTGTGTTGTTAAACATGAGTCTACAACTTGTGTGGTATTTTGGCATATTCCTTCTCAATGTTGCCTCTATGCCACCACCTTCATCCAGCCTTTCTGGGTCAAAGGTAAGTGGCATTTCAGACATCTCGTGAAACAGAGGCACATTTGTGGCAATCATGGTGTAGCCATCATGTTCTGGATCATGATGAGTAGGAGGCGAAGTCAGATTTTCATTTTTCTTTTCTTTTTGACAGAGGCAGGATTTTCTCCAGTCAGTCTGCCTCTTAGTTATGACTGGGTTTTCACTTGCCATTGTTGACATGTAATTAAGGCCGAGGGTTTATCCTTTTACCACCTTAATGAAAATAGGTAATAGCGCACATTCATGTATGGGATACAACTAGGTTCGGTTGCCCTACACCTAGCCCGATCATTCATCCAGTGCCATTTAAGTCCCGTGTGATCTGTACACCATCCGGGTAAGTCCATGAACAAGTCATGTATAGCCCCCTTACCCTTGGCTCGTCTCTCCCGCGCTGGCACACCCTGTCAATTCAGGCGCGGCTGTCTAACTTTATCTACTAATTATTTTATACTAGCTAATTGATATGGGGCTATTAGACATAATTTGGGACACTAATCTAAACTGCACTACACCTAATACTAGTCTACTACAATAGAGTTAGTAAAGCTAGGTGCAGCATTAGTAAAGCTAGATCAGCTGACACTGAACCCCATGCTGAGTTACACAGCAGTGAAGTCACCAGTGTGCCCTGGTTGTGCACTGACATTCACTCTATTAGTATACCAACACCTTGTAAATAATTTTTACATCCTTTGAGAAAAGTTTTAGATCAATTAGAATCTATGACCCCAAAAACTCTCTGTAGATAAAAAAAGGCATTCATTGTGGCCAGTGACAGATGCCGAGATAAGATTAATACTACGTTTGGCCGCCATATTGGACGCCATCTCTTTGTTTTAGTACTTGGAATTGAAAGCGTGACAAAAATAACTTTAATAAAGAACAAATTGGTGATTGAATGGGATTATAAACCATGATAAATGCATCAGTAACACCCATATTCTCGAAGATGATGTAATTGGCCAATGAATGGCAGCCATCTTGGAAAAAGAGGCAGCCATCTTGGATTTTTTGCGTTGCTAACGCCCTTTTATGAAAGAGTGGTCCTTTGAGAATGTCTGTGCCAAATTTTATGCTTGCATGATTAAGTGAACTATTTTGGGGTATTTTTGCATTTATCTGCTCCACTAATGCCCTCCCATGCCACACCTACAGTTATGTTATTTGGTCTCTATATAATCTGCGAATAATTTCAGATATGATGGAATTAAAGAAAACCAATTTTCAAAGATGACACCAATGTCAATTAAAAACATGTTAAAATATTTCCCCCATCATTTTGTTTAGACACACTTTCAAGGCGAAAATATACCATGCACAAAAAAAAAAAAAAAAAAAAAAAAAAAAAAAAAAAAAAAAAGTCAAATAAAACGCAATCTTCCACGGTCGGAATGTCACACCAATTAGTTGAACGTCGATCTGGGGAAAGATATGGGAATATCGTTAGTTGTCTCTTTGTTATTACATTTTTTTTATGTGATGGAAGGATATTATATCGTTCAATTATATCGCATTAGAAATTATTCATAGATTACAAAAAGACCAAATATGACATAGTTACGTTAATGTATAAGGGAGATAGATAGATACATTAGATAGATAGATAGATAGACAGAGAGTTGCTAGGTAGGTCCAAGCGATGATAAAATGCAAACATAAATGAGACGGCCTTACGTTTCTGAAAAGACAAAGGATACATTTTTATTGACTCTTTTTCATTTTATTATTTGTTTGCTGGAAGGATATTATTTTTGTCAATGCCATTCCATTAGAAATGATTCATAGAATAAAAAAAGATCAAATAAGACATAGTTATATATATATGTATAAGGGAGATAGACGCATTAGATAGATAGACAGCCAGACATTTGGTGTATAAATAACCTATCCAGACCTGACTGTATAAATTATCTATATTGGTATATTTGTATATATACAGGTATATTGAGTTTTATGATTTATCATTATATTATATATATTTATATACTTGTTCATATGTTATTGTTTTGTTATTACTAATTTTCTATGATTCTTGTATAATTTCTCAAGTTATATTTTAGTTAGGTATGATCTTTGACATTTTAATATTAAGTTTATGTAATTGCGAGTTGCCGTGAGTGTTCATGAGTCATTGACGAGTAGTTACGAGTCACTTAGAGTTACAAGGAGTCATTGGGAGTCACTTATAGTCACAAGGAATCATTGGGAGTCACTGGGAGTTGTCGGACTCGCGGTCCAAGTTTCGTGCAGGGGTGAAGTTTTGCCGGACATGGCGGACCCACTGTGACTGGCCGGGAGTCAAATAGGTGTCGCTAGAGTCACGAGGAGTCATCGATTTTAACCGCGAGTCCAAATTTTGCCCCACTCGTGGTGACTCTATCTCACACTCCTGTATGTGTGAACTAGGCTTTACCCTCACAAGTTCAGCAGGGAACGACCTTGTGATACAAACAGTAGCTCATTGGTGTTGATGAAGATCAGGGAGGCATGATTGCTTAGGTCTGGTGAAATGCTGGATGGAGACAGCTTGGAGCTTACAACTTATAAGGGTTGTGAGGACTTTCTCAGTGGGTGACACAACAGTGCTGATGAGTGACATAGTAATGCTGGCTAGAGTCACAACTTGCAGCTCATAGGTTATTACAGCTGAGAGTGACAAAACACCTGTCTGGGATTTGGTTAAAAGTTCTCTTGTAAATTCTAAGCATAGGTATGGGTATTGCTAACGTCTTGCTATTTCTCTTTAGTACTCGTGACACATTTGTTGAAGTCAACCTCTATAGGCGAGAAAAGTGGTGTGAAGTGGGAGGTGTATACTATATGCCCTCATGAACCAGAATCGTGCATAAACCAGGAGTCAGTCAGTGGTCTCTCAAGGTCTCTTTTCTCAATTGTTAAGGTCAATATGCTATGTATGGCCTTTGCTACATTAGCTTTGGTTAGGCTGTGCTTATTGTTGAGGATAACTTATAGTTGTCATCAAATTTATATTATTTTGATTTAGATTGGTCAGGTCTGGTCAGGTTAGGCTAAAATTAGGTGTGCTTAGATAAGGGCAGGATATAATAGGTTAGGTTAGGTTTGGTTAGATTAAGATGAGAACTAAGATCCGCCATCTCTGGGCCGGTCGGCCCTATGCAAATTTCCATTTCGTATGTGCTTATTAAGATGATAAATGTTATGTTGCAGTGATCATAGTAGTGATAATGGTGATACTGCTAAAGAGCAGAGTGGTGCCAATAGTGGCAATGGTGCTGACGACATGGATGTTATTGACAATAATGATGATAATGATAGTAGAAATGCCGGTTATGTTAATAGTGATGATAGAAATAGTAAATATTGTTTAAATGTTTGTCATACTTTATTGTCATGCAGTATTAACCCATACAGTACCGGTAACTGGCAACTATTAGAAAACTGTTTTCAGCTTAGGAAGGACGTCTACCCACTAAAAGGCTACAGACTATCTCATTCGATCTTTTGACCTACGACAGTTACCGGCTAGGCTGTCACCCCTGCTGGCCTATCTCTGCGTATTTCAAATTTGTTGTTTTAGGTTAGGCTATCACCCCGGGTGCCCTATTTCTGGGTATTTAAAAAAAAAAAAATCAGTTGGGCTATCACCCCTGGTAGCGTATTTCTGCGTATTTTTATTTTTATTTTTTTGGTTAGGCTATCACTGCTGGTGGCCTATTTCTGCATATTTCATTTGTTTTGTTTTCAGTTAAGCTATACCCCCTGGTGGCCTATTTCTGTGTTTTTTTATTTTTTTTTATTTTTTTATTGGGGGGGGGGGGGGGGGAGGGGGTTAAGCTATGACTGCGTATTAAAAAAAAAATCGGTTAGGCTATCAAACCTGGTAGTCTATTTCTGCTTACATCACAATTTTGTTTTTATTACGCTAACACCCCTGGTAGCCTATTTTTGTATATTTCAAATTTTTAGTTTTTTATTTGGCTATCACCCCTGGTAGCCTATTTCTGCGTATTTAATTTTTTTTGTATCCGGTTAGGCTATGACCCCTGGAGGCCTATTTAAGTAAGTGAAGCGACCTAAAGTGAGTGAAGTGTTTTTAAAGTGAGTGAAGTGTTTTAAAGTGAGTGAAGTGTTTTAAAGTGAGTGAAGTGTTTTAAAGCGAGTGAAGTGATTTGAATTGAGTAACCGTCACCATGTCTCGCACCTGTACGAGCTGCGCCAGTAGGTTTTGTGCGACCATGTTTGACCTTCAAATCTTCCGATTCTGCCAGCTCCGAGAAGATTGCCAGCCCCATGATAATTTGTCAGCAAAACTGGAGGAAGCACACAACAAGATCAACACTCTCACCAAGAAGGATGAATCTCTCCAGGAATTCATAGCACTCATCGTAGGAGTGTCAACAACTGCCGAAATCAGAACTTCGACACCAACTTCCAACAGCCAGATGCCTGCAGCAACAACCCCAGTGGAACCACCGGCTGCGGAAGGACCAAATAACATCTCGGCTCTCCCTCAGGACAACTTCTATGAGGAACAACGTTCGGCACAAGACAAGGAAAATCATCCCAATTACCGAGTGCCATAACCGCTTTCAGATTCTATCGGAATCAGACAATGAAGAGGAAACGGAAGAAATTCGGCTAGTAGGAAACTCGATGGTCTGTGGCCAACTAACAGAGTTCTGTGCCAGGGCACCCAAGACCAGGAAGCATTTCTGTATCCCAGATGGTGGGGTGGACGATGTCATTGCCACAGTCGAAGGACTCTCCAGGCTGGCACCCTCAACCACAACGTATAACATACACGTCGGTTCTAATGACACACAGCGGACCCGATCAGAGAACCTTATGCAGAAATACCGGACGCTGATCAAATCGTACAAGGAAAAATCGCAAAGGATCATCGTATCAGGGATTGTCCCCAGGATCAATGTAGAGAACCGGTTCTTCAACATAGCCACTCGTATAAATTGTCGTCTTGTTAATCTCTGCAGGAAAGAGAACATCAGCTTTGTCAGCACCTGGGACTCATTCTTCCATGAAGATCATTTATTCTCAGATGATGGGGTCCATCTGAACCAGGTGGGAGCAGCGCGACTCGGCCGCCTGCTAAACGATACCATAAAAGATTTTCGGACATGATCCAAAGTCAACCGAGGACAGCCTGGGATGCTGATCTAGGACAGCGAGGACTGAGGACAGACAGAGATGTAAACAAAAATCCACCCACATCCTATAACATGATATACTCGGGTAATCAAGCAAATTCACAAATCAACTGCAACAACTCTCCAGGATATTAAGGTTGTGACGTCTACCAGCGTTGGCAGAATCGCCTCTCGTTAGCCACTAGCGCTCGCCAGGGACATCGAAATGGGCTACAGTTATCAGATAATATTGTTCTTTCTTTCCTAGTACTCGCATTGTCACAGACAGTCCAGTGGTGGTCTTTATTTTCGTCTGTAACAACGGGAAGTATTTTATATCATTAATAGAATATAAGATGCATTGTGTAAAGTTAAGGAGAAAGAGAGATATAGGCAGCGTGGTGGTAATATGTGCGTGTGTATGTGTGTGCTGCCTCGCTCGGAGGAGTTTTCCCGCGCGCGCGGGCTTTCCCTCGCCTTTGATTGGCTGGTGGATCCTGGCGCATCCTAGGGGCCTGCTGCCTTGTGACGTCTCGGCCCGTGATTAGCTGACCATCGCGCCCTTGCGGGCTCCTGTGTAACTAACCTCCTCCATGAGGGTTCCCAGGAGCTGCCCTCCTCAGGACAGGCTTGGCACGCATGCTTCTAACATCCCCTTGCATACTCTCCCCCGATCACCACCTTTACCACTGTTTCTCTCACTCGATTCTCTCTTTCCATACTCTAATCTTCATTCAATTACTTATCCCCTTGGGTTCTGCATACGGTTTCCATAGCCGGCCCATTGTATTGCATGCACCGTCCTCTGAGATATTTACATGTACTTAGAATAGGTTTGAGGGTTCTTAGTTAGTATAGGTTAAGAACTCTGTGTGTGTCTCCATTATTGATTTAGTGTTTCTGCTCTTTTATTTAATGCTAGACTGGGATAGGGTAACTGTAGTCGTTGTCTCCGATGTGTGTACGGTTTGCTTATACCTACACGACTTCGACCGGTCCTGTGGTAGCCTGGGTTGTCTTTTCGGCTGCATCTTTTGCGAGTGCAGCATTCTGTTGACTGAGGGCTTTGGCCTGTTCCAGTTCCACACTTTGCTGCCTCTTTGCTTGTCTTTTGAGGGTCGCCAGGATAGAACCAGATACTTGTGATCTGGATCTATCAAGAGAGCACCCCAGTCAATTAACGTAACTTAAAGGATGCATTACTACCGTTGCGCATTTATAGTATGCCCGTGTCAGTTAACATTATATGTCCAATCTTTTAGTGTATTCAGTCTACACGTGTGGTGTCCTGCCTCCTGCCTTTTATATAATTTAAGATACGAGCATCTTATGAGCATCAGACTTTCTTCAGAAGTTTCCAGGTCTATGCTGTAGGACTATACTTCACTTTCTTTCAGATAGGAGTGAAGAGTGTATTGTTGTTTAGAGTAACTGTATTGAAGCATCTTTTTATTGTATTAAATCTTGCAGTGATTTAATTGATCTTTCCATAGATTCCTTTCTATGCATTTTAACGTAACTTGCATCTTGTTTGTTATCAGCCTATACCAGTGTGGGTTAGCCTGAAGTAGAGTACATTTATGCCCAGTTAAGGATACCCCGTTATTGCAGATTAACTCTGGAGGGTATAGGTGTTTTTGTTCGCCGGCATATAAGTTCGAGGGTTTGGATCTAGCGTACCGTTGTTGCATAGTGCCCTATTACTAGTCCAATCATTAAGTGCCCTTGTTTTATTCGTAGCCCCGGTCGTAACAAGGTATTTTTTGCAAATGCTCGAAGTATTCGTAACAAATTTTCAGAACTTCAAGAAATAGTTTTTACAGAAAATGTTGATATCATAGATATCACTGAATCATGGCTAAGCAATGAACATAGAGATTATTTAGCTGAATACAAATACTCCTGGATATACAATGTTTGAATGTAGTCTGATATACAAAAATGGGGAAGGCGTTTTGCTGTACGCCAGGAGAGCTCTTCATCCTTCAATAGATAACATTAACATAATTCATGTTAATTTGGAAAATAAGCTTCAAGAAAAGATACCCTTGGACTAATATATCGCCCTCCTGGACAATCACCTAACCTTGACAGAAAAGTGAAATTAGTGATAACGAAAATATCATACTTTTTGGAGACATCAACTTGCCAGTAGCTCAGTGGGGTGAATCTCTAACATCTAACACAGTATCGGACCTGTACTCTAATCTACTAGAAAGTTCTTTATTTCAATTTGTTTAATATCCAACACGGAGCAACAGCATTCTTGATCTAATCCTTGCGACTAAAGACGAGTTAGTATACCAAGTGAGAGTAGGAGATGAATTTAGCACAAGTGATCATCGTTCGATCACATTCAAAATCAAATTCCTAAACAATAAATCAAATGTGATTAATGAAAAGGTACCCAATTTCAAGAAAGCCAATTTCAATAAACTACGGACTATTTTTGCCAAAACAGATTGGAATTTCATAAACCACATCAGTGTTTCTAATGAGATATGGAACTCCTCAGAAATATATAATAATGCCATTACTTCTTGCATCCCTATGAAAAAACGACGCCAAACTCGAAACAATAAGCCTAAATGGTGGAACACCGAAATAAAGAATTGTCTACATGCCAAAGAAACTGCCCACAATATTTCAATAGAACGAAGAATTAATCAGACAGGTTAAGCTATCTTACTCCCCGACGGAATGCCAAAAAATTGATTACACAAAGTAAGAACAACTTGGAATCCCGTATTGCAAGCATAAGTAAGTCAAATCCAAAAGAATTCTATGGATATATTAGAAGAAAAACGGTGATGACATCTCATATCGGACCACTTACTAATGAAAATGAAGATCTTATTAATGATGAAGTCCAGATGAATAATGGTTTCAATAACTTTTTTTGCGTCAGTTTTTACCAAAGAAGATCTGAATTCAATTCCTCATGCCACACCATCTATAATAAACGATAATGATTTTTTAAGTGATATCGTAATCACGGAAGTAGATATACTAAAAAGTATGATCCTCTGGACTTGATACTATTATCTCCTAGAGTTTTAAAAGAATTAAGAGATGAGATATCCAAACCATTAGCACTACTTTTTAACAATATAATGCGAAGTGGCATTGTACCCAATGAATGGAAATTAGCTATTGTAACGCCTATTTAAAAAAAAGGAAACAAATAATTTCATTGCAACTACCGTCCAATAAGTTTGACTGCATTCATTTGTGTATTGCTCGAAACAATCATCAGATATATACCTGTTAACCATTTACAAGAAAAGAATATAGTAAAAGAATCACAGCATGGTTTACGAAACAAGCGTTCATGCTTAACAAATCTCCTTGACTATTTTCACAACATCTTCAACATGTATGACGAAAGTAAAGCCATCGACATTGTCTACCTTGATTTCCAAAAAAGCATTCGATAAAGTACCCCACAAGCGTCTTTTGATAAAATTAAAAGCTCATGGCATAGAAGGATATGTACTTCTATGGATTGATAATTGGCTTACTGGGCGTAAGACGAGTAGTAACAAACGATAAAGCCTCGGAATGGAAAAATGCCACAAGTGGTGTGCTGCAGGGGTCAGTGCTCAGACCCGTTCTATTCTTAATATATATTAATGACATCGATGACGATCTTTCATAAACAATTTCAAAATTTGAAAATGATACCAAAATAGAGAACATAGTACTAGTATCTCCCTTGTATGTTCAACAGATCCAACATTATTTAGATAATTTAGCAAATTGGGCCCAAACCTGGCAAATGAGTTTCAATACCGATAAATGTCAAGTACTACATATAGGACACAAGAATGAAAATTCAAACTACTCAATGAATGGTAGGCAACTAAAAAATACTGATAATGAAACTGACTTAGGAGTAACAATATAAAGTACTTTAAAGCCCAGCCAACACTGTATCGAAGTAGTTAAAAAAGCAAACAAAATGATAGGCTTCATTAGAAGATGGCTTGAATATATTATCTGAAAATGTAATTCTCACCTTATACAATTCTTTGGTTCGCCCCCAATCTAGAATACTGTGTACAAATTTGGTGTCCATATTATCAAAAGGACATAGATAAACTGGAGAGAATACAGCGGAAAGTGACAAAAATTATCCCTAAACTAACAATATAGTAGCTAGTTTGGTTATACATAAATGTATTGGAAGGTAAGAACATGGGATAACTTAAATGTCAAAACTTGAGTAAAAATGGTGAGAAAAAAAACATCCTTGAAACGTGAACATTAATTATAATGATGCAAGACAAGAAAACATATTTTCCGGTGTTCCTCAGGGTTCTGACCCACTTCCAATTATCTTCCAATGGTGGCCTCCAAGAATTAGACAGCATAATCCGAGAAGCAGTGACCAGCATCACCAACGTGGAATTTAAAGAACGGGCCTGGACACAAGCCACCCTTCCTGTCCGCCTCGGGGGCTTGGGCATACGGAGAGCCTCCCAGCCTTTATCTCTTCCCTCATCGCGACCAACGACCTCGTATTGTCCATCCTTTATTCTCAACCCGGAATGACACTTAATGGGGACGTAACAGCAGCGATTAACACCTGGAAGGGAAGTACAGGAGTAGAGGAGGAGCCTCAGGGTACCTCCAGGAGCAAGCAGAAAGCGTGGGATACCATCTTGGCGAAGAAAACTCAAGAAAATCTCCTAACCAATGCAGACCAGGTTGCAAAAGCACGCCTCCAGGCAGCCGCCCGTTCGGAGAGTGGCTTGTGGTTACACGCCATCCCCATCCCACCTCTTGGAACTCACTTGGATGCTGAAGCGCTCCGGGTTGCCATCGCGCTCAGAATGGGTGCGGCAGTTTGTCACCCACACACTTGCAAGTGTGGTGGGAGGATGGATGCTCAAGGTCACCATGCCTTGTCATGTAATTACAACGCAGGCCGCCTGCCAAGACACTCTGCACTAAATGATGTCATAAAATGGGCCCTGCAGAGTGCTAACTGTGCATCAATCCTCGAACCACATGGACTTCACAGAGAAGACGGCAAACGGCCAGATGGGATGACCACTTTCCCTTACAAGAATGGCCGGTGCCTCGTGTGGGATGCCACATGTGTTGACACTTTCTCCACAACCAACATCGCCAGAAACGCCGACGAAGCAGGTGAAGCCGCCCGGATAGCAGAAAATAAAAAACGAGAAAAATATCAAGCCATCGCCAGAAATCATCAGTTCGAGCCCCTGGCATTCGAAACTTCAGGAGTCTTCGGCCCTACCACCCTTAAGATGGTGAATGAAATAGGCCGTAAAATCAGAGAAGTTTCAGGAGAACCCCGGGAAACCCTCTGGCTCAAGCAAAGACTAGGGATGGCTATCCTCCGGGGCAATGCCACCAGCGTCATGAGCTCAGTTCGACAGGACTGGGTCATGCTACTGTGTGAGGCCCGGGCAGGAGTGGTGTATCCGTAGTCTTTCCACAGTAGGGTAAAACAAAACATAAACTTTATTTGTATGTAACATGTGTGATGCACATAAATAAAAGGGGATGTGTCGGATGGTTGAAAGCCACAGTTGCTCGCGCGTTTGGGGCTAGCAACACGTATTATGAAAAACATGCATCCTCCTTCATTCACTGTTCCCCCCTTCACTCACTCAACCCCACAATTTGCCGGAGGATAACAGGTTTTTCACAATACGTAGACGGAGGTCTTTTTAAAAAAAAAAAAAAATTATCTTCCTATTATTCATTAACGACCTTCTTAACTGCACCTCCAGCCCCATTCACTCATATGCAGACGACTCTTCATTACATTATTCGACTAGACTTCCTCAACATTATTCACAGCATGAATTCCAAATTTCACGTAAGGAGACCATAAAACACCTATCTTCTGAGCTTTCTTCTATCTCCAATTGGGACAGAGAAAACCTTGTCACTTTCAATGCTTCCAAAATTCAATTTCTCCATCTGTCTACTCGTCGCCCCCTTCCAGAAAACTATGACTTACTCTTCAACAACATACAAATTCACCCTTCATCTTCTCTTAATATTCTCGGTGTCTCTTTTTCTTCAGATCTCTCTTGGAAAGATCACATTACCACTCTTGCTAAAACAGATGCTGGGAGTGCTCAACCGCCTCCGGGGGTTCTTTACCCCTGCGCAGCTTCTTTCTCTGTGCAGGGGCACAGTACGTCCATGTATTGAGTATTGTTCACACGTGTGGGGAGGATCCTTTCACACAGAACTTCTAGACAAAGTAGAAAAGAAAACCTACAATCTCATTAACTCACGTCCACTCACCAACTCTTTGCAGTCTCTCTCTTCGCCGCAATGTTGCATCTCTCTCACTATTCTACCGCTCTTACAATATAATCAGTGTTCTCTCAGCTCTCACAGTGTATACCATCCCATCTTCTTAGAGCACGTAGCACCCGTCTTGCAACACAATCCCACCCCTATGTGCAACTCTCCAACACAAGAGTGAAACGTTATTCTCAATCGTTCTTCCATTCAACAGCTGTGCTATGGAACTCTCTCCCAGAATCAGTATTTCCCTCTTCCTATGACTTAAATTACTGCAAACTCCGTGTGTCTAGGCATTTTGGCTCGAACGTCCCTTGATTTTGGCCCTGTCACTCTTTCAACTCTGGGGGAGGCACTTGCTACAGGCAGTTCTGCCTTTTGTTTCCCTCACTCACATATAAAAGAAGAAATATATACATTTATTTTGTATTATTACCGGGATATATATTTGCTTTAGTTTGCTCCCTAGACCTCTATCAAACTTAATAAATATATAACATCCCAAGGACCCCATTCGAGACAAATGTGTAAATTTTTTGGTAGAAAAATGGCCCGGCCAAAGGCCGGATCCTCTAAAATATACAGGCTCGCTATCGCGTGCTAGGAAAAAATCGACAAATAAATGGCACGAAAGGTTGACATTGACATAGAAAAGGGCGAACAAATTAATGGGCTTAACATGAAGGAGAAGGGGTTGCAGAAAAAAATATTACTTCCCCCTAAGTTATGGGTCGATACTAAAAATAGAAGGGAAACAAGGTGAGTCTCCCTACCCCACTCCTTCTGGTACAATAGTTGATGATATAACCATACAAGTTGCTCTTCTACATCTCTCATATTGGCTTGTCTTATAAATTTCCTTCCTAATTTTCGTCCTCTGTGTTCATGTTGATAAAAGTATGATCTCCAGTAATCATGGAACACAAATGTGTTTGATCTTAATGAACACGTTGCTAATATTTGCGGAAAACGGGTTTGAACTCCCCACCCCACCTTCTTGCCTTCGTGAGTACGATACGTCCAGCTATATCAATACAGTAAAGACAAACATTCTTTATCTTTACTCCAGATAGGACTTCTCCGGTTCACTCCTACCTAGGTATAATTTACTGCTAATTAAACCGTGATAGAGAGTTAGGAGACTGTCCATGCGTCTTCTGCTCCTCGGGAATCGATTCCGGCATCACTCAAATAAGTCAAACATAATATTAAATTTTATTACATCACATGTCACCTCCTTTTGTTGTAGGCCTAACACCTAATCGCTATCATATTTACAGACTGACCACCGAACCCAAAGATAGCTTATCGCACCTGGATCCATTCTTTATTGGGATTAGCAGAGAGAGAGAGAGAGAGAGAGAGATAGAGTGTGTGTGTATGCTTGTGTGTGTGTATGTATGTGAAAGAGGGCGGGGCCAACCATAGTGCCACGAGTTAGTTCAGCTCAGGTCGGTAGCTCGGCCGCTTGGAGCCGCGGAGCATCTCAGTGTTTCTCTGAAGTTGGTGGTGGGTAGGCGCGCCGTTCCCCGGAATTGTGTTACTGGTTGGTGTGTGGTCGAGATAGCATATGCGATTTATTTTTCTGGGATGGCTAATGTGGTTGAAGGTGATATCAATTATTTGGTGTTTATGCCTTAGTAGCAATGTTGAACACATCATTTTGTAAGAAAAACTTAGAAATCATTGACATGATTCAATCTGGTACACAATAACTGTCATATGAATTTGCTCTATGCCGGTGAAATTTACAAACTCCAAATCGCATAAGTAGCCTACCATTTGCATGGAAGACCATAAGAATAACGAGCGATCAAATTGTACAATACAATACAAATGCTATATTGATAGTGTGTGTCAAAAATTCGAAATATAAACATAATTTAGAAAACACCAACAACAAATGTTTAGTACCGGTATATTATTTGCATAAAATTATGTTCGTCAGTAATTGAAGGACATTTTATTTTATGATTAATCGCAAATGAGCAGACTTATGATTAGCCGTAAATGGCCATATATTTATATCTTAATATAATTAATCATATGCTAAAATTTAAATTATCTATAAACATAAATACGTTAGTCTAAACAACTTCGCTGAAGGGAATCAATAATTCAGTCGGTTATTTACAATATGAACCCTTTGACATAATATTTCATCACTTATTCTCTTTAAAAACAAATATACCGGTGTGGAATGTGTAATGCAAACACAACAACTATGGTAAAAACTTAAAGATGACTGAATTAAGTGATAGTTAGTATTATTTAAAAGACACCAAACAATACTACTAATAATACTAATACTAATAATACTAATACAAATAATAACTCGGTATCAGCAACATTAAAGCAGTTAAAAACATCAGCTGGGAATCATATGAATCACATGTTGACCAAAATCATTACATTTTGTATTTATTTTGATGGGAAAACTTATCTTTTGGCTCCATAATAACGAATAGGCCTACACGACTTTAGCCTGCAAATGATTTTATGTATATACTTATTTTGTTTTATATCCTCATTATCATTATTTGATATATTTATTAATTTATATATATATTTTGTTGTGTTTTTATTTTACTGGGAAATATATTTGCAGTTTAATGTCTCCCTATATAAATGTAGCTTTATTTCTGGATTGGTAATGAAAATATATATATATATATATATATATATATATATATATATATATATATATATATATATACCGGTATATATATATATACACATACCGGGTATATGTATATACTGTATATATATATATATATACCGGTACTGTATATATGTTTTTCTTGCTACATATATACCGGTATGCATATTTTTCATTCTCAGGATAGAAACATGAAGTTAAAGGTGGTATTACTTTCATGAATCTGATGTCGAGTAATTAAAAAATAATGTATTAGTAAATAATACGAAAACAAAAACTATTATAGGCCTATAGCCCTATACTGAACCATATGCTAAATCGTACGCTGCTACATGAACATACACACACTAAGCGTATACAAAATATTTTTATTCACGTGTCTTATAAATTCAGAGAAACACGTACAATAATTACGTTTAAGTGGGTGTTTTCACAATTGATTATTTGAAAATAATCACTACAATGGGTAAACTCTAAACATAGGCCTATATATGTATTGTCGGTGTATTGTGAGAAAAACAATTTACATACCGATAATATAAATATATGTAACGGTGATCCAAGTGCGAAATGTGCAAAGCAAAACGTTAATCAAATAGCAATGAATGGGATATTATTGTGTTGCGTACTGTTAAAGAAATATTTTTCATAATTAATTGCACACACTGATTCGTAATATCTGTAAGTGATCTGTGTGCGGAGTAAACCATAATATTTATCAAATAGTAAAATACTGGTCTAGATAATCATATATTGAAAGGGGGTCTAGGGGATGTTATTTTAGTTTAATGGAGACGATGGTAGAAAATATATAATGTATTCTTAAATAAATAAATAGACCAAAATACAAAACAAAAACACTATCCCCTAGATCAAATTTATATGAAGACAATAAACCAGTAGCTACCTACTATATACGACCCTGCCATTGGACTCATCTTCTGCATCCAGATCCACCTCCATGGATGTACCAATGCCTATACATGAAGACCACCAAGGTAAGGGTTTGGATTCGTTTTGGCCCTCTCCAGACGTGTTTATTGAACTTAAAAAGGACCTCTCTGATTTCTTAGGCAATTAAGATATTTTTGTTCCTCTCTCTCTTTCTCTCTCTTCAATTTCGTATGCTAGTATGCATTTTCGGTTCTCACGATATTGATATGACAATATTGAGTACCGGTACCGGTACGGTATTATATTAAAAACCGATATTTTGCAATATTGACATGTTAATTGCCTTAAAATTATTATAAATAAATATAATACATTATTATTATTAATAATGTATTTTAAGGTTCACCGACATTTTATAACCAATAATTGTGTACTAAAGGTAAGGGTGTTTAAGAACTATTGGACACTGGGTTGTTCAGGTGACACAACGCTGTTGCAGATCTAAATAACAACAGTAAAACTTGCGAGAGAATTAAGAACAAATTAAGGAAGAGGTACAGTCTCTTTCAAAAGATCTGGAACTTACAGTGCTTGAGAATTTAGGTAAGTACGGTACATTATTTATTAGGGAGATGGCTGTCAGAGTGAGGGTTGGTGTCCTCTACTTCCCATAGCCTTTTCTATATTTTTATCTTTCTAAATTTTTACATTTCTGATGGTGTAGGGATGCGGTGACTGTGTATCAGGCCTGGGGGTAAGATTGATGACGTCACAAGTGGTGGCCGGCCGCGCGTGACAGGCAGATTATCTCTCCCTGCATAGGCAATAGCTGCATTTTCCTTTACCATCATTATCTCCGATAGACTGGAAATTTCACACCCAAATTCCCTGAGGGGTGTCCAATGTCAAGCCAACTCAACCCTGCTCTTCCACAGGGTCGAAACTCAACCCGATTCAGACTTTCGGAGCTTGATAACAGTTTTAAGACTTTTAGTATATATCCATATATAAATAATCGATTTGGATGTCATAATTATAAATGTACCTAGCTATATCCTCAGAATATCCAAAAGAAGCGTCATAATCCTATAAAAGGCCGATAACCTACCGGAGTTATTATATATATATATAATAGGCTACCCCAAAGTAAGCGATTATATTATATGAATAGTCATCACAATTTTTTACAAATTCAACTAGATCAAAATAATATCGAAATGATGGATCAAATATTGATCTTGATATGTAAAGCCTGTTGTTTATAAACAGTGGAGCACATGGCCGCAGCCGCGGTGCCACTCCATTCGCGCTTAATCACGATTATATTTCGGTGTATTCTTACATAAATGTATATCATTTGGGTTGATTAGGTTACACAATACAATATTACTAAGTAACAGTACACGCATATATATAAATATCATAAAATTTGTGAGTTTAGCGAAGCACCACGGCTGCGTGGGAGTGCTGAGGGTAGTGAGGGAGAAGTGGCCGAGCTACTATACCGTGCTTGTAGCCTCGTGACCTTGACGTCGTCTTCCCAAGAGTCAAGTTCAGAAAATCAGTGTTCGTCACGGTAATAATAATAATAATAATAATAATTCTTTATTCCAGACACATAAGATAGATACAGTATAAATACAGTACGACCTAATGGTCCATATCACATACACTTCTCGTCAGAGCACAGATAATAATTATACACAAAGATATATTAATAAAGACACAATAAAATAAAAAATACAGTAGGCCTATTTACAGAATAGAGCACATATCACATTTTGTCACAATATAACACAGATAGGCTAACTAAGGCTATTGCTCAATGTTGGTTAACACCTATTGCACAGATCATTGCTCATAGTTCAATTAGACCTATATATTACATTACAGTACATACTATGTGTGCAGCAGCTTCTGCCAGTGAGATATAATACGGGATTCATAGATATGATCACTAGACCAAAGAGCTACAATCAGCGTGTTACTGGAGGATTTCAGTCGCTGCGAAAAGCTGTACACCAGTCTCCTGATGACAGCCCGACAGCTCTGCACATCCAACAGTGTGCACACCATACTAGTGCTTTCATATTTAGAGAGACCAATGAACATCTTGAGTATATTATGATAGGATGTACACAGACCATTTATGGTGGCTCTCTTATACTTCCACCATTAATCCGTCACTCCTCAGAATTATTGAAATTTCTATGTATGCGATTATTTCTTGCTCTACTATTAAACAAATAAATAGGCTATGCTGTATAATTTCACCTAATATGTAATGTCACAACACATCTTAAATTGTATATATTCAAATTTATTGCCGATATGTTCTGTTGTCGATTATTCCAGTCCCTGACATACCTCATGATATTTGGTATATTTCGCTTTTATTTTGTCTTTATTTGCTGTGCAGTAATTATTCTGCAATGCATATTTACTTTCATCGTTAAAAATAGTCAGGAAAGGTTGTCCATATAATGTATATATTTAAAAGTCTGGATCGCCCCTTGTTCATTTTGTGCCACCCCACTATAATGAGTGGGTTATCAGACTTTGGGGTAACAGAAAACGCAGCTTACCTCTCTCTCTCTCTCTCACACAAATCTGGGTTTGCACCCAAGTGGGTGACTCAGTTTTGCCTACATGGGTTTTTGCAATAAAACCCACTGGAAAACACACATCATTTTGTCCGTTTTTCTTTTTTGTTAATGCTTTTAATCGCATAAATTCAGTTTAATACGATCCAACATCATAGAAACCTATTAAATATATAGGAGAGCTTAAGACTGTTATATATATATATATATATATATATATATATATATATATATATATATATATATATATATATCAACACTTTAATATAGCAGAGATACTCATCACTTTCTGTTTTACTGGTTTGAAAAAATAAATAAAAAAAACACCAAACATTGCCAATTCTGTTATATCAAAATAACCAAACATCTTTACACTCTTACTTTCATGGGACAATATCCTGATTTCACAAAATAAATAAAATACAAAATAATTATATATACAGGTATATATATATATATATACAGTATATATTTAAACAAAACTAATATATCAAGAGATACTCATCACTTTCTGTTTTACTGGTTTGAAAAAACACCACCAAACATTGCCAAACAATTTTATTCTGTTATATCAAAATAACCAAACATCTTTACACCCTTACTTTCATGGAACAATATCCACATTTCACAAAATAATTAAAATACAAAAATAATTATATACATAGTATGGGCTTGAAAACAATAGTAAATAATCTCACTTTTCCTTTAACGTTTTTTGCAATACCGGTAGTTTTTAATCTTATAAATCAAGATATCTTCTTAAGTAACTTTATAACTAAAAACATTTACAGTAAATATTTTGTACAGTCGCCAACATACATTTTTAGTACACCTGCCAATGAAATTTGACATACCGGTATTTTCCATCAATTGTAAAAAACCGATATAGAACACTCCTTATTACATTAGACATTAGCAAAGCTTTTGATGCAATCCCCGCCACAACCTCACAAACAAAATATATAACACAAACTTGCACAACACAAAAAGATGGCTGGCCAACTATTTGGCAGGCAGGAATGCCCACATATCATTTGCTGGTCAGTCATCGATCACCAGAAACTTCACAAACGGGATCCCACAGGGCTGTTTTGTCCTCTACACTCTTCAACCTATACATGGACGACATACCTTACCAAACACACCACTCATACAAATAGCTTCCTACGCAGACGAAATCACACTCACATGCACACACCACAGCACAAACATAGCCACTAATCTTTTACAACCATACCTTGACACACTTCACGCCTGATTCACCACAAACAGACTTACAATAGCCCCCCAAAAATCTACAGCTACACTTTTTACAAGCTGGATAAGAGAACAGGAACACATACCACACCTCACAATATACAACAACCCAATACCACACACACATACACCCAAAATCCTAAGCACAACATACGACACATGCATGTCATTTAAACAATACATCATAAACATAAAAAACAAATGTACATACACCAAGACTCACTGCTCTTAAATTACTCACTAATACAACATTCGGCAGTAACAAAGAAACTAACACCACAGTATACAAACATTATAATGATACGCTCAGTGATGGACTATGCAAGCCCTGCTTGGGCCGCAAACCTCACTGAGACACACCACAACACCTTACAGACCATAGCATTAAAGATTATCACAGGCTGCACAGCTAGTTCACCCACAGACCCAGGGGCGTCATTTGGGAGAGGGGGGGGGGGGGGCAGCGAGGGGCGCTCCCCCCCCAAGCTTTCTAAGGGGGCCTCAAAATCAACTACAGTTAGTAATACTAAAAACAAATATGGGAAAAATTGCGAAATTACAAATAAATATATATATATTTAGCCTCAATACTGTATGTTCAGAGTTAAATATATATTGTGTGTGTGTGTGACCTTGAGTTTAGCAAGGATATCATCATGATAACGACATATTGTAGGCCTATATCACAGCTGACCGCGGCCCGCGCCACCGCACGTGTTGACTGTTGAGTAATTTCAAATTTGAGTGTTTAGTATACTCAGGGCGGTGGAGTTGAGCAGTAGGGCTGCAACATCTCTCGTCCCTCCAGGCCCAACCGCAGACAGACTGACCCCAGTATTCCAGTAAGTGTTTTATCGATGAAAATACATTTTGATAGTGCTGTTAATGATAGCAGTGAATAAGTGCTTCTTTTTCGTATCATCGCATGTGTGTTTTGTGGAATGCAATAGGTCATATGACTAGATATTTTGGAAAAACGTTTGAGTTTAAAAGTAGAAACATGAGCAGTTGCGGGGTTCATTGTGAACCATATAATTATTATTATTTCCCTCTAATTATAAATATTCGTAGAAAACCAATATAAGGCGTATTAACTTCGTTATTGCATTCTCGTTCTCATATAATGAGCTATAGGCTACGTAGATCTCAAATTCATAGCTATAAATAAACCTCAGATGTTCACACATATAATATAGGCTAGGCTAAACTGGGTAATGTTTGCATTTTTTTCACATTACACAATAACTATTGGTGATAGAAAAATTCTGATTGCACCATTGGAACAACCGTGAACAAAACTATATTTCATATATAAAACTATAGTCGTTGATCATATTATAACGATCATTAAGTAATTAACATGGTCATGACGTGATGAAGTCCGAAAAAAATGAAAACGTTTATTCGGGATCAATTTCAACTACCGTATATTCTCTCTTTTTGTTAATTTCACTCCAACACCAAACACTCACCAAAGAAATTAACGAAAGTATGCATGCGATCACTGGGATTCAATCCAGGGTCACCTCATACAGATTTCAAACACTCTAACCAATAGGATATCTTCGCTTTGTGATTTTTGCTTCGGTTAAGTAATGAGCTATCCTCTCTCTTTTCATGTATAATACTTAATACATTATAGTAGACGCGACTCGTCACTTGTGGGCCGTGGACTGTGGGTTAAAACAGAGCAAACATATTCTACCATTCTTTATGATTCTTATTTAAGGATCTTCCTACCTAATTTCAATAACCACCCTTATATTCCTACTTCCTCGTTTTCTTAGCTCAGTGCTTCCTTTATCACATTACATTACCCAGTTCATGGTAGCAAAGGGGCTAATAAGCTTTCCATTTTTTTATTAGATAACAGGATAACTTTTTAATCTCTTTTATATAATCATTATATTTTCATTATGATATATAATTATGAAGTTTGAGCGAGGTTTGGCATCCTCTACCCAACCTTTTCCGTTTCTGTCTGTCTGCTTCACTGTCCAGACACCAGTCCTACTTTTCCTCCTGGGGGTGGGAGGCTAGGAATCCTCCTCTTGTAAAATTCACCTACTAGCCGAGACAGAGAAAAGGGCGAGGGAATGCGAAAGTGGTCCTGGTCCCTGGTCATGATGTGCTTAGATATATGAAAATAATTCTCAAGACAAATGTGAAGCACAGAAATTAAGCAAATGTAACAACTATTACTGCTACTATAAATACTTGTAAAGTAATTGTGTAAAACGAGTATTATTTATGCCTTCCAAAACTTATCCTTTAAATTAAAGCTATGCCAATTGGAATATCCATTAATGTGTGTGTGTGTGTCAGGAAGTAATTGGACCCTTATGTATATATATATATATACCGGTATATATATATATATATATATATATATATATATATATATATATACAGTATATATAGTATAGAAAATAGGTTAAGTACGGTTACTATAAGTAGAAATGATGTGCTTAAGGAAATTGACAGACTGAAACCTCAGAAATCGCCTGGTCCCGATGAGGTATATGCTAGAGTATTAAAAGAATGCAGAGATGAGTTAAGTTACCCATTAACATTTCTTTTTAACAATTCATTAGAAACAGGTATAGTTCCAGAAGCTTGGAAGCTTGCAAATGTAGTTCCAATTTAAAAAAAAGTGATAAATCAATAGCATCCAATTACCGTCCCATTAGTCTCACTTCAATCATAGGAAAGCTACTAGAGTCAATTATTGCTAGGAAAATGAGAAACCACTTAGAAACATTTAACTTAATCAATTCTTCTCAGCATGGATTCACTCAGGGACGTTCTTGCCTTACTAATTTGCTTAGTTTTTTCTCAGAGGTATATGAAGCAGTAGATAATGACAAGTGAGTCCCTCATGAGAGATTGATGAGAAAGGTTGAGGCACATGGAATAGGTTGGGCGTTGTTAGGATGGATTAGGTCATGGCTAATTGGTAGGAAGCAGAGAGTCAGCATAAATGGTACTAAATCAGAATGGGGATCAGTCAAGAGTGGTGTCCCCCAGGGATCTGTATTAGGTCCTCTGTTGTTTATTATATACATAAATGACCTTGATTTAGGTATAACTAGTAGGATAAGTAAATTTGCAGACGATACCAAAATGGGGAGAAAAATTGATTCAGTTAGAGATATAGAGTGTCTGCAAAGGGATCTAGATAGCTTACACGAATGGTCAGTAAAATGGCAGATGAAGTTTAACATTGACAAATGCAAGGTATTAAAGATAGGGAAGATGCATACAAATTTTAAATATAAACTAGCTAATATGGAATTAGAAAACTCAGACTGTGAGAAAGATCTAGGTGTGTTTGTTAGCAATGATTTGAAGCCTAGAAAACAATGTATAAGCGTTCGTAACAAGGCAAACAGGATTCTCGGGTTCATATCTAGGAGTGTGAGTAACAGAACTGCTGATGTTATCTTAAAACTTTACTTGTCATTAGTGAGACCCCATATGGATTATGCTGTTCAATTTTGGTGTCCTTATTACAGAATGGACATAGATTCATTGGAGAGAGTACCGGTACAACGTAGAATGCCAAAAATTATCCATAATATTAGAAATCTTCCGTATGAAGAAAGGTTGAAGAAATTAGGCTTACATTCGTTAGAGAGACGACGCAGAGTTAGAGGTGACATGATAGAGGTATTCAAGTGGGTTAGTGGAATTAATAAAGGAGACATGACAAATGTACTAAAGCTCAGTGATAGCGAAATAACTCGTACAAATGGTTTCAAATTAGATAAATTTCGTTTCAGAAAAGATATAGGCAAATATTGGTTTGGTAACAGAGTTGTAGATGGGTGGAATAGGCTACCAAGTGATATAGTGGGATCAAGAACGATAGGGAGCTTTAAGATAAAATTAGATAGGCATATGGACGAGATGGGTTGGGTGTGAGGGGGATCTACCAGGTGTGGGCCAATCGGCGCTCAGCAGACCCCCGTAATCTTGTGTTAATCTCTGACCGTTTTGGTGGGGTCAGTACTCAAGGTATTAGTGAGATGGGTCTAAAATTGGGCCTTGTAATTAGGGTTGGGTGTGACAGGGATCTGCCTTGTATGGGCCGATCGGCTTTTTGCAGACTCCCATTTCTTATGTTCTTATTATACCTGTATATATATAATTGCTTATTGCTTTAATGACCTCAATATAGCTTTTTATATGGCTTCAGAATGCTCCTAGAATTGCTCATATTTCAAAAAAAATCTCGTGGGGGCTTACAGCGCCCCCCCCGTACCCCCCAGCTGATTAGGCTTGCTGCGCTCGCCACCCACCCTTGCGGGAAGGTGGGAACAGGGGGGCCTCAGAAACAGCCTTTGCCCCTCCCAAGGATAAATGAAATGACGCCCCTGCACAGACCACTTACACCAAGAAGCAAAAATCCTCAAAGCCAAAGACCATCTAGACATGCGAGGCACACATGCACTCGCCACAGCCACCATTAACCCACACCATCCGCTACACTATATGATAGAACATCAACACACACAGGAACATCAAAACAACTCACCGCACACAATATCTCCCAGAATTATTGCCATCAAACCCCCCCCCCCCCCCCCCACACACACAAACTAGCTTCCAAAACTCCGGCTCTTCTCAGTTACCAGAGGAGGCTAGAGGAGTCCGTGGCTAAAATCACACATGCAAACAACACAACATATACTCAATGAGGGCTCTGTGGGTGCGCCCGGTTCCGGCGATGGCCTTCCTCGGGGACTCAGAACTGTTTGGCCAGGCAGTTTAGGGAACAACAACAACAACTGTAAGAAAGGATAAGTAGCTGGAATAGAAAAACCTGGCTACTGATTTATGAAATGCCTATTGATGTGTGTGGTTCTGTTATATTGATGGCAAAGTTACTTTATTTTATTTTTATCTTAATTTTTTGCAACTTCTACTGAAATTACCAACCACAGATCTATTAAATGAAGTCTCCATGAACCAATTTTCCTAACTGTACATGCTAAAAATGTAATCAAGAATCATGTTACTGTACTTAAATCAATATACTCAGTTCAAGCAATAGCAAAACCATCGGCATTTGCTGCCATTTATTTTGAACTCTTCAATGTTGCCAGTTTTCTTTTCTTCCCAACACTCTGTACTAACAGATCATTGTTGAAAGACTTTGAGAAGTTATTTAACAGAATGTTTGACATTGACCAAATGCATCACAATAAAATCTTCCTTAGTGAAGTTTCACATGGGCAGCATTCGGTAAGGTCATAGATAGTTTCCTGATAGTCTAAGGACAGCTTTACTAATAGTCCTCTTTGGCTAAGAGACTGTAGAAAGTTCTCCTTATAATGACACAGTAGGGTTTGAAATTTGTTGTAAGTGCTGGTACATACTGAGAAAGTGAAGTCAGAAGGCCATTTCAAACCTCCCCTATCAAGTACTTTAAGATAGTCACAGTTTTCAGAAGTTTCAACCCTAAGCGGCTTGTTCAGTGACAGCCGAGATGTGCAAACTTGGCAGTTGAACTTTTTCTGAACTGTATGAGCTATGTAACCTGCAATGTACATCAGAACACTTACATCTTCGTTTGATAAGGTCTGCTGTTCCACAAGAGACGAGACATTTTCAAAGTTTGCAGTATCTAGAGAATCACAACCAGAACACTGATTTTCAATATCATCCAGGGAAGATGTCAGGTCTGTGATTCTCGGTGAACCAGACTTAGACGAAGCCAGTGAGAGTCATTCATTATCTTCAATTTTCTTTCAGATTCCAACACTTGAAGAACAGATACATTGTAGTTTGCACCACTCATTTGTCTGTACTGTCCAAACCTAGCTTCTAGTTTATCAGTTTGAAATTTACCCAGAAAAACATAATGAAAGTGGTGGTGGTTGAGCAATAGTGGCAAAGTTTTATCATGGTGGCTGTGGTGTGTTTCAGGGCAAAATAAGTCTCTTTTGAAAGCTTCCCTACTCTAACCTTCCCTGCACTTTGTTCAAATTCCATCTCTTCCCACTTTGTGAGCCACTCACAAAATCTAATGAGAAATAAATTGTGATCAAGAGAGGAATCTTGTCGCACAGGATTGCATTCATATTGACGGAGATGTTTCCCTTTCATTGGTGTCTTGACATTAACAACATTCCACCATGTTATTATTTGTTGCAAAAACTCAATGACACCTGAAACACTCCCACTTTCCAACATTTTCAGTGCCGCTACATTTTTCTCATCAAACAATTTGATAGCAAATGTCACATTCTGCCTTTCCTAATTGGTAGGATAGAGCACTTTCTCTGACAAACCAGGAGCCATCTTAACATGTGAACTACATTCTTTTGAATACCCGGTACAGTTCTTTCAAAGGCATCAAGCTGGCTTTCTTGGTAGTTTCAAACTCCACAGGTGAAGGTAGTACAAATGTTTGAATGGGATTCTTTTGGTTGAGCCAATTGTTTCTGACACATTTTAACAAGTGAACTGAATCAAAAAGAAAAAATAAGGGGACATTTGGATCAAAGGGATTCGGAATGGAGGAAGAGTTTTCCACCACACACTTGTTCAAAACAAATTCTGTTAACTCTCTTGTTGTCAGAGATAAGTGCTACTACCTTAAATCCAATGTTGTGGATACATTTGAGAACTTTGTTTGTTAATTCAAGAAGTGTTTCTGCAGTAATATTACACACAGGATAAAGTGCAGCTATATGTTTGTTCTTTGATAATAGAGATGATATCATGAAGGCCTGTAATGTTGTGGCAGCTTTCTCCGAGTTGACTGACATGCCGTACAATTTTCCTCCTTTATAAGAAAGACCCTTCTTTACATGAATCTCGTCTAGCATTAGCGTAATAAGTTTTTCTTCCTCTCTCAGTGATGAAACTATTTCTTTCAAGAACAACTCGTGTGAACTTTCTGAACATTGTGGAATGCTGCTACTCAATTTAACCCTTAAAGAGCGGCTCGCAACATAAGTCGAGTTGAAAAAACTGGCAAAAAACGGGTGAAAAAAGGGTTGAAATCGAGTGAAAATGGGTGGGATAGTAATGATCCATACGTCGACATCTGTGGCCTCCCGGCCCACACTAACTCCAGTTCCCCCACCGCGCGTGAGGATGACAGTGTAACCAATAGTTCGCTAAAAGTGAGCAAGGTAGCAAAATCAGCTAAACTTCCATCTTCGAGGTAACACTGTCAGTGCTCCACGAGTGCTACGTAGCTGTATGTGGCGTCATTGTGTAGCGATTTCCACCTAGTTTTCGGCGCAATACAGTTCCTTTCATACTGATGGTTGATATAGCAGTCAGAACGGCCCGGAAAGGCCCAAAACGGCCACAGAGCACCCGCTAGAGGAGGGTTAAGCTTTCTTAAGTAATCAGGATGAGGAAGATTAACAACACCACTATTCCGCATAGACTTGTACAGTATAATGAAGGGCTGGAATAATAAACAGTACAAGCCCATTATCAAGAAATCACTGCTGTATTTTTTTTTCTTCTGAATAGTTAATTCCAACTGTTCAGAGCAAAACCACAATACCTTGGCATTTAAACTTGTGCTATCACTCTTTGTACCACTTTCATTTTCAGCTGACTCCCTGTCAAGAATGTCTCTCATCAAAGAAATGCAGTGGCTTAGTTTGTCTCTGGTATTGACACTTGCTTCTTGATGAGCACCTAGGTGGCTAAGCAAAGACTCAAATTTTGACCACAAATCACATTTGTTCTCAGATCCTAACAGCCATTGTAATTTTTTGTGGTTCAATGCTAAGTTGTCATACCATGCTATAATGGTTAAATCTGTCATAAGTTTAAAAGACACTTATCACCTTTGGTTGGGAATCACAGTTTAATTTTACAAAGGTAACACAGTTATCTTTAGGAACTGATATCCACATATTACTAAGCTTCCCATTGAATCCTTCACTAAACTTTTCAAAATCTTCAATTTTGTCACTCTCAATCCACTCATTAAATATTGTTTCATCCCTTGCATGCAAACGTTTTTTTTTCTTCCTGTGGTGTTGTTCGTGGTTGTGGCAGTTCCTTGGAGAGGTACTTGGGCTGGTTTGGGAAAATAGTTGGAATAGCATCTTTTGAAAGTGTTCCTCGTTTAGCTGTTATAACTGTTCCATCAGTCCGCGTCATCCTGTCTTCCGTGATAACAAAGCGAGGGTCAAAGTGCTTACCACACACAACAGTGTTATCATTAGGTTTAAAATCCATTCTGTTGATGGCTTTGACCCACTGCTGTCGCCGCTCCTTATCCTTGGGGAAGCGAAAGACGGATGCATCGCATACCCGATAATTGGACATGCAGCCAGGAACGCAACATTTACGTGGCATCTGAAATAAAGAAATAAGATTAGAAAAAGGACAGACATCAATATGAATAATGAACTGAAACCATAGCTGCCACTATGTGTCACCCAATTAGTGAGAGAGGTGAAAATGAGTTACCGTACTTGAGAAGTGTGTGTGGAGTTACATGGATGAATGAGGAAATACGAGAGCGGTGTGGTGTGGTTATACTAGAAAGTGTGAAAAGGAACACCTTGAGATGGTTCGGCCATGTGAAATGTATGGGAAGCGAGAGAATGACTAAGAGAGTGTATAAGAGTGATGTGGAAGGACAGAGAGGAGAGCAGACCGAGAGTGAGGTGGAAGGATGGAGTTGAGAGGTATATGCGTGAATGCGGTGCTGGATGGGAAGAGGGCTGTCGGTGGACGGGGGCGATTCATTTGTGGCTACCCCTTCGGGGATCATGGCATCTGGTGATAGATTTGACTACCGTCGCTCATGCGAGGCTCTCAGCAGTATGCATGTGAAACAAAGTAATCCTCCCTAATCTCAATATTGAATAAAGTAGACGTGCCGTTTTGCCCAAAATCAAAACGGCATACCCAACTCTGCGATGGGTTACCATCATTAATCACAATCATCACTACTACTGCCATCATCACTACAACTGCCACAATCATCACGACTACTGTCATCATCACCATTACTATGATCATCATCACTACTACAATCATCACTACTACTGTAACCTTTGTGACTACCATCTTAATAACTACTACATCATTGATACTATAACTATCAACCATCATTACTACTATAATCACCACCATCTTACAATCGTCATTACTACTGTTAACATCATCACTACTACTATAACCATCATCATTACTACTGTCACAAGTATTACCATCATGTATCCTAATGTCACCATCATCACTACTACTGCCATCATCACAATTACTATGATCTTCATCATCACAACTATTGTCATCATCACTACAACTTTCACCATCATAACTACTACTCACCATCATCACTAACACTCACACCATAGTCACTACTGTCATTATTATCACTACAACTATCATCATTACTGGTCACCATCATCACTACTATTATGACCATCATCACTACTACTAGTACTGTCACCATCATATCTACTACTGTTATCATCATCACTACTGTCATCATCATCAATACAACTACAACCATCATCACTACTATTATCACCATAATCACTACTATCACCATCAATCCCACTATTAGCCTACTACCATCAATTCTAATGCCAACTAAACTAACTTAACCTAGCAAATGCAGAGCGAGATGATTTCGCCCCCAGAACGAATGCGTTCATAGTGTGAGAGCCCCTTTGGGGCTCACACACTAAGAACGCCATCATTGCTGGGTGGGGGGGGGGGGGGGGCTTGGTAAAACCATATTTTGGACCTAAAATCATAACTATTGCATAAATTCAAAAAATCTTTTTTGACTGACGTTCGCATTCACGCAACAAATGTTCATGTAAAATTTGGTGAAAATCCGTCCAACGGTCTAGGAGGAGTTCCGAGACAGACAGACATTTTTTTTGTGTGGTACCCACTATACGGGGGGGGGGGGGGGGAATCAGAGTTGATAAAGATTCTTTCAGAACAAATCAATTAGGTATACTGTAGGCTATACTGTACAATGTACCGGTACAGTATCTTATTAAGCCTATAGCCAATTAGCCTAGAAATAATTTAATACTACCTCCATTATCAATACTTTAATCCTAGAATAACACTTGATTATGACTCCTCCTTTATACATTCCAGTATAAAATAATCCATTGGTTCAATTTGTGCACATACCCGAATGATAGTGTTAAACTACTGTAGGCTAAAAGCTATAGTTATATAATTAAACTTATGTAACCTAGGCCCATATCACAAACAAAAAAACACACAAAAGAAAAACTTGGATTTACCACAAGTTTTAAAATTAGGCAATACAGTAATTCCACCAATGCTCTTGTTTCCATTCTAATCACCAAAAATAAGGAACTACATAATGTAGAATTCATATATTGCACCAAATATTTGAGTTATTCCACAAGCCTTGGCTGAAGTACTGCTGGTCACTATTATAACATATCTTACCTTTTCAAAACTGAAAGAAGGCCTTGGGCTTCTCTGCCACTCACACCACCACAGAAGTCCTACTGGTACTTGGCCTAAGCGTCAGGTCCACATTGGCACCTACAAGCTGGGGATTGGTCAGTTGTAGCACATGACTGTCTTTAGGGCAACAGGAGGGTAGAGACTGTAGCATTATCTGTAAACAAATTTGTCTTTAGTTTGCATATCATATTGCACCAAATACAGATTTTACATATTCAAATGAAGATTCAACTTATTCATATGAATAAGTAAAAAGCAAAGGATATAGATTTTACTTAATCCAAATAGAAAACAATGTACTTGTTCAAATGTAGATTTTCCTTATGCAAGTTAAACCTATTTTAATTAAGTAAAATATATTTAAAAATACTCTTATACATCTGAATAGCAGAATAAGTAAAATTACATTAGAAAAAGTAAAATCTGAATTTTAAAAAGTATAATCTACATTTGAAAGTAAAATGACATTTGAATAGGTAAAATCTATATTAGAATATAATGTATACTGTTCATTCAATAAGTAAAAGGTCAATTTGAGTAAGTGCACCATCATGAGTTTTACCAAAAAATATATCATTTGTGTGTGATTTTTCCTTTATAAACAGCGGCTTTGTATGCCGAGGACATGCGGAAAGAAGTATTTATCCATTATTCAACAATCTAAAAACACGGCCTCCACTAGTGGGGAGGACTATGAAGATGAGGGATGATGTGGGGTTAAAGGGTGAATTACATAAGCTGCATACCTAGTAAGATGTATATTTTGTATGCATCAAAACATATTAAGGATGCTCAGGTTTGTGTATAATAAAGTAAATTTACGTCAGTAAAGAAAACAAATACTGTATTGTATTCAAATTTTTTATATCTGGCGGCGTCCGATAGTTGACTTTCTTGCAAAGTTCGCGCATTCCAGCATTGTGATGACGTCACAGAATCCGATAGTTGTCAGGCAACAGAAATTTACATTTAACTTGACCCAATTTATTATATATGTTAGGGGCAAATTTAAGGATATTCCCGATAATGGTGTATTACTAGAGAAATTAACGTTCTGCTAGATAACTTATCTGACTTTGTTATCATCTTTGTGTAATTCACCATTAAAGATGTAAAAAGATGATAAATAGGGCCTAAACTAACTAACCTTACCTTACCTACCAGGTTAGGTTAATGGCAAAACATGGGGGAGGGGGTATGTCTTAACATTGCAAAATAATGGGTATAAAACACACTAATTAATCAAAGAATAGATTTACAGATATTACATATTGAGATGTAGATTTTACTTATTCCAAATTGAAAGAAGTATTTGTTCAAATGTAGATTTTCCTTATTAAATTTTTTTTTTTTTAAATAAGTAAAATCTATTTCAAATACTTACAGTATATTATACATCTGAATAAGTAAAATTTGCATTTTAACACTTACGGTGCAGGCATATTTCCGCCATATTAGGGCTCATTCAGGCACTCATGATTGATTAAGCAAGTGAATGAAATTAAATGTATTCAGCCAAAAACTAGAAGAAAATAGCTTCAAAATTACACCAAACGAACTTCGTAGCTCGAGGGCTTCACCCGCAGCGATACCATAGTGTTATTCACTAATTTTTTCAAGAGAGCCAAAAGTTTAGGACATATTCAGAGCGAGAGCCGCATAAGCCATAAGCAAATAAGCCACAAGAATTATAGGATAAGCAGAATAAAATATATATAGGAACTAAATTACATATTTTTGTGGGATTCTATAGCCACAGATTTATAGAACAAGACTAGTAACAATTATCAGGCTATATTGAAATTCTTTAGTAAAAATAAATTAGCCTAGCCTATATTGAAATTCTTGACTTTACTAATATTAATGTAAAAAATAAATACTTTCATTTAATGTTGTGATGGCCGGAAATGAGCCAGCTTTCTCCATGCTGTACTTGTAATTTGTCACTGCTATTCTTGTTAGGATATCCAAATGTGCACTAGTGACTCTATTTCTCTGGAAAATACAGCGTTTGAATTTGTAAGAATACGAGTTTAGGTCCCATACATTTCATGCATAGCCTACACCGAAACAGTCCTTTTCTCATAAAATAACACTAATTTACGAGGCACCATAACCCACTTTTCTGATGTGGTTTCAATAAAACGAGTAAATGGACAAGACTGGCTGAGTACGAGCCGCCGAGCGCTGGACTTGCGTAACCCACACGAACAGTTCCTCTCTCTCTCTCTCTCTCTCTCTCATCATTCCTGTATAATGGGTGCTCTCTCTTTTCTCCTTTTCTCTTTGTGTTGAATAATTATGAAAAGTAAAGAATTGCCAGGGCCACTAGGCCTTTTCCCATTAGCAATTTTATTAAGTGATTCGTCTGATACGGCATGATGATGCAATTTATAACTAATACTTTGACTTGGCTCTGATTACTGATGAATTCTCTCTCTCTTTTGCGAGCCGCCACTGGCTTGCGAGCCGCGCAATGAAGACCACTGCCATAGACATTCACTAAAATGAGCAATTATCGCTAATGTCGCACTACATTTGCCTTTGGCAGCGCTGTATATCTCGAGAAGTCGTGAGAGTATGGATCATTCTCCTCAGTGCACCGGCCGGCTGGCAGGAGGAAAGACGGGTGCCCTGTTGCACTCGCGCTCCCTCGCACTCGATTCTATAGGCTTTAAAAGCCTGTAAATAGCTGTAAATTGCCATGGCGTTCCGAAACGTCTCCCACAGTCAATGGGTTAAAAAGTATAATCTACATTTGAAAATTACATTTAAATAAGTAAAATATACATTTTAATATAATGTATATTGTTCATTCAATAAGTAGGCTAAGAGGTAAATTTGAGTAAGTGCACCATCTTAGGTTTAGGTTAGATTAATGGCAAAACATGGGGGGGGGGGGGTATGTCTTAACATTGCTAAATAATGGGTAAACACACTAATAAATAAAAAAATCTATAAACAAAATAGGCTATGAATAAAATATAAAAATTTGACCATCGCTTCACATTAACGGTAGCCTACCCCTAACTAACTAACTAATAACCAGTTAGGCTATAACTAACTGTAGCCTAACTTATTATATGTAACCTAACCTAACAGTAGATATTTATGAGGTCCTTAGCCTATAACCAATATCTGCATATTCTTACAGGCTATAACTGTAGCCTAACTAACTTATTATATCTAACCTAACAGTAGATATTTATGAAGTCCTTAGCCTATAACCAATATCTGCATATTCTTACCTTAAGTTAAGTGCAGTGAAATAAGATATCCATGACTCGAGCAATCTCTCAGACTCGATTTAATTGTGCCCACCAAGATTAGGAATTATGCAGTTAATAAAGAACCTCGAGAAACCTTGCTACATACTTCGTATGTGTGCTGCAATTTCGTAGCCTAAAGAATTGTTAAAAACTCTGGTAGTTGATATCCATTGCCGACAGCCTATAGTTTCAATCTTGCCATTCCATATCTCACTTTAAACTGCTTTTTTTCATAGCAGTGATGCTTTTTAAAACATTTTACAATGGATATACATATACATTTCCATATGTTTGACATACCTTTTACGAAATCCTGATGGAAGAGTTGAAAAGTTAGAATTAAACTAAGATAGATCGTAGCTGTCTCATTGTTTACAAGGTGGCGGGGCCCTTGGCGGGAAAATACACGGCCACTGGTTGTGACGTCACAGCTTGATACTGGCGGGAGACCCAGGCCTGTTAGTATCAAGAAGGCCTTGCCCCAGCGCCCACCACTATCTAGTGCAGATAGCCTCCTCTATGGTGGATGGGAAAGAATATCCACCACCGTATTTCCCTGTGAGGCGTAAAATGCGGCTGAAAGGGTTGGGTGAAGGCTAGGAATCCTCTTCCCCTTGTAAAATTCACCTACTAGGACGAGACAGAGAAAGGGGCACGGGAACACGAAAGTGGCCCCGGACCCTAAGAATTGGAACTTTATTTGTTGTTTCAGTTTGGGCTCTGTCTCGAGTCAGCTACCTCCAGCTAGGAGGCATGTGCCTGAGTATATACAAACATACATTCATTTGCTATGCTCAACGATAGAAGAACTGCATCCTTCATCGTCGTCCATGAGGCCATTAGGAGAGTCCACTTTCAAGTGGTATCTTCCCATGTAACTAGGAGAATCCACCTTATTATGGGATCTTCCCATTTGCCTGAGTTAGAGCCATACCAGCACAATCCCCCCCCCCCCAAGACCTCACCTGCCCGAGTCGGAACCACAAGGACACAATTAATGGCGCTATTAGGACCCAATGTGAGGGAGACCTTGTCCTCGCTCCTAAGCCTAGCAGGAGGAGCAAGATTTGACAGAATTATTTGGTAGCTCTTACAGCTGGGAACAGAGGTCTGTCCCTCTGTCTCTAGTCATCTGTCCATCAACCAATCCCAGCTTGACCTGCCATTCAGCCACAAATGTGGCCTGTTCATCAGCCATATTGGCCTGTCCATTAGCCAAACCCACAGCCTATCCAGTAGCCCCGCAAGTCTATCAACCTACTACGCCCACAGCCCTGAACAGCCAAAACCAGGAGTTTTAACTCAACAATAGGTTTGTCCATCAGCCTGCAACACAACCAAGAGAGAAGAAGAGGATGTACCACGATCCACCCTTGACTCTATATTAAGTACACATGCAAATAGAGTGACACACCTGTTATGTACGTGCCACCCCCTGTAAGCGGTTAAAATTTTGATGAACGACTTATCAACGTATTTGTCGTTCCACTTTTTGGGATCCTTTTTAACCCTTGTCTATCGGGGCCCGACTTAAGTCCGTATCTAAAAAGCTGGACAATGTGGCGGGGCCTGACTTAAGTCCGTGTGCAATTTTGGCGCAATATTGGCTCTGAGAGAGAGCCGAGCGGTGGGAGGAGCATAAGTTACCTCATGACCGCTCGCCACGACCGTCGTGGGCCCACTGACATTTACTCCACTCTACTCCACCGTCTCTCACTCGCTACACACGTAATTATGTAACAAAATTACCGTATTTTAGCGATTTTGCCCTTCGGTTGCACGATCGTTGCAAGACAACCAGTGATCGTAGAAGGATGGTTCGGGTGTCATTGGAAAGCTCAATTTACGCCCTTTCAGGGATACATACTTGTATTACGCTCTGGCTCTTGTTTATGCATGAAAAAGAGCACGGAAACAACCCCATTTATGGTAAAAAAAAACCCGCTGGGTGGCACGGTCAAATATACTCCACCACCCGCTCTTAAGGTGTTAAAAAGTAACCATGAACAGTCCATACACTTTACCTGATATACTAATACCTTTCAATCATGTCTGACGAATCTGTCGTCGTCAGTTAAGATTATATACTGTATATTCAGTTTGCATAACTGCCTCCACACCACACGCTGCTCATCAATTAAACAAGTATCGGTACTTCACCAAATTTCCCTCTCTCCCCTCTAAAACCTAGGCTACCTCTTGCAGGTTGTATCTTATTCTATATAATGATTATCAAGTCTTCTTTATTTCCATCCTCATGGTGAATGCCTATATTATTTGTATTGTAAATAAACTTCTATAAACTGTAATCATGTATCTGTCTACAATGAGTCCCCACAGGTGGCAAACCCTTTCAAAAGTGCTTATTTTACCCTCTCGCTCTCGCTAAGCATTAATTGTAATTACGTAGGCCTACACCTACTGTTCATTCTTAACCCTACTATACCAGCGACGTACGTTGGCCGACAGTAAAAATGTCACTCGCCAATACCAGCGACATACGACATGTCCGTAATATGCGGTCCTTGTACTACCGAGCGGTACCTGGCAAACACTTGTAAACACTGCTTTGAGACCTTAGCAACACTTCACAGAGGTTGTTCTCTCTCGACTCTGAAACCATTTTGGCCACAATGCGTGGTACTGGAGGTTACATTTATAGTAATACCCTCTGGTACAGTAGGGGTTAAGCGTCAGTTGTGCTACCGCGAGAAAATACATGTATGTTATCATTCTGTCTTAACCCAAAATATTCTCTATAGCCTAATTTGAATGTACAATACACCCAAGGATAGAGCAAGACCCATAAAACTGAAAATAGAGTCAAATTTTCACAATTAATATTTGTGTTTAAAAAATATATAATTGTTTTTCCGAGTTCAGGCTACACCATCATAATTTATTTATAAGTACAGGTAGGGCCATATAATTATATGTATACTGTATATGAATTTAGAAGCATTTTTCATGCTCTTTCCAAATGTGTTATCAGTACCGGGTATTTATTATCATCAATAGTTGTTTTTATATGAATGAAATAAAGATTGGTGTTTGGCGTAGACAAATTATGCATGCATAACCAAAATAATCACTCGACATCAATTTTGAGGAACAACAATTACGTTTGGAACAATCTATTATATTGCAATAGAAAGAGGAAAGGTTGATCTTTAATAGGAAAATCCACAAAAATGTACATTATGATCATTAAAAGTGAGGTACTGTATAATAGCAAAATTATATACGCTCACATTTTCGGACTCTTAAAACTATTTATCATTCTCAGTATATCATGTTCCAAGATGTTTTAGAGCTATAAATTATGGTGATACATACTGTATAGCTCGTTGTACAAGGAAGAGAAGGAAACAAACCCGAATTCTCTACTCCAAATATTTGAGAATCTACGATTATATATAAATAGACAATCGTCGGACAAAGATTTTAGCATTCGTAACGGTTTTATATTGAAACGAGTTATAGTGTAGGCTACACTGATTGTTATGCCGGGTTGTAATCCAACTGGCTTCAGTATTATCTATTATCAATCCGGGTTTCGGATATTTAGATTTGGAATATTGCTCAACAGGGACACATCGAGCTTAGTGAATATAATTATTTACTCAATCAAGCAACGCTAACACAATAAACACACAGGTTAGATTACACTCTTATTTATTCAATTGCATGCTATACATAAAATGGGGTACTATACTATACTATTATATGGAACAGCAAGTAAGTAGAATGGTGACTAAGAGAGTTAACTGGTTTTACTCTAATGAAGTTCAGTTTGTCACTTACATAGTAATAGAAGAGTGAAATTATGCAATGATAGACAGACACATATATACACAAACAAGAATCATTGACAATAATACATACGCGAGTAAAGTGTCTAACGCGAAGTATTCTGACAAAGACACGGTAGGCTGTGGAACCTATCGTTCAGCTGCTGCGCAGGAGTATGCGTGGTAGGCAACAGGAAGTGAGGCCGCGCTCAGGTGAGAATATCAAAGGTGCCGCGCTATACAGTAGACTATAGTTCAGGTGGACTGCGGTCACGGGAAATAACAATTTGCTTTAATGCGATATTAAATCAGGGACTAAGGTTAGGCGGTTTATTTGATTCTAGGGAGGAAGATAAGTTAAATCTGAATTCAACTATCTAAGAGTTTATTGCGAATAATCTCACACGAGACACGAAAAATAATATTCGATCATAGATGAGGTCAAATCACACAGGTTGATTCACAATAAATATAGTGACTGAATCGGAATAGATAAAATATAATTTAATATAGATTGGGATAAATTACCAACTAATTAAGAAACGCAGATGAAAGAGCGTGAGAAAATAGCTTAACAAATAGCTATCTGGAATGGGCGTACACGACGAAGTTGCACTTATGAAATACTAAATATGGCATGAAAGGAGTTCTGATAAAATTAACAAATTCCTAAAAGAATGCAGAACTACTGTAGCGTTGTATTATAATGTAAATACAATTATAATCATTGGATTACTATATAAAGTAATAAATAGAATCAATAGCCAAATAGTAGGCGGAATCGATAAAGGAATAGACAATCTGAATTCCTAGATTGGTGTGGAAAGAATTACATGACCCGAGTAACGTATATCATCAGATTATTAACAAGAACTAATAGAGATCAGATTTTTTGATAAAGAATTCATTCTAATTCAACGGAAAGGGTTCTTGACTTTCGAAGAAGGGAAATGATATTATATGTAGTCTCTGGCGATAATTAGGCAGATATATGGATCCTGAAATGGGCGTAGGTTCTAGGTAGGGTGAGGTGGGGGTGTAACGAACTATTAGTGGATAAAATATTCACCAAAAATCAGGTAACAAACTTTATGGAAAAATAGTTATATCACAATAAACTATGGGTCAAGGCCTATCATGGTGATTTTTACTAATCGTGTAAGTAGTAGTTAAGGTCAACTTATTAAATTTTTAAAAAAGGGTACCCCTTGTTCGGACCATACCCACCATATGGGGTGGTCCGAACAATGCATGGGAGTGATCGAAACACCACCCTTTTCACTTTTAAAATGCATAGTGAGATTGTAAAAACTGGTGATCTCAAATAAAATATATGTTGAAAGTGTCTTTATTGCCAATTTTAGAGCACATTCTCAAGAAAGAAATATTATATTCCATACTGTCACAACTTATGATTTTACCAACATAAAACACCTTACATCCGACATTCTTCCCTTCTTCTAACTCCAGCTCAACACAACCAAGTACTTTTTGTATTATTTGGATATTTTTTTTTTTTTGGACTTTAAACGCCATTTAAATTTGTGGTGTACCGAACAGTTCGGTACGCACCCCATCGCTACACCCTTCGTGTCATCAGTGTTTACACATGCATGATGCTGAATGAAATGTCTGAATGGAAGCCATTCTCACCAGATATCATTGCAGCTAAGTACATTTCACTATTAACCCCCTGAGTGCCAGGTCCGTATATATACGGACTCGCTGAAAACAAATCGTAGCAGCGAAACGACTGCACCTATGGCTTTCATATTTCTACCACATGTACCTTACCCTTCTGGCTTCTTGCCACCACCAACACAACCCCCTCCCCACACCCACCCGCTGACTATCGGTCACCTCACAAGGGAAAAAAAAGAAAATCTGTGGCGGCGAAACGACTGCACCAATCGGTTCCATATTTGTGTGACAAGTCCCTTACCTTTCTGCCTTCCGCCCACCATCCCCCAAACCACCCTCCTACCTATACGTTCCGATACCATAAAAGTCGATGATTTACTCTGAAAATTTCAGCTACATTCGGGACCATTGGGGACCTGATTTCTGGCGAAAATGGAAAAGGGGAGTGTTTATTTTACCATTATCCTTCCTTTCTTACCCAACTTGATAGATTTAGCCAAAAAAATAAAAATAAAAAATCCTCTGGCACTGGCAGATGCATAGGGTCAATAATTGTCTGGCACTCTACGGGTTAAAATTAAGCATCACACCACTAGAATCAGCACATTTTCACAGTCAAGAAGCACTATATTAGAACGCGAAATATTCCATCGATCACCTACAAAATAGAAAAACTGACCTGAAAACTCTGTCCGTCGCGATGTATACTATAGTTTCCCATCATCCTCAAGCGCTCCGTTTTCTTCTTTTGAGGTGTTGGGGAAACTATTTTATTATTGATAGGGCAGAAATTATGGACACTGTTCGTTTCACCCCACCTTATATTGGATTGAAGAAGGGAATCAGTTCACGTTATACACTTTCACTTCGATTTGGGTACACAAATAATAATAAACACACACAAATAAAATCTGAGAGTATTCTGACTAAATAACACGTGTAACAATGACTATGTAAAGTACGTACAATTAAGGTTTTGATGGATTAACACAGTTTATCTTAGCAATATCTCGTACTTAATGAATCACTGTACGGATCAAAATTAGATATCTTACACGGGTATCATAAGGTCAAGATAGATCTTAGGCACAGATCTAGAGTTAACTATAATAGAATACTCGCATATTTTATCTTACCTTCAAAATAATAGCCAAAACTTAAAAACACTCAGAGACACTTAGGGTAAAGGGTAGAGGTAGCCATGAACGACAATCTCGATGACGTAGGACTCGTGGTTCTCCTGGGCTGGACGTCAGGGGGAACTACCTCTCTTTCAGGTACAGAGGAAGTTGGTTCCGGGCTCCTCTACACACTCTCATTCAGGTTGAGCTTCAATACCAATCGTTTCCCACAGCCGGCTTAACCAGTGGAAGGAAGCAATAGTATTTACTAACTTCCTTCAGTTTCAGTCAGACTATATGCAGATTATTTTTGGGATTCAATTTGGTCTATCTCAATAACATAGGGACATGTGGATATCGTTATTTTGGCTATGATGAAGGCAATTCCTAATCTAAAAATACATGGAAGTTATTTATCTACACACACAGAGATTCTTGATCTCTCGATATTGCCCCCCCCCCCCCCATTTTTAGAGGGCATTATGGTGACGTAATGGATGATTTTCTGTTTATCGTGTTATTTGGCTTTTCTTATTCTGCAGGCCATAGGTTTATCACTATTCACTTTGGTTGCACTATTTCCAGTCTTCCCGGGAGGTACTTTAGAGGGGGTACTGGGATTCCCATTGATGGCGATATTGAGATGGTTCTTGGTGTTGAACTTGCATAAAAAGTTCTTCACTATATTGCAAGTCTGGCCGGAACTGGTGATATGCCTTGGGTGTTTGTCCCGGTCTCTGCCATTGGAGGAGCCGGGGTCCCTGTGATTGGTCTGGACTCGAACTCCTTTCTCGGGCAGACTGACCTAGATTCCCGGAAATTAGAGCATGGGTAGATCTGGGAAAAGGGGTAGGCTGACCTATTCCGGCAGGTATTAAAGCCTGGAAAACTGGTCAGGTGTTATTGTCTCTTGGCTTCTGATGTTGTCTTTTTCTGTTCCTCTTGGTGTCTTTTATTACAGCTATTCTGGTGTTGTGAGGTTGCTGCTCTCCGGGCGTGATTGGGGTGTGGCTGCTCAACCCTTTATCTCACCACCTTCTTCCAAGACAAAATCTCGGCCTCGAAATCTAAGGTCATACGTCCTGAAGGTTTCGGTAGTGAGAGAGGGTTTCAGGTTCTGGAGTATTAGACACCAGATGGTTGTAGGGATGTCGACAGGACTGGTGGTGTCGATTTCTAAGGTCAGCCGAAGAGGAGTTTTTGAGGACTTTGCCAAATGGAGCAGATGGGCAGGAGAGTTGATGGTAGTGTTGATGTTGTCTGAGGACACAACCAAGCTGTTTATTTTCATCGGGATGGTAGGATCAGTTGAGCTAGGAGCTGTGGCTGCTGGAGGAGTTGATGGTGTACTGCCATTACTTGGGTTTGTAGAACTGCTTGGCCCAGGTGGGAGGGGCTTGTTGTTTTGGGGGGCTTTCCCTATGGTAGTGGCTGGTGGGGCAGGTTGAGGAGTTGACCTCGCACTAGGTGTGGCGGTGACCCTTTGAGGTGGTGGCTTTGGTGGGAGCCCGCCTTTTGTAGGTCGGCTTGAAGGTGGGTGCCCATCTTTTAGGTGGAGTCACACGTCTGCCAGATCTTCGACATGGTGGATTAGATAAAGGTTGCATTAAAGATGGTGACCTTAATTTTATTTTGGCATTTTTGGAACAGGATGGGGGGCGGTATAGCTAGACTTTGAATTGGTGGAAGGATTAGGTGGCGGGGTAGGTGATTTATGAGAAGAGGTAAAGGGTTTAGGAGGCTTAGTGAGAGGTATAGGTAGTTGAGAAGAAGTTTCAGGGCTGTTTTCAGATGATGAATGCGAAGTATGAGATTTAGTGAGAGGTATAGGTAGTTGAGAAGAAAGTTCAGGACTATTTGTAGTTGGACTGGTGGTTTGATTGTATAGATTTATGGGTTGGTTATCTGTATGAGGGGATAACGTTGATGGCATTTTGGACAGTGAAGGAGAAGTTTGACATTCTAGAGAGGGAATGCTATGGATGGCTGGAGTGGTAGGTAAAGGACAAGGTGATTCAGAAACAAATAGGTAAGTTGGTGGCAGATGAGGAAATGGGAGGGGTTGACTTTAAGTTAGTGACAGTTTTGTTAGATTGAGTAGGAAGTTGAGGAGGTGCAGAGACAACTCGCATAGGAATTGGAGGGGTAGTTTCAGAGCCAAAGTTGTGTGAGGGTAAAAATAGTGCAAGCGGATGTTGCTTGATAGAGGGTTTAGATACTGGTTGAATAGGTGGTGCAACAAGATTTGGTTTTGCTAAGGGTGGAGGAGAGATGGGTGGAAGAGTGGGAGGTGTCAATGGTTCTGTGGATCCTAAATTCTGGTCATTAGTTGCAGGCAATGTGTCATTATCTTTGGGGTCAGCAAGCATAATCATATTTTCATCAATGGGTTGAAACCTACGTATATATCTATTTCGGTATGCGCGTGACTCACCAAAAAGTTAATGGTAACCTGGTAACAGTTTGGAACAGTTAGGATCTCGAAAGGACCTTGGTATCTAGGCTTGAGTTTGGATGGCACTGGCAGCTGAGCAATCATGACATGGTGGGGACTAACTTTGGCTGTTTCGTCAGGTTGTAGGTCTTGGATATATTGCAGCTGTCGACGGCGGTTCTTTAGATGCACTAAAGATTAGCCAAAATTGGAGGAGGGCTTGTATGGGACAGATAGGTGACGTAGAGGTAGGAGCAAAGGAGGTACTCCAAACACACGTTCGTGGTGTGATATTCCGTCTTTTCTGGGGCAGGTATTTATCACTCCCTGGACTATTTTCACTTGGCTGGGCCAATCCTTGGTGTTCATTTGTTGCAGGTTGTTCTTATTTGGTTTGTAATTGTTCGGTGGCTTCTTTCGCAAATTGAGTTACCCTGAGGCCAGTACGGGGAGGAGTGGCTTATTTTGAATCCTCACATCTGTGATAGTTGGGACCAAATGTGACTGGTAAACTCAGGGGCATTATCAGAATGTATAGCTTCCGGTAATCCAAAATAAGGAAACACGTGTTGTATCATTGCTTCAGCTGCTGCTAAAGCTGAATGTTCTTTTGCCGGACAAGCAATTACATACTTCGTGTCCACAGAAGTGATAATATACTTATAGCCTTGGTTTCCTTCCATAGGTCCCATCACATCTACTGCAAGAAGTTGCCATGGTATGGACGCTACTATCTTTCCTGTAGGTCCGGCTGTACGGGTCCTGTCTTTGCCCAATGCACAGGCTCTGCAGGCTTCTGCAATTCTTTTAGCTTTGATGTAAGGAGAAGGAGTCCAGTATACTTGCTGGAAAGTAGCAGTTAACTTCCTTTGGGCTAGATGGATGCCATTGTGCATATGGATGGATTGCATGTTTGAGAGTGCTGCCTTTGGTGTTCAGACAATTTTTCCGTCTGGCGTGAACAAGTTATCTCCTCTTCTGGTGAGTTGGGAGAAAATACTTCTAGGCATCTAGTCTGGTTTCTCTTGTTGTTGAAACTGATTCAGCAGTTCTTGTTGGTCTTGATCTTATGAGTCTTGATGATGGATTGCTAATATTGGTTGAATCTCGGTGTTCTGGTTGGAGGTATATTTGGCTGAGTTAGTTGGAAGTCTTGATAAAGCATCAGCGTTAGTATGGAGTTTTCCTGGTCGATAAGCAATTTCGAAGGTAGACTCCTCTAATGACTCGCCATCTGACGGTCAAGGCGTTTTTGGTGTCAGATTTTCGAAGCCATTGGAGGGTGTGGTGATCGGTGATGATGGTGACCTTGACACCTGCTAGGTATGCTTTGAAGTGTTGCAAGGCCCAAATGATACCTAGACATTCATTTTTGGTTACTGGATAGTTGAGTTCTGCTGGATTTAGTGTTCGGCTGGCACAGGCAATTATATGTTCTCTTCCTTCTCTAGTTTGCCCTAGAATGGCACCTATACCGAATAGTGAGACATCCGTGTATAAGCGGAATGGTTGAGTGTAGTCTGGGAAGGATGCTACGGGAGATGCTACTAGTAGTTCTTTTAGGGTGTTGAATGCTTGTAGACGTTGTTCTGTCCATAAAAATGTTTCGTCTTTCCTGGTTAGGTCATGAAGGGGCTTGGCAATGGTGGCAAAGTTTTTGACAAATATGCGGTACCGGTAATAGGAAGCTAAGCCGAGAAAAGCTTGGACTCCTTTGACATTTGTGGGAGGAATTATGGTGCTAATGACATCTAGTTTGTCAGGATCTGGGGAAATTCCTTTTTCTGAAACGATGTGTCCTAGAAATTGGACTTCCTTCTTGGCCAGAGTACATTTTGATGGTTTGAGTTTTAAGTTGGCCTCTCTGATCCTCTGAAACACTTGTTTAATCTCTGTAGGTGTTCAGCCCAGGTTTTCCCGAACACGATTATGTCATCCAAGTATGCCAGGCATGTTTCCCAGGTTAATCCTTGTAGGACAGATTCCATTAACCTGGAAAAAGTTGCAGGGCCGTTGCATAGGCCAAAAGGCAATACTGTGAATTCGTATAATCTCCCTTGACTCGTGGCAAAAGCTGTCTTTTGTTGTTGTTCTGGAAGGACTGGTACTTGCCAGTACCCTGCTTGCAGATCCAGGGTAGTGAACCATTTAGCTCCTAATAGGGAATCTAATGAGTCGTCTATCCTGGGTAGTGGGGTAGCATCCTTTATGGTGACGTCGTTCAGCTGTCGGTACTCAATACAAAAACGGGTGGATCCGTCTTTCTTCCGGACGAGTACCACCGGAGATAATAATAATAATAATAATAATAATAGTTCTTAAAGCTGGCGCATGCTAAGCCAGCTAAGGATAGCTCAATAAGGCCGATTAGGCGTATTTCCATTGGGGTCCTGTACTACTATCCCATCCCTTTGCTCATGAGGGATGGTAACGACTCAGTGCTTGTGAAAAATCTTTAATGCGCCGAGCGTGGGCGCGAACTCGGGCCTTCTGGGTGGAAGTCCGAGACGCTAGTCACTACACCAAGCGAGCCGCTACTACACCAAGCGAGCCGCTTGATGACCAAGGGCTTGTGGAATGTCCGACAACTCCAGTTGCCAGCATATCTTTGACTTGGGATTCTTCCTCCTGTCTTTGTATCAGATTTTTCCTCCGGATTGGTTGTTTGATCGGTTGTCCTACAGTATGGATAGGATGGTGAAGTACGTTGGTTTTCCCGACGTCTCGGTTAGAGGTAGCGAAGATGTCTTGGTAGGGAGTCATTAAAATCCGCAGATCGGTTTGTTGTTGAGAGGTTAAATGGGAAGGAATATCAGGTAGGGGAGAGGAGTTTGGGAGGTATTTTCTGCAGGTACAGAAGGTTCAAGTTCCCCAATGTCTAACCCTTTTGGTAAGGTAATCGGTTGATCGGAGATGTTTTACAATGAACGGAGGAAACAAAACACAGATAAAACAAAAAGGTCCATGTGCCTAAAGGCATCCTCCATTCATAAAATGTTTTTAACAACTGGATTTAAACATTTGTAGATTGTAAGTTTGTGGAAAGTAATTCGAGGGAAGTGAATTCCAAAGAGTAGTAGCTCTGGGGATAAATGAATTCTGATAAGCAGAAGTTCTGCATTGTGGAGGAGAAAGTGTAAATTCATGAGCGCTCTCAGCTGCCCTAGTTCTACGGGGAAAGATGTGGAGAGGCGGCACAATTGAAGCAAGTTCCTCGGAACAATTGCTGTGAAAATATCTGTAGAATAATGCAAGGGATGCAACGTTTCTTCGTATGGATAATGTAGGAAGGTCCTGTGTGATTGCAGGGTTATTGATTAATCTAATAGCTTTATTTTGAATTTTGTCCAACTGCCTCAATGCAACCACTCCACTCCACCCCACAGAGGTGAACAGTAATCCATCTGAAAACGCACATGACTTTTATATATTACGGCCAACTGCTGGTCAGTGAAGAATTCTCGAACTCTGTACAGGAGTCCCAGTTTTTTAGAGGCATTCTTAGCAATGCTTCTAACATAATGTGTCCAGCTCAAGTTAGTAGTTAATGTTACACCGAGAATGTCAATACTAGGGGAAGTGGGAATATTTACATCATTAAAAGATATATGGGAGTCAGTGAGATTCTGTCGGTTAGAAAATTTAATGTACTTGGTTTTCTGTGCATTAAAGGAAACTAGATTCTTTTGTCCCCATTCATTAATTCTAGAAAGGTCCTGGTTCAGAGAAATTTCAGTGTTTATTTTTGAATTTATAAGATCGGGTTGGGTGAAAGAATTGGTAAATGTGAAGGAACTGTGGAGTGTTGAGTCATCTGCGTAGGAATGTATTGGATTATGAGTGGTAGATATGAGATCATTGATATGAATGAGGAACAGAATTGGGGCCAAAACTGATCCCTGGGGAACACCAGCATTTATTGAGTGAAATTGAGAATAAAGGCCATCTACCATTACACATATTTTTCTGTTATGAAGATAAGAAGAAATTAGTGGAACTAATGATGCAAGGCCGTAGTGTGACATCTTCGACAATAAGGATTGATGCCAGACTCTATCAAATGCCTTTGATATATCCAGTGCTATTGTATGTGTTTCACCATGTTGGTCTGTAGCTTGGTTGATTTGATGCGTAAGAAGGCAAAGAATGTCTGCAGTTGATCGACATCGTCTAAAACCATATTGCCTATCACTGATTAATTTATTATTTGCTATTGTTTGCTATTTTTATGCAATTGAGTTGATTGGAGATTAGGCTTGGAGCGGTCAGGCAGTCCCTATCAAAAGGGCTTTGGAGGTGAGGGGTCATTATGGCATCCCCAGGTAAGGTGGGCAAAATGGGTACCCGTCTTTCATGGTGGGGGGAAAGTGTCACTAGTTTGGACGTGACAGCTTGAGTGGTCTGGAGGAGACAAATGGTAGGTTTACTCGGGTTCTCCTGATTGATCATAAATTTGGGTTTAGGGTTTAAAACTTTGGGTTCTTGGGAGGAGGGTAAGACTGGAAATTTGTATTGGCTTGGTATTCTGGTTAGCTCGGATGAGAATTTGTAGGGGGGTTGGATTTGGCTGGGGGAAGTTTTGGCTGGTTGATAGTGGCTACGTTATTTGAAACTGTAGGGAGGGGGGTGATTTTTGACTTTATGACTGTTTAGGTTTTTTTTTTTTTTTTTTTTTTTTTTTTTTTTTTTTTAGTAGGGGTGAGAACGTCAGTGTTCTCTTCCCGCAATCGATGAAAGCGCTCAGGGAAGTGAGCAAATCGAGACCCAAGTATCCATCATACTTGGTCTCCTTGGGATCATAGACCATAAAAGAATGATCAGTTCCATGGTATGGGACAGGGGTACTAACGTATAATGGAAGAGTCTGTCCATAGTTTGGTATAATATCATCATTAGCACTTACTAAAACTATGGAAGAAGGCTGAATAAGACCTAAAGCTTTGTGGTTCTGTCTGAAGAATGGAAAGAAGAGACATGAACGGGAAGCTTCCGCATCAATTAAAAGTCGGACTTTCACCCCATTTATGGTGATCTTCCTGTAGTTGGGAAGATTATCTGGATCTGTCCCCTCATGAACCTCATTCTGACGACTATTTGTGTGCGGGGGCGGCTTAAAAATCCAGATCACCTGTAGTTTCCACTACTGGTTCTGGTTCTTCAAGGTCTTCTTCCTCGTTGAAGCTTCCAAATCCTGCAGTTCCGTCTTCAGTTATGGTAGCTATGCGTCTGGGCTGGATCCAGGGAATCTGAGACCACCAACTAGGTGACCTGGTCCTTCTCTTGGTCAGTTCCGTGAATGACTTTTTCAATTATGTCAACACGCACTGTCCATTACATGGTTTCCAGTCGGCGGGGCGAATCCTGGCCCATTCCTCAGCTTTGTCACTGGCTCTTGGTGCCATAGGGCCAGCTGTAGGTACTGTAGACGGGTGCGTTGTAACTGTACTGATGACGGCGATCTTGTCTTGCTCTCTTGTTCTCCTCAGAGCCATAATACGCCTTATTACTGGCATATCGTTTTCGTAGTTTTTGGGCTCGGTTATTGAGAAGTGATCAGCCACTGGCTCGGGCAGAATTCTCAGTAACGCCTTAAACACTATTTTCTTTCTCTGAGCTGTGGTCTCGTCAGGGAAAGCGGTTATGGCTATTTGATTCAATTGTTTTATAGTGTCGTCCAAATCTCCTGAATATTTAACTTAATGAAATTTACGGTCCGCAATTGTCTGGCCAAGGACTGGGTTGATAGCTACTTTGATGTAACTCTCAAACTGTTCCCAGGTTAACCCGGGCATATTGTCACGCACATACCCTGACAGCTTAGCTGCGTATTTTCCTAATTTCATTACCACAGTATATATCTTGGATGCGTCATCGTTCCCGAACGTCATGTCCAGGACCGGTTTGACTATTTATTAGTGGCCCCTCCATCATTGACGATATGCCTATTAGTATAATAGTCCCCTATCAAGCACCCGCGGTTCGCATGTTTGAAACACCCGCTGCAGGGGAAAGAGTCCTACATCATAAGTGTAACGCTAATTCTCCTATGGAATCGTTTTTATGATTGGGTACTCAATACGAAAAAACTTTGTAAAAAATACAAAATAAAAATTAACTTAAAATTTGTTATATTAAGGCTTTCCAGCTCGTGGATGTCTTATGTGGATTCTAGCCGAGACGCTGCATCAAGCGATGCCATTCCTCCTTCCCTTCCCTGTGCGCATCGTGTTCAGACGTGCGCTGCCTGTGCTCCGCTGTATTCTTCGTTCGCTCAACTCTAGTGAGTCTTTTGCTCATTTGTATATTTCCGAGTTGTAATAGAATAGGTTTAGACTAGCTAGAACAGGCAGCCCCATTGGTATGCCCACAGGGAAGTGTTAAATTAGAGTATTATTGTATAGGCGCCATGTAGCCCCGTGGGCATGCGCCACTTATTCATTATGTTTGTTGTCTGCGCCTTAGCCTTGCTATTACAGTATCTGTTTAGTTAGGAGGCTTTTATCCGCAGGACAATGCTTCAGTTGGCCATCGCTATGAGGCAGTTGCATTATTTTGTTATCTTAGCAGACGCTCTAGTCCAAGAGCTGTCACACGTGGTGTGGAACTGGCTCTATGAAATTTCGGCACCAGAATCTTGGGCACTGGAAACTTGGGCACCGAATTTTCGGCACCAGAAACTTGGGCACCGCAATATTTGGGCACCTAGAATTTTGGGCACCATGACATTTGGGCACCTAGAATTTTCGGCACCATGACGTATGGGCACCTAGAATTTTCGGCACCGTGATATTTGGGCACCTAGAATTTTCGGCACCATGACATTTGGGCACCTAGAATTTTGGGCACCTAGAATTTTGGGCACCGTGATATTTGGGCACCTAGAATTTTCGGCACCATGACATTTGGGCACCTAGAATTTTCGGCACCATGACATTTGGGCACCTAGAATTTTGGGCACCGTGATATTTGGGCACCTAGAATTTTGGGCACCTAGAAAATTCGGCACAGTGATATTTGGGCACTTAGAACTTTGGGCACCATGACATTTGGGCACCAGGAATTTTGGGCACCATTAATTATTTGGGCACCAGGCATATTGTGGTTGAGTATGAAAAATAGTGATGATGGAGGCAAAGATTGTAATAATAGTGATGATAGTATTGGCAGTAGTAGGCTAATGATAGTCATGACAATACTGATGATGGTAATAAGAGTAAAATGATGGTCATGACAATAGTGATGATGGTAATAACAGTAGTAATGATGGTCATGGCTTTCGATTCTTGAATGTGTGAAAGGTGCTTTGGTAATCAACCATAAATCCTTATCCCATCTCCCCTGCTCGAATATAACCACCCGTCTATATCTCAGCTAGCCGGACGGCTTGCTATATTTATCCCACAAATTAAAATTTATATGGAAATATTCCTAGACACTGCTGTTGTTGTATTTTCTTATTTGCCTTCAGAACGATGTTCCACAATTTGTCCTTTTACGTTTTTTTCAAGTTTGTGGTATTGACCTTTAACATACAGTGAGAGGAGCACAGCCAATGACGACATAAGGGAGTCAAACCGGGAGATGGTTTTTGAACTGCGATAGGCCTACAGGTGTTATTTCGCAAAATATTGATATCACTAGGCCTACATACTTTTAATTTTGTTGGACTACCGTACTAATTTAGAGTGATTTTTGTTATGTTTTTTCTATGTGAATGAGGGAGATAAAAGGCATAACTGCCTGCAGCGAGTGCCTCCCCCAGATTTCAAAGAGTGGCAGGGCCCATTACTGTCACATATTTTTGTTTAGGTTTAAAGTGCAGTTTCCCTTTAAATTCGTGACTTATGTTATAAATTGGGACTAGCATTCATATTTTATATTTAGGATAATATTTTTGTGTTTTAGGTCAGCGAATGTTCAGTGCATTATGAACAATGCAATTATTATATACCGTAATTATGCTGACAAAATGTCAGTGGTTAAAAGTTTAATTTGTAGTCAGTGTATGTATGATATACTGAAGGTTCTCCAATTTGCGAAGTAGCTTGTGATGGTTTGTTGGTTACGCTTGGAGAAGGGAGTGGTGCAGCATAGCCTACAAATAATCACCAGTTATTTAAAATAGGACTTTAGAGGCTATGGACCCATGAGGAGCATTAAGCCCACCTTAAAGTCAGGAAGAACGTCAGAACGGAGTCCCCGAGACCCCCAAAGTTTATACCCCCAGGTAGGCCTATACTGGGAATAGAAACCTGGAGGTTGTCCTTTTCGAGAATCCCAGACGTCTTCCGTAATCGCGACCAGGACTGGAGCCTCTGTACGAGAAACCCAGTTCCCTGTCTAATGGTTAATATTATAGATGATGGTCACTATATATTTCTTATATAATTTGAGTGTGAATTACACCATATTCATAACACTACAAAATGGTGTTACGCTGACCAAAGTATAGAATAATAATCCAATTGTTAAGGTCATATATATATATCGGTATTACCAAACAGATTAAGCACCAATTTACGAATTCTAGGTCGCAGAGCTGGGTATGCTGTTTTTATATTATTATTTTTTTTTTTTTATTTAGTTTTAATATTTTTTGTAAATGCGAGAACTGCACATCTACTTTATTTGTATTATTATTTTAATTTTTTCACCAACCAACTTCACTTGTAAACTCAAATACTGTACATGTGGCACTCCAAGGACTCGAACCTAGGATACTCACACCGAAATTATATATATATATATATATATATATATATATATATATATTGTTACGAATCTGGACCTCAGTTGCTTAGAGACGGTATACGAAAATAATTACTAATAGAAATGCACCTTGTCTCTCTACCAAACAACACCACGACGCAACAGGTAAGAGCACTATGAACGCTTCCAGGCTCTTCTCAGGGCTTAAGGTGCACACTGCCCTGCTCCTATTCTGAATAATAAGTAGAACAGAAATAATCATGTAACTTACTAGCTACGAGAACTCGAAACCAACACCGGGATTAGCAATGCTGGGTTGGATAATCAAAACAGTTAAATACATATAGGCTACCAGCAGATATCAACGAAAAAAAAGAGTGCAGGTGTACTTCGAGCATAACAGGCTATGCGCGCCCTCGACAATACTAAACCGTGCGCAAACCAGCCAACGGTAATCCACTCTCAACCCAAGAGAGTTGCACATAATATCTTATACATATAAGAATGGTCTAACAATACAAGGCAGTGTCCTAATATGACTACTAACCTCGGGGTGATATTAGTGGAAACAAGTTGCCCTGACCCCCTCTAATATCACACCAATATATCCTGCTTCAACCCCAGTGAGATACCGCCCGAAACAATGAACTCTTAGAGTCCATCTCCCACACTCACTTAACTATGGGGGGGGGGGGTCCAGACTGAAGCTGGATTCTTAATTAATATTAAATACTCCGTTGTCTCAGTTCGAAACCCGAGATAGGGAACTCACAATTGCTGGGGCAGAACCGTCAAGGTTGCTATCGGGTCCTAAGCACAAACACGGGGAAAATATGTAGGGATTGTGGATGTGTGTGTGTGTGTGTGGACTGTATGGGATTAACGGTGCTTAGTATTAAGGACCCTACAAGCCTCCCAGCTCTCCCCTATCACGGATTCCGAAGTAGCCACCGGAGGTAATGAATATATAAAACAAAGGGAAAGATAATAAAATACTGATCAGAGGAAAAGGATAGTTAAAAGAAGAAATGAATGTCTAGGATTCTCTGTTAATTACGTTAAGTTACTATTATGCAAACAAGGACAAACAAAAGGGGGCCGACTGATGGGTCACAAGAGAGAAAGGACACAGTTGATTTTACTTCACATATTGAGCAATGGAGCGAAGTTGATTAGGGTATGATTGAGTGAATCAGTCCAAACGAACATTGAGAGATTATATAATCTTGCAATGAATAATAAAATTAGCTAGCCAGTTAATTAGTTAACTAATATTGTTATAAATCTTTTGATTCCTAGAAGTCCTTCGGAAGTCGAGTATGGACATGTTGTAGTTGTATTAAAAAAATCAAATAATTGTCGTCTGTTTAGCCGTATATGGGTTAACATTTTATAAGTTCGACTAAATAAGTTATCCTTTGTAGGGCTGAAACCGAGACGCCAATAAATATTTAATGTGTTGGATGTTTATGTTTCATATATTAGTGTAACGTACTACAGAACATGCATATAGATTTAGCAAATTTCTTTTAAATGAAATCCAAATAATACAAGCATAAAACACCGACATTATCATCACCATAATAACATCGCGCTAGTTGCATCCCTACACTGGATGGTGTTTATCAAAGATATGTTTTCCCCTTCCATTCTCTGGAATCCTGGGGGTGTAAAGGTGGAGCAGGGATGAGCTAGGGTTGGAAGAAGGTATTCTAAATTTGGCGAAAGCTATTGTATATTTGGGGAGCTAGTATTGTTAATAATTATGAATAGGTATTGTGAATGATATAAACATGCAAATTTGATATTTGCTACCTATTTTACCAAAGGGTTTCTTATTGAATAATAATACATGCTGCTATGGTTTAAAAACGCAGCTAGAGGTAATGATATACAGAACTCTTCATACGGTGATCTAAGTCATGTTAGTGGTTGGAGTGACGCTGACCTGTTGATATTTGTCTGTTGAGCGCCCTACCATCAGCGACAAGGAGTTTTCCATACCATTCGAGAGAGAGAGAGAGAGAGAGAGAGAGACAATTAACACGGGGAATCTTAAGATCTTAAGCTCTAGCAAACTTTTTCTACATCTATGTGTTCCCAGTTATCGCTAGCATATGACATTTAGTTTCAAAAGGATCTCTCTTAACAAGAGTATTATAATACTCAATAACCCTCTTCAAGACTATGATCACTTATTTATTGTTCCAATTGCTTCATTGTATTGCATTAAGCTTAGGAAGGGCTGCTCATAGTCATAAGTTAACGAAACAATTTAAGGATTCTTATTTTTGTATTATCAATATAAAGATAAACAAAGTATGAATCGAATGTCTATTTTTACCGTGTGTTAGAAAATTCTATGTAGTAAAAATATTCTATTGACCTCGAAGTGGCAGAGTGTATTTTGTTTCTTCTTATCTGAAGTTATGCTTTTCCATACTATGTTATGATCCTATCCTTATTTGTTCACTATAAGCTGATCACATTGTTGGCTGGTAGTCCAATTCAATTAATGCTGTTGTTTATGGGTTTGATTGATACCTGTCTTGTTATCACCAAATTAGTACCGGAGTGCAGTAAACTCCCTGGATGGTAAAAATAATATATACACTGTAAATCCCTGCAATTCTATATTGTATAATAATGTTATTACATTATGGGCCTTTAAAAAAGACTGTAACAAGTACGGTATAGCGAATTAGTTAGCGTGACAATCCATTAGATATTTCTTACAATCTTCTGGTAATTGCTAGGATTGCTCAATTGCTATTGGCGTCATCCTATTGCATAGGGTAAGAAGGACCTCTCATACACAAAGGAAAAATCCATACTTTACCAGGGAGCTTCTGTTATAGGTTATTTGCAATCTTTATACAAATAAAGCTTAAGACGGTAATTAAGATATTTCAGAATCTATAAATTTATACAGGCATAAGTTCAGATCTCAATACTATTGGTAATAAGTCCGTACAATAAAATATTACTTAACATTTTACTTTCTACAGACTCTTTAAGCTAAATTATTGTAATCAGTATACAGGCATCTTGAAAACAACCATTCACTTGTTAGTTATGTAGTCCCGCCTCATCGTCTCGATTGAACTGATTCGAATTATCTCCCTCCTGTCGCCACCACACTAACCTTCCTGCTATGTTTATTTATATATTTATGTATAGTTGTGTATTGATGTTAATTAGAAACATCTGTATTTAATTTCCCTTAATACTCAACGACTTTCTGGAAATTATACTAACCTGCAAAAATGAAAGAAAATTGAACATCACGATATTCCTCACCTAGACCAATCATGTCCCTCCTTTCACACGCCTTTCGGTTTGAGGGATTCATTCATAAAACTACGTTGTTTACTACGGATGAAATGCCACACACCTCCACACACCACAACATTTTTGCGAAGGACTAAGTTGGCCAACTGTACATATATTCCAACTGCGCTATGGTAGCCTAATGTATAGACGAATGGAAGGAATAATTAATGGGGCACTATTAACCCTCGGGAAGGCCTCGCTATAAATTGCTCCTGAACCAGAATAAATTCTATTTTTTCACCAACCAGCTTCACTTCTAAACTCAATTAACGAAATCAACAAATTAATGTGGCACTCCAAGAACTCAAGCCTAGGATACTCACACCGAAATCCTGCGCACTTATGCGTTAAGCTATCAAGACAGTTAATTAAAGAAATATCCACAATCCTACGATTTATTATAGTTTCGAATCCTGCATATTAATCTGAGCATGTACATTTGTACATATATTCCAACTGCGCTATGGTAGCCTAATGTATAGACGAATGGAATGAGTAATTAATGGGGCACTTAACCCTCGGGAAGGCCTCGCTATAAATTGCTCCTGAACCCGAATGAATTATAATTGTTCACCAACCAAGTTTTTACGGAGGCATAGAAGGTTCTTCAGGACAGGAAGGAGGAACAAACAAAATATAAAAACAAATATATCAAATCGGATACAGAAACACAAGATAGGCTACAATTTGACAATTTTTTAATATTAAGCACAGTAATTATGGCGGTTATGCGCTTAAGAATATATATGGAAATATAAAGTAGTAATGAATATTACACAAATTATTCACTAACCTAAAGACAATTATGTAACTGGAATGTAATATAACATTAAACACTGAATAAATTATAGTACAAACATGTTACAAGTGTTTACAGTCTGAATACGTTGATTGCGACTGAGTGGTGAAAAAAGCTAATTATAATTATGGTAGGAAGACTATAAATTATATAAAACCTAAAATTACCAATGTAGGCGAATATTCGTATATTTATTCATCGAGATTAAAATAATCTCGGCGAAACTCCCAAGTAGGCTATATACTTTTTTGTTATGGTGACAAAGAATCGAAATGCAGTATATTTATTTTACGCAAGCTACAGTAGGTCGTCACTATGTAAGTAAACACTATTGTTCTCTTTAAAACTAAATTTAGTTAAATTAAATGGTTCCAATTCACCAATGTAATTGACCATTTGTGAATTTTGGGCTAAAGGGAACTTCAAGCTGCAAATATCGAAATTCTACAGGCATTCAAACTAAAGTACGCTTATATTAGCCCATGTAGGCCTACATAAGTAGGCCTACATAAAGTTATAATTGACATAATTAACAATACCACTAACCGGTACTTTATCTTTGTGTAATTACTAATTATTGATATCGACGAACTGAACTGCAGTGCCCGAAATTCACAAGTGACATAGCCTACAGTAGCCTATAAAAGGATAAGCCGACCCCCGACTCGGGGATAAATTCATATATACAGTACCTCTTGCTAACTATAAGAACAATATTACAGGGCTCTGTCCTATCTCCTATTCTCTTTCTAATTTTTATAAATTATCTCCCTCCTTAACTGTACCTTAATTCCCATCCATTCATACGCAGACGACTCAACCTTACACTACTCCATTAGTTTTTCAGAACGCCCCTGCAACGACAAACGTAATGAAGCCATAGAACTCTTAAATTCTGATCTAAATACTATTTCCAATTGGGGCAGAGAAAACCTTGTTAACTTTAATGCTTCCAAAACCCAATTTCTCCATCTATCTACCCGTCAGGATCTCTCAGCGGACTATCCCTTATTCTTCAACAATCCAAAAATCAACCCTTCATCTTCTCTCAATATTCTTGGTGTCTCTTTTTCTTCTGCTCTCATTTGGAAGGACCATATTACCAGTGTTGCTAAGGCAGCCTCCCAGAAGCTGGGTGTGCTCAACCGCCTTAGGGGGTTCTTTTCCCCTGCACAGCTGCTTCTTGCTCTGTACAGGGGCATAGTGCGCCCTTGTATTGAGTATTGTTCACATGTGTGGGGAGGTTCCTCTCACACCGCTCTCCTAGACAAAGTTGAAAGGAAGGCCTTTCGTATCATTAACTCCCATCCACTCACCAACTCTCTGCAATCTCCCTCTCTCCGCCGCAATGTTGCATCTCTCTCACTCTTCTATCGCTACTATAATAATCAGTGTTCCTCAGAGCTATCCCAGTGCATACCACTTCCTTTACGTAGGGCACGTGGTACCCGTCTTGCAACTCAATCCCACCCCTACTATGTGCAACTCTCCAACCCAAGAGTGAAACGTTACTCTCAAACTTTCTTCTACTCAACAGCTGAGCTCTGGAACTCTCTCCTCCCAGAATCAGTCTTTCCCTCTTCCTATGACTTAAATTCCTTCAAACTCCGTGTGTCCAGGCATTTTGGCTCGAACGTCCCTTGATTTTGGCCCTGTCACTCTTTCAACTATGGGGGAGGCACTCGCTATAGACAGTTATGCCTTTTGCCTCCCTCAATCACATAGAAATAAAAAATGCAAGAGAGTATAATAGTATGGAAAGTATTCCTACTATTAACCTAAAAAGGACTTTTGTTTTTACATGAAAATAAATTGTGCATTGATTTGTAGAGAACTCTAGCATTTGATTTTCAAATATCGAATATTTAGAAATTAAAAAGAAAATACAATACCGTTAGGCTATACAATACCGTTAGGCTATACAATACCGTTAGGCTATACAATACCGTTAGGCTATACAATACCGTTAGGCTATACAATACCGTTAGGCTATACAATACCGTTAGGCTATACTATTTCAATAATGCAAACATGGTTAATTAACAGCTATAACCCTAAACAATGCAGGGCGTGAATCTGGGACAAAACGCTGTGGAAGGCTGACTATATTTGACCACCTAAACGGGTTAATGCTTCTGTTTAAAATAATTTAATAGTCTTATTCTCTGCCAAGAAAACTATTACAAAAGGATACACTAATTAATCACCTTCAAACTCAAATGAACAATATATATATACTGTATATATATATATATATATATATATATATATATATATATATATATATATTATATATATATATGATAGAGCATTACATTCTATCACCTTTTTCACACCACGTATCCCGAGCTCATGCAATGGAAACTTTGCATAAAGTAAAGGATATTGCATTGATTGCGTTCCTTAAAAGAACCTCATACATGAAGCAATACAAATGCAATAATGAAGATAAACAAAATTATATGTTATTTTGAATGAATCAACATAAACATGAGATTACTAGTACATTTACTGTTGCAAAATTAAATGAACAATTATATATATATAGGCCTACACTGTATATATATTTTCCTATGCCTACCTAGATTTAACACCTTACGAGCGGCCTATGCGGTTTATTTATGTGTACCGCACAGCGGGGTGTTTTTAGCCAAAATAGGGCTGTTTACGTGATCATTTTCATGCCTAAATAAGACCCAGAACGTAAAACAAGTACCTATCCCTGAAAGGGCATAAACAGAGCTTTCGAATGACACCATAACGATCCTTGTATGATGGATAGTTTTCTTGCAATAACCGTGCAACGCGAGTGCAAAAAGCAGGTAATTCGGTACTTTCAGTACATAATTGAGTATGTAGCGAGTGAGAGAGGGAGGAGGGAGCTGATATTTGTGTCAGTAGGTTCGCCGCGGTGGTCTGGAGCAGTCATACGCTCGCTAGTCTCCTGCCACCACTTGTCTCTCTCTCTCAGCCACATTACCTGCTGAAATTGCCACTCGAGTTATGTCGAGCGCCGCCACATAGTCCAGCTTTATTTAACTCGACTTATGTTGCTCGCCGCTAAATAAGGGTTAAAATACTGTGACGCCTGCAGCTTGGCAGAACGCCACGTGGGCTCAGCCACTCGCTTGGCCACTCGCTAGCACCTGCCGGGGCAAGGTATTTGGCTACAGTCTATCTACAATGTTGTTCTTTCTTTCATAGTGTTTGTGTTGTTGCAGACAGTCCCGTGGTGGTCTTTATTTTCGTCTGTGACAAGGGGAAGCATTTTATATCATGAGTAGAACATAAGATGCATTGTATATAGTTAACCACCTGTCACCGACTTCTACCTATAGAGCACTTTCTCTCTCTCTCAACTTCTTACCTCTCATTCTTCCTCTCTATTTAATATCATAACTCCCCTTTGGTTCTGCACGATTTCATATATCGGCCATCGTATTATATGCTGAAGCTCTCAGATATTATATGTTTAGTTAGGCATTTTGGAGGGGTTACCATTTTGTCTGTAGAGGTTCGACACACTCACGGTGTCTCCCTGCCTATTCCTTGGCTGTCTGCTGGGCTATTTAATGCTAGACTGGGGTAAGGCTACAGGTATGTGATTTCCGATGTGTAACAGGTTTCGTTTAACCTGTACAATCGCAACGGAGACGTGGGAAGCCTAGGTGGTCTTTCTGACTGTGTACCTTGTGAGTTTAGCACTGTGCTGCGAGTGAGGGCTTTTGCCTCTACCACCCAGCACTGTGCTAACTCGTTTTGTTTTGACTTTGAGAGGGTCGCCAGGAGAGAACCAGATACTAGCGATCTGGATCTCTCAAGAGAGCACCCCGTCAATTAACGTAATTTGGTCGCACAGTCTTAAGGACCTCGCTAGGCTACGAGCCGCTTGCTCAGCCATTGTTTCCTAGCCTACGACATCTCAGCTAGACTTTATTAGCCTAGCAGACACCCGTTTAGAATTATAAACTCTTATGTTATGTATGCAGCATTCTTATTCACGTTGACCGTAAGCCTAGGTTGTTGTTGAGTTGCACAACCTGAGCAGGCTTTTTGAGTTGCCTGACTAAGTACTTCTTTTGTTGTTGGTGATAATACTAGTGTGCATTTATCGTTATTCCCGTGTCAGTTAACACTGTCTGCCTCTACACTTGTCCTATATCGTCCCTGCTTTATATAACGGTTCAAAATCCGATACGATCATCTTACCCCAGCATCAGACTTTCTTCAGAAGATTCCTGCTCGATGCTTTGGGACTTTCGTTCACTTTCTTTAGTATAGGAGTGACAGTTCATTATTGTTTAGAGTAACTTTAAATATACCTTCTTCTAGTTTGCATTAAATCATTGCAGTGATTTAATTAAGATCTCTATCTTTTCCTTGTATACCTTATTAACGTAATTGTATGTTGTTGTGATCAGGCTGTATCAGAGATCATCAGCCTGTAGTAGTAGTGCACTTATACCGAGTTATAGGATACCTCGTTATCGCAGATTTAACTCTGGAGGGTATAGGTGTTTTTTGTGCGCCGGCATTATAAGTTCGAGGGTTGGATCTAGTGTTACCGTTGTGGCAGTGTGCCTTTCTAGTCCAATGATTAAGAGCCCTTGTTTTATACGAGCCCCGGTCGTAACAATACTAGTTTGCGTTTATTATTTCATACACACATCGTGACACATGCAATCCTTATCACATAAAGGAGGTGCTACTTATTACAAATATTATTGAGCAAATGACTGACTTGAGCCAAAACAAAGGATAATATTAATTATAAATATTTGCTTCTACAGACCAGTAAATTAGATAAAACAATATAAAGATCCAAGGTAAAATTAGATACAATACTTGAGCTAATTATAATAAACTTATCGTTAACTCTATACAGAGAAGTTCAGAAATATATATTAAGTATTGAAGGTTTATGTACAGCAAGTAAGGTGTACTAAGATTACCAAAATATATAAAGAGATAAATAATACACGGAACTTGGTAAAGTTAAACTTTTGTTGGCTTGATTAAACTTGGGTAGGAAAAGTACAGTAGATAGCCTAATTGTTGAAGTGTCCTTGTGTCAATAATATGATAGCCTACTCTTATTCCCTGATGTTCATAGATTTTCTGGTTGGAACATTTACAAAAATATAATTAACATAAAATATATAATTTAATATAATAATATAAGAATTACAGAGATTAATAGGTACCGGTGTGTAATTTTCCAAATTATTATAAAACATTCACTCACAATGAATACTAATTTTAACCCTTAATTAGCGGCGCGCAACATAAGTCGAGTTAAAAAAAGCTGGACTATGTGGCGGCGCTCGACATAACTCGAGTGGCAATTTCAGCACGTAATGTGGCTGAGAGAGAGAGACAAGTGGTGGCAGGAGACTAGCGAGCGTATGACTGCTCCAGACCACCGCGGCGAACCTACTGACACAAATCTCAGCTCCCTCCTCCCTCTCTCACTCGCTACATACTCAATTATGTACTGAAAGTACCGAATTACCTGCTTTTTGCACTCGCGTTGCACGGTTATTGCAAGAAAACTATCCATCATACAAGGATCGTTATGGTGTCATTCGAAAGCTCTGTTTATGCCCTTTCAGGGATAGGTACTTGTTTTACGTTCTGGGTCTTATTTAGGCATGAAAATGATCACGTAAACAGCCCTATTTTGGCTAAAAACACCCCGCTGTGCGGTACACATAAATAAACCGCATAGGCCGCTCGTAAGGTGTTAATAACTTATGCACTCAATGTACATATAATTAGTCATGTATGAAGTGTCAAATGCATCACCACTATTATCCTTGTATTAGCAAAATATGAAACTAAAAATAATAAAACAAATATGTATCCAGGATCTTGCTTCACATAAATTCTACTCTTTTAGACTAAGCCTTGGGAAACATAAGTAATGTAGACTATCAAGTTTGTATGTGATTGGCTATTATTGCAAAAAAATCAATATGGACTTTACTGATAAAATAACATTGCACTCCTCGCTATAAAACGTATAGGCTACCATCCGAAAGTTCTTGCAATGAAAACATAATAGGCTGAAGGAAATACCTTACACCGGTACCTTAACCCACTGAGCCCCAGCTAGTTATAAATAAATGTACCACCAGGAACCAGCCGGTTTTGAAAAACATTTTTTTTTCCAGAAACAATAGCGAATGGGTTAGGAATGAACGACCACCCAAAACAAAACGATCAAAAAGGTCAAAAAGGGGTCCTACGGAGCCCCCGAAAGTCGATTTTACAAGAGTAATAAATTGAAGGCAAAAACACCCAAAAACCATGTTTTTGCACGCTCACGCGCACAGGGTTGGACTTTGAGAGTTTTCAACCATCGGCATGGTTGCGTGGGATACTTACACAGTTCCCATACAAATCTGAGCCCTCTAGGTGCCATAGGACCGGAGTAATTAAACCCCGACGACACTTGTGCGTCGTGGGGTTTAGCATTACATACATTACCGACGACACGTTGTCGTCGCTGGTACTCAGAGGGTTAAATGAGCATTTTATAGGATTTCTTATAATCATTGTATCAACATAGCCTACCTATATTCTTTACACTTTTTTCACGAAGCTGAAGTGAACTCCTGACTCATTATCTAGGAGAATGACAGGACTCGAACTGTCTGGGTTTGATATCGGTGCCAAGCCAGTTTTTCATGACCATATTTTCCCCAAACGTAAATTGAGCATTGGAGGAATGAGGTTGCTGCGATCAGTTCAGTTGTGGTTCCCGAAGTACCCCAATGCTCCATATTTGGTGTTGTACCCAATTCCTCGGTCTCCATGAATTCACAAAGCTGACTGCGAAGATCCAAATGCTGAGCATCACATCCTGTAACAGCAAAGCACAAGGCACGAAAACAACAGTTTCCATCCCCCAAAACCCTATGTACCTCTTTCGGAGGAGCTTCCATGGACAGCCTCCCACTGTTTTCCAGTGTGCTTTTGCCAACAAAAGATAGACCCAGACGTTCACAAGTCTCCCTTTGCCATTCTTCAGTAGGTGGATGGAGGGACTCTTCCCAGAATGAATGCTCCTCTTGAACAATTTCTGGATCTTCTTCAGAGTCAAATATCTTGCCAGCATTATCCTCATAATCAGTATACACTGGTGCAGTTAGGCTTCCCATGAAGCAGTGTCCAAGAGCTTTAAGATAGCGGTTAACTTCATTTCGTTCCTTATATTCCGGGAAAGCATCAACAATGTAATAAATCCGGTCATTAAGGAGCCTTTGTTTCTTGATGGGTTGTTTTGCCTTGCAACCCTTCTCGACTTGCTCCCTTTCTAACTGAGCCTCCCATTTAATATTTTGCAATTGGCTAATCAGACGATATTATGTTTAGGTGATATTTCTCACATGCAATATCTAGCATGTTGTGGAAGCCTTCTACTGTGTTGGTCGTCCGTGGCAAGTTTCCTAGAGTTCTATCATAAACATTCCAGATTTCCGGTGGAAATGTTGGAGGACGAGACTTTTTCCCAAGCTTCTTCCCATGTACAAATAATTCATGAATGTGAGTGGCCAAAGGTTCCAAGCGAGGATCAAGACTTTCTACCAGGGTATCAAAGGATTCTGGGACTACTTCTACAGGCAAAAATGCTAAGGCAACAAGGGAGTGAAAGTCATCTCGAAGTTTAATTTCTTCAAGCTTCCCAAAGTCACTTTTGAGGCCAGCAGACATCACCTTCTGCCAACAGATGCGACTAAAGTGAAAGAGGCATCCTGCAAGTTTTGCACCAGGAAACGATTGCCGGATGGCCCTCATGGCTCCTACCTCAAAATCTGTGGAGAAGAAGTTAGGCACATTGTTTGAGGTCTAGTCGAGCAGCTTCCATTTTGAGGGCATCAAAGAATGCTACATATGACATGCTGCTTTTCTTTTCCATTAAAGCATATGCACATGGAGTCCAAATTCCATTCACAAATGTATGGATTGTGTAAAACTGCAGCAGAGTTTTAGGTAGAACCTTGAATGTTCCATCTCCAATCCAATACTTACCAATTGCTAATGACCGCATTCCTTCTTTTGTGGAAAACAAAGATATGGCCATCTTCAAAGGAGTCAGAGATGAGCCACTTGTCCCCATCCATGGAAGCAAAAACCTCTGGAATTTCTTTCAAAAGACTAACAGATGGTGGAGGCTTTGGAAAGTCCTTTGTTTGCACATTGTAGATTACTCTCTTAACTCCTTGCAACATATATGACGCGATCGCGTCATATGGAACTTATAACCAAAAACTCATATGACGCGATCGCGTCATATGGACTTATCTCCATGCCTCTCCAATAAGTTTATGACGCGATTTTGCGTCATATGAGCTCAGTAAGTCCGATAAGTTAGCTTACGATAAAACCGTTGGTGGCAACCTCAGCCTCCTCCGATAATTCTAACGGCCACAGTGTTGTGAGTGTAGTGCGAGGCAGTGGCAATGATCCTGGGGCTCCCGCCTCCTCGGACTTATTGGAACATAATATGTCTGAAGGAGTTAATTGACATTTTGGATGGTAGAGCAGCTCTTCCTTCTTCATCAATGTTAAGATTGTCTCGGAGAATTGCAGAAGGATTTTTAGTTGGATCAAGTTGGGCGCAATCCTTTACAACAGCCAAGTAGCAGGAGGCTTTAAAACCTGAGACTCTAGGTGTATGAAGATGTTCACGTTCAGGTTCTTTTATGACTTGTTTTCGCTCCTCATCAAGTTGAAGGCTGACAGAACAGGGCATAGTCTTCTCCCGACAGTGCCAAATTTCATTTCCACCAGCTAATGTCTTTCCAAAAACATATGTGTAACCATTGTAGAATAGTAATGGTTTCCCCTTTGACGTTTTTGTTCATTCCATTATTGAAATGGATCCTAAAGAAATGCAAATTAGAGATAAAACCTAAAAGATAAAACTGCTAGAAAACAGAAACGACTTTTCACTCCACTTTTGATTTCATCAAGACAGGACACAGAATACTCAGCACTTCAATGCCAGTGCAAACCTAACACACAGAGAGAGAGAGAAACATTAATGAGGATACATTTTATATATATGTGTTGGCTGCGTTAATGGAGGTGCAACAAGCTTTTAATACTAATAAGTTATTTTCTATTTTGCGATTATATTTAGGAGGGATAAATCATTACAACTGTTATTACCATCATCAATATTTTCATCACCATAATTACAGTACTACTGTTATTGCCATCATCATTATTGTCATCACCACCATTACTACATTTATTGCCACCACTAATAATGCCATAATTATCATGACTACTGTCATCCCCATCATTACTACCATAATAATCACCATCATTATCAACTCTGCGAAGCAGAGTGGTATCGCGCACACAGATCCCGCCCGTATACTGTGCACCATAATTCAGCTTGTCTGTCGTCGTCCGTCGTCGTCGTCCGTCCGGTAACTCCTCCTAGACCGTTCAATGGATTTTCACCAAATTTGACAGGTATATACATTTGGTCAATGCGAAGGTCAGTCAAAAAGAAATATTTAATTTAAATAAAAGATTAAGGTCAAAGGTCAAGGTTAAAAATAAGGTCAATATTTCATGTGTTTTAGTTTTTACTCAAATTTCTCCATTTTCACTATACTGTTACCTTCGATATCTTATTGACCAAATTTGAAATAAATATTCTAAAGGGTAAGGTCAAAGGTCAAGGTCAAAGGTCAAAATAAGTTTTGTACTACTATTTCTTATAATAACTGTTAGATTATCACTAGGCTTACCATGAATATTCGGAATACCTAGGCCAAGATCATACAAGAAACTATTCAATTCCCTATGAATGGTCAAGGTCACAAATCAAGGTCAAATATAAGGTCAATATGCTAATTTCTTTACTTTTCATGCAAAATTCACAACATTTGGTGGGATAGTTGCACTTTAAATGAAAATAAATATAACATGTTGAGAAACATATCATGAAGGTCAAGGTGAAGGTCAAAGGTCAAGGTCAACTATTCTATAAATATATATAAAACTAACTGATGGGTTTTAATGAAATTAGTCATATTTATTTGATTTTTTTGGGCAATGTCAATTAAACAAAAAAAAATACTCTTACATAAAGGTCAAGGTCACAGATCATGGTCAAAGGTCAACTTATACTATATATTTTTAGTTTTTATTCAAATGTCTTCATTTTCACTATACAAGGTACTGGTAATCTTGATATCGTATTGGTCAAATTTTAGATAAATATACTAAAGGGTAAGGTCAAAGTTCTAGGTCAAAGGTCAACATAGGTTTTTTACTAGTACCGGTATTTCTTATACTAACTCTTGGATTCTCACTAGGCTTACCATGTATATTCGGAATACCTAGGCCAAGGTCATACAATAAACTATTCAATTCCATATGAAAGGTCAAGGTCAAATAAAAGGTCAATATGGTATTTTCTTTACTGTTCATGCAAACTTCACATTTGGTGAGATAGTTGCACTTTAAGTGAAAAGGAAAATAATAAATGTTGAAACATAAAGGTCAAAGGTCAAGGTCAACTATTCTATTAATATATATGAAACTAACTGATGGGTTTTAATGGCATTAGGCATGCTTATTTGATTTTCATGGGCAATGTCAATGCAACCAAAAATTTACTCTTACATAAAGGTCAAGGGCACAGGTCAAGGTCAAAGGTCAAGTTTTATTATTTATTAAAAACAAATTACTCAAATTTTTGAAAACTGACTGTATTATGGCTTATTGCTTAAAACACATATACCTGTATATCAAATTTCACATAAATATTGTAATAGTTAAGGTCAGAGGTCAAGGTCAAAATAAGAGTATTTGTCATTTTCCCTAAACTCCTTCTTGACTGTTTAATGTATTGTCATCAAATTAGGCTATACAGGCAAATTCAACTGGTCAATTCGACAACCATCCAAATATATGTATTTTGTTTTTAGTCAAAGGTCAAAGGGCTAGGTCACAGTATATGATCACTATTTGTAATCAATAAGTTTTTATACAAATTACACCACATTCATATTGCTAGCTAATACAAACATTGCCGTTAACCCTTACAGTCCCAGCGACGATGACGATTATAGTCGTTAGTAGATAATTAACTCCACAGACCCAGCTGTCAGTAATGTACTTTCCTTGTAACTGCTTGCACAACCCTGTACTTTTTTTTTTTTTTTTTTCTCTCAGCTTATATAAGACCCACTGAAGGGTGAGAGAGCCAGTCTTGCCTCATCTCTTGAGGTGGAAAGGGGGTCTCTCCTGTCATTTAGACCACATTGCTTGGGACTGGGGGGACTTTTATCAACTCTGCGTAAGCAGAGTTTGGTATCGCCCCCCCGTATAGTGGGTACCACCGGAAAAAATTTCTGTCGTCGTCATTGTCGTCGTCCGTCTGTCCCGAAACTCCTCCTAGACCGTTGGACGGATTTTCACCAAATTTCACACGAACATTTGTTGGGTGAATGCGAACATCAGTCGATTTTTTTTTTTTTTAATTTATTCAATAGTTATGATTTTAGATCCAAAATATGGTTCCCCCTCCCCCCCCCCCCTGAACCCCCCCAACCAACTTCCCCCCTCCCCCCCCCAGGAACCCCCCCAACCAGCTTTCCCCCCCCCCCCCGCAACGATGGGGAACACCATCAATCTGGGACTGAAAAAAACTTGCCCCGCATTTGTCGGGTTAAGTTAGGTTAAGTTAGTTTAGTTGACATTAGAAGTGATGGTAGTAATAGTGGGGATGATGGTAATAGTAGTGATGATGGTGACAAGTAATTATGATTGTAAGACGATGGTGATAATGATTATGGTGATAGTTGTAGTGATAATGATGAGAGTAGTGATGATGATAGTGACAATGGTGACAGTATTAGTGAAGATGGTGAGAGTAGTAGTGAAGATTGTAATAGTAGTGATGATGATAGTAATGGTGATGATGATAGTAGTAGTGATGATGGTGACAGTTGTAGTGATGTTGATAGTAGAAGTAATGGTGGTGGTAATATTAGTGATGATGGTAACCTATCGCAGAGTTGGGTATGCCGTTTTGATTTTGGGCAAAACGGCACGTCTACTTTATTGATATCACCATCATCATTACTACAGTCCTCCGCCAATCACCGCGCTCCCTTTTGCTTACTTGCAAAGCCAGCTGATTTTGACAGCTCACGGCTGCAATGTGCCAGGCCCCGCCCACCAGCTAATCAGCGGCCTCCATTATCGGAGCGCGAAGCTGGACTTCCTACTCCCCCTCAGAAGTCACTCTCTTTCTTTGCCCGAAGAACTCCTTCTGATTATCCTTTGAGTAATACCTCGGTGCCAGCCCTGTACTCCCGTAAGCCACCAAAAGAGGGTTATAATCAACTTCCTGGAACTTACTATGAAGAGAAGAGAGAGGAGATGAAGGAAGTAAAACGTCAGTGCGAACGTACAGCCGGGCGAGCCCACCAGCCAATCACAGCGCTCGAGAGCTATAGGCCTGAGTATAAAGGTAGCCGCGCGCGGACTCCTGGGGTCACTCACCCCTCAGAGCTCACCGGATCCACACACTGCAACCTACTTGCTCTCCCTCTCGCCCGGGCATGAAGGAACACCAGGAACCCATTTTTCCAGCTACCTTGCCCTCACCTAAACACAGTTCCAGACACACACACACCTGATCCAGCATACCAGAATACATTTGTTTAAGGACCAATATTGGGCCCGCATATTATAAGGAGAGAAAGAGAGATGGGTGGACTAACCTGGTGGTTTGCTATATAAATTGATGTGTCCTTCTAGGACAAGACTAAAGGAAAAAGAATTTAGACTTACCTGAATATATAAAGATGATGATGTGTTTATTAATTAGTTATTTTTGTTAGCACCGGCACCAGTCGAAGAGTTATTATATAGGATCTGATAGGAGAGATTTAAGATTAAAAGGGTAGGGGAAAGAATACTTGTGTTGATAAATGAGGCAACCAAAGTTAAAGAGGGAAACAGTTGTTTAGTTGCCAAATAGATTAAAGATTAAAAGAGTAAAAATAAAGAGGGGAGGGAAACAATACTTTTGTTAATAAATGAGGCAACCAGTAAGTTAAAGAGGGAAACAGTTGTTCAGTTGCCTAATAGATTAGCTATAGCTAGGGATGGACACTAGTCCCTATGAATAATTTATTAAGTTGTGTAAAAAGGAAACTGTGAAGAAGGACACTAGTCCAATGGGAGTTGCGTTATTATTAAGTCTAAAAGAGCTATTCCGTGTATGCGTCTGAGGCACGGTTCATCTTTTGTTAGTACGATAATTGATTAAGGTGAAGGCTAACCTAGCGTGTTGGTAACAGGGTTACTAGAGGGTAAATTCAGAAGATGTAATTGAGATAAAGATTGTAAACCTAATTGTGAAGTAACTGGGTGGCGGAACCCAATAGGGTTATTGAGGTAAAGATTGTAAATCTATTTTGTGAAGTAACTGGGTGACGGAACCCAATAGTGTCATTGAGATAAATAATGTAAACCTATATTGTGAAGTAACGGGGTAACGGAACCCAATAGTATTATTGAGATAAAGATTGTAAACCTAATTGTGAAGTAACTGGGTGGCGGAACCCAATAGTGTGATTGAGGTAAAGATTGTAAACCTAGATTGTGAAGTAACTGGGTGGCGGAACCCATATTATACGTGAGAGAGACCTTGTAATCTCATTCGGTAATTTGTATAATGTTATGTCATTGTGGAGGTACTTGTGTAGTAACGACGGTTGTGTCAGAGGAATAGATAGATTCTATGTTTTAGCCTTGGGATTGGGAAAAGGCTCAGTAAACGTGGGAAAACCTAAAGAGTAGAGGAACGAATATAACTTTTGTTTTAGTTAGGCAAAGAGCATTAGGCCCTGGTCTAAATAAAAGACACAGCAGGGTTTTGACTTAATTATTTAGGATTAATCACTAATAACGGGTCGTAGGATTGAAGCCGACTTGAGTCAATACCTGAATAGCGGGGATTCAGTTAGGGAGTAACGGGAACTTTAGGGGTCCAAAGTACAACCTAGCATAAATCGACGTAATATTCAATCTGTGTCTTGAACTCATCTCTTCCCGAGCCAAAAACCTATTATTAGGGTAGCTAGGAAGTCTGTTAAATAAAATATACGAACTTCTAAATGACTGTCGAATTATCCCCCGTAGTAGTAGCATAAAAGATTTATAATTAAATACTACAACCATCATTATTATTACCATCATCATTACTAGCCTACTGTTATTACCATCAACACTATTACCATCACCAGCATTATTACTGTTATTACCGTCTTCACTATTGTCATCACCATTGTTACAACTATTACCATCATCACTATTGTCATGACCATCAGTACTACTGTTATTACCATCATCACTGTTGTCATGACTATCATTACTACTGCCAATACTATTATCACTATTATTAGAATCTTCGCCTCCATCACCACAATATGCCTGGTGCCCAAATAATTAATGGTGCCCAAAATTCCTGGTTCCCACAATTCCAGGTGCCCAAATGTCATGGTGCCCAAAATTCTAAGTGCCCAAATATCACGGTGCCCTCAAATCTTGGTGCCCAAATATCAAGGTGCCCAAATGATATGGTGCCCAAAATTCTAGGTGCCCAAATGTCATGGTGCCCAAAATTCTAGATGCCCAAATATCACGGTGCCGAAAATTCTAGGTGCCGAAAATTCTAGGTGCCGAAAATTCTAGGTGCCCAAATGTCATGGTGCCCAAAATTCTAGGTGCCCAAATATCACGGTGCCGAAAATGCGGTGCCCAAGTTTCTGGTGCCGAAAATTTGGTGCCCAAGTTTCTGGTGCCGAAATTTTATAAACCGGTGTAACTTTCTAGAGTCCGGTTCTGCTCCTCCTCTCAGCCGTGGGGTGTTTTCGTCGCTCGCTGCTGCTATCTTCGGAGGTAAGAGTAATAGATTCGATGTGATGATTACTACGAGCCACGTGACCAGCCTCAGTAGGGGTGATCTTAGTTGGCTAGGTGTATTATTTTAATGTGTAATTAATACGATTTGTAGCCCTAAGATGTAACCCTGTCTTTCATGTAGTGATATTATACATGTGGACAGGGTGTCAGGAGACGTTCTGACGGATTTGATGGGTTGTGTGGGGGTTGCAGACTTTCTCACATAAGTCGGCCTCCTCCATTTGGTCGTTTTTTTCTCCCGGCCATCCTTCTGTGTATTGATACCGGGTACATGCCTTACAGGCAACCTAGGAATTAGCCAATAACCCGGCGTGGTGTGCAGTACCACTAGACTTCCGGCAGAAATGCTGATTCCTAACAAGGAAGAAGCTCGGCCCGGCCGAGCAAACTCGCCCAGACCGTTCGCCTCACACGGCATGAATGACTTTTAACGCCCAGCGGAACAATCCAGTGAGGTTATTAACTATCCCTCAGGTCAGATAGACGATCAGATAGGTAATTAACAAAGGTTATTTTGGGCCAGTGACTTTTTCACAGGTAAGCAGTTCATAATGGGAAAAAAACATCAAGGTTTTTTCACTTACAAGTGCGGCGGAAGGTTAGAGTAATGGTTGGTCTACAGGTAACTTTCCGGCATTTGGGGGGTGTTATGATGTGTAAGCCTCTCGGTTTATCCTTATGAGCATTGATTCCTGGATTTTTTTTATTTCCAGATCACAGCACATCAGTCGCAGCACAGGTCAGCAGGGCAGGAGCAGAGCCCGGCGGGGTGGGGGGTTGTTTCTCTCCATCATGTCTCTAGTTAACATATGCACTACACCCGCTTGCTCACTAGTTCCGGTCATTGCACATCGACTCTGTATAAAATGTGTAAAATGCTTAGATAGGTCAAAGTTTCTCTGGACCTCCCAGAAATGCCCGGTATGCTCTGATCTATGTGCAGAATGGTTTAGTCAGCAAGACCTCTCGTGCCTAGTGGCACTAGTCGAAATTAAGGACAGTTTCATCGCCTTTGCCAAAGGCGTTGCAAATAAAGAATTAATTTTCGATGATACAACTCTTTGGGAACAACTGTTGCTTTATTCACCTCCTCAGAATTGCTCTCCCTCTAAGTCAGCTCCCTTAGATATTACTAAATCTCAACGTTTCGTATAAGAAATAGTCTGGAGCAGTAGTAATGAGTAAAATTAGGAAACTCCCCCCAGCCGCCAAGGGCCCAGACGAGGTCCTGGTCCAGATCGCCCCGGCAGCAGTCCCATCAGTCTACAGTCCAAACTTCGAGTTCTCACAAGAGACATAAATACGACACGGCGAGTTCTACCCACTATGTCACGGCGGAGGTTCATGTGGGTGCCCGCAAGGTGGAGACGCAGCCTCGACAATGGCTTCCGCCGGGGTCGCGGCCACTCCCTTCGGTCTTGGTCCCAGACATGCCGGAAGGTCTGTCAGGCAGCTCTGGGACGGAGACGGTTGGGACTGAGTCCACTCCCAGGGACATGTCTGAGGTTTTAGGTGTAGACCGTAAGAAGGTACACTTGGTGTTTCCGATGGATTATCGTCCTTTACCAAGTCATAAAGATGTTCTTGCTCCAGATGTGCTAATAGATCAGTACCACGCCCATATGGCGGATGAACACAACACCTTGGAAGAGCCTCAGGTAAATGGAGGTGTACCAAATTCACAGACACCACCTAAGCAAGGTCCTTACAAGGGTAGGACCTATGAACCCCAGCCATTAGAACCCAAGATAAGAGACCAACGCAAGGTCGCTAGTCGTAGGTTCAGACTGAAATCAGATAGTGAGATTATACCGGGAGCGCTGGAGGTCACTCACACACACTCGGCGCTTCCAGGTCAAAGTCAGAAAGGGTCAATGGTAAAATCTAGATCCTTAAAGAGATCTCATAAATGTATTACTGCCAGGGATCTTGATGACATTCTACATAGAGTTATGAAACAATGTCAGGTTCCTAAGAAATCTCGAGATACTCCCACAACTACGCCGGGAGCTACCCCGATGGGTTTGTTCGTGCTACCACTAAAACTCTCCAAACTAAAGGTACTGCCAGATTTGTCTCGTTCCCCTGTTAATGTCACACACACACGTTCCCCGGCGAGTGGCACTACAGAACCCGCCGCATTGACAGACTCCAAGGTTTGTGCCACCACAACCATTTCTCCTCCCTCTCTCGATAAACAGTTACAGACAATTGCGTCTGTACCCTTTTTGCCGGACCTAGACAATATCTGGGTTCCAGTCAGAGCAAAATTCCCAAGCGCAGCACGCACGACCTCATCGGGGGAGATCCCGGTCCCTAGTGAGTGGGTAATTGAGACTAACAGAAACAGGGAATTTCGAGCTAGAGACAAACAGGGTAAGATTTTAAATACGTCTCTCAAGGCTATCCCTGATGCATGCTACTATGAGTATTTTGTATATGTACCTTCCCAGGCTATACCTCCTCCCTCATCTGCACTATGCTGTCCAGATTGCTTTCGGCCTTACGGCGGACACGGTGATCAATCCCCCAATGAAAGGGAACCGGAGTTGGTTACAACCCCGGCGCAACAACCGTCCAGCAATCCAGGGGTGCACTTGGGGCAGGAAGGTTTCGGTCCATGGGTGAACTGGGATGTAGAGGCGCAACAGTTTGCTATAACGGTAATGTCACAACCCTCCCATACTATTCCTCCAGCCAACAATATTGAGTTCACGTTGATGAATAATCAAGCCGGAGGGGTCCCCCCTGCCATTTTTGAATTCCTATCGTCCCCCCAGTTATCACAACGGGACTTCCAGGACCACTTTACTATTCCCCCTCTGGCTCACTTGGATAGAGATTTCAAATTGAGAAATAATGCTTTTAAAATGTTTTCCCAATTTTTACTAAGCCGCCAGACATCCCAGGCCATCTCGAGACCTGTAGACTCTAAGGCAGATCAGGGTATTGATGAGACAATAGACTTATTCCAGCGCCTTTTGTTACCCCATCCTGTAAGATCCTTAGGTGACATACGGAGAGCTTTGTTGGAATCCGTTCGAGCACCTGAGGATGTTGATGATAAAAGGTTTACCCGACAGTATTGGCCGCCGGGTACTCCTTTCTCCAGTGTTGACTGCTTCTATGCTTGATCCTGAGACTAGGCAGGCTATTCACTATATGCGTAATAACTTACCACCACCTCATATGAACTGACAGGATAGGCTTCATAGGAGGCATAACACAGGACAGGTTTGTTGAAGGACATAACTCATCAGGTCAGGGCTCGACGCCAGCCGGCAACAGTCAGTCGTCTAATCCCACCTATAATTACCTAAATTTTTACTCAACTCTCTCTCCTGGGGCCTATCGCAGGCGAGTGGATCCGAGGGTAGTTAAACTGGATAAATCCAGTTAAGTACCTGGGTCATGTCGGACGTCTCCGGGCCTAGCCCCGGCGAACGTGGACAGTGGCAGTAGCAAGCTAAGGAGCCGCCGGGCAGGGGTCTCCAGCCACCCGGCTTTACGTCAAACTCTAGGAACCGTCCTAACAAATTTGAAGTAAAGTCAATAGACCAGACAACTAGCAGGTATATATTTGTCCCAGTCTATCCACAATGTCCCGTTCTTACGTCCTGACGTTTCTCGTACCATAGAAGGAAAAGGTTCTAAGGCAACAAGATCAGTTCGACCGTGTCTGAGCTAGTCACAAGTCACTCGCCAGGGTGCACATTGTGATTCTCGGCAGGCTCGCACTTCCGCCGCAAGGGTGAAGCTGCTAGTGAAGCCTGACAGACTTCTTTTGAGCATGTCCTGGTACACAGGGAGTTCCAAAACGTTCAGTTACTGGAGGATCAAGCAAGAGACTTACATCCTTCACAGACCCCTAGTAGGAGGAACTCCACACGAGAATATTCATAAGAACTTAGTCCGGTCCGCTCTCATACCAGTGCTAAATCTGGACCTCAATCTGTAATGTTACATAGACGACTGGCTGGTGGCGGCTCAGTCGGAGTATATGATATAACATTTTATGTTAATCTCATCTCACATCAGGCACAATCCCTAGGTTTCAAGGGCAACTGGTTAGAGTTACAGCGTGTTCCCACACGAGTAGTCAGTGGAGGGAGCTGGGCAGGAACCCAACCCATCTTATTCTCAGTTAGAGTGTGGACGACCGCAGCAGATTTCGTTAGAAATAGGTTGTGGTCCTCCCCAGTTTCACACACCACGAGGTGAACCTAGTGGTTCCTGGTCTGCTCTCCTTAACTGTGCTCAAATATTGATTAAGTTGAAAGTAAAGAGGTTAATTGTGGAAGAATAGACAAATGTTCCTCTGGCCGGTGGAGGGAACTCCCAAAAAAGTCCTCCGCTATTTTTAAACTTACTATGGGTCGAGACAAAGGGAGAAAATTTGCACCGAGTTATAACATGGCCTCTTCTTTCCCACCTACGGTAGGGGTAGACACAAATGCTTCAACAATACCAGACTGGATTTTTCATGCCATCAAGGCCTAAGTCGGGAAGTGGTTCCCTAACCGAGAATATTTAGTCATCAAGCACAAGCTTGTATTCCCTTGAGTTTTCCTTCATACTTAATGTCCTCCCGCCGGATGGGGGAGAAATCAGTTATGTTCCAACTGGAAAATGGGTATACGATAAGCGACACTCACACACAAGAGTCAGCGAGGTCTCGGGGGTTTGCTAAAGTGTCAGAAGTAAATTTTGCTCTAGCCGAAGAGCTGAGCATTCATTTACCATACCTCCCACTAGCAATTAACAACTGCGTGGACGCCCTATCCCGGTGACAGGGCTCCGTATTAAATGAACAACCAAGCGGAGCATCTCCAAAGAGATGTCTGCAGAGCCATCACTTCCACAAGTAAAGTTTGTGTGGCCGAGGTCATTACAGACACCTGTTTCCGCCTCCGGACGCTATACTCCGGTATCAGATAGCTCACAAATTATAAAGCTACTGGAGCTGGATCACGCTGGGCGCACCCCCAACCAGGCCTGACCGGCTTAGGTGGGAGACTACCAGTGAGATTCTAAGCAAGACCTTTCGGTCTCATGCTGCCACGTGAATACAAGGGACATCCTGGAGACCTCTCTGACTTTTGCTGTGAGATGCTCAATATTCCATATGATCATATCCGTAGGACGGAAGGGTTATTGGTAAAGGCAGTAATTACCTTTCTAGATCTACCAGACAACCCTTCTCGATCATTGTGGCATTCATTCTCAACACTATCAGGAGAAATGGCTAGAATTTTTAATTTTCAGTTTAGTGCCAACTGAATGAGAGAATTTGCATATTGTTCCATATACCACAGTTTTATTAATGTATGTTACTACTAAGTTAATGTCACTACTAAGTTAACGACCCCAGTACTTAACAGCGGTCACACAGATCTGGTCTTAGTGCCTTTGCCGGCACTAATCTAGTCAAGAGGTGGTTTCCTCAGCTCTATCAACAAGGAGCCTTACGGATCATTAGTACAGGTACTAACCTCACAAGGAAATAACTGACCTCATGGCATATAGGGGAGATTTGTCAGGGTAAGGATCCTGGGTAATGAGCAGGGCCCACGTTATCAGAACAGACTTGAGAGGGGCATCCTCACCCATGGAATGAAAACGGCTAGCACTGAGCTGTGTACTCCTATTCCCACTCTGATGAAATGGTACCTGTATGTGTCTTGGATAAACCAAGACTGCCCTTTATGGTTTTCTATCAGCGGGTCTAGTTGGTCTATGTACTACTAATTTAAGCTTAATTTTAATGGTGAAGAAGAGGGAGGGGGGGGGGGGGGGAGAGAGAGAGCTCAGGACCTCTAGACCCTCCGCCGGACTATGTGTTAAGGTCACAAGCTGTGATACATGATTAGTCTAGCTGGTTATACAGCTCTTAAAGTTTATTTTAAAATTTTATAAATACCTATCATAGTTGCAACTATAGATTATTAAGTATAAATTGTACAGATATATGGTGTGTACAAATTAATTAAAGACATAAGATAAAATCAAGAATGTTATTGATGCCATTAAGAGGTTGGGCAGGAATATAAGTCTGTTCCTGCAAAGCTATTTGAATCTCGATGTGATATTCTCTTCAAATGTACCTGTATGGGCATTATAAGCAGATCTTCTTCGAAGTAACGCACTGCTATCTTTCCATTTTTATATTTTTATTGTATGTAAGCAATAAAGACTTAAGTTTGTTATTTGATTCTTTTTCTCTACCAATGGTTTTTATTAGTGGTTAGATATTGTCACGAATGTCCCCCTCCAGTCTTGAGATATCAGGCATATCGTCAATGATGGAGGGGCCACTAATAAATTATAGGTTTGAGTCCCGGAGGGAAGAATGAAAACCTAATATTTAGTAGTGGCCCCGAAATCATTGACAATGTAGGGCCTTCCCTTCCATCCCCTTCCCATTCGTTTGATGTCTTAGGTTTAATCTTGATATATCATTGAAGGAGGAATGGCGTCGCTTGATGCAGCGTCTCGGCTAGAATCCACATAAGACATCCACGAGCTGGAAAGCCTTAATATAACGAATTTTAAGTTAATTTTAAAAAAAAAATTTTTACAAAGTTTTTTCGTAGTGAGTACCCAATCATAAAGACGATTCCATAAGAGAATTAGCGTTACACTTATGATGTAGGACTCTTTCCCCTGCAGCGGGTGTTTCAAACATGCGAACCGCGGGTGCTTGAAAGGGGACTATTATACTAATAGGCATATCGTCAATGATTTTGGGGCCACTACTAAATATTAGGTTTTCATTCTTCCCTCCGGGACTCAAACCTATAATTTCAATATATGTATTGATATCATACTCCTCTGGCTTGAATGCCGGGATATCGAGCGTTTTAGTTGCCATGGTGAATGTTGTGTGTGATGCTGATTGAGTAATAGCAAGTTTATCAATAACAACACGAGAAAAGCCGATATGCCGTATCGAGACACCGCTGCCCCCTGTGTTATTCCGGGTTGTAATCCAACTGGCTTCAGTATTATCTATTATCAATCCGGGTTTTGGATATTTAGATTTGGAATATTGCTCAACAGGGACACATCGAGCTTAGTGAATATGATAATTATTTACTCAATCAGGCAACGCTAACAAAATAAACACACAGGTTAGATTACACTCTTATTTATTCAATTAATGGTATACATAACATGGGGTACTATACTATACAATTATATGAACAGCAAGTAAGTAGAATGGTGACTAAGAGAGTTAATTGGTTTTACTCTCTAATGAAGTTCAGTTTGTCACTTACATAGTAATAGAAGAGTGAAATTATGCAATGATAGACAGACACATATATACACAAACAAGAATCATTGACAATAATACATACGCGAGTAAAGTGTCTAACGCGAAGTATTCTGACAAAGACACGGTAGGCTGTGGAACCTATCGTTCAGCTGCGCAGGAGTATGCGTGGTAGGCAACAGGAAGTGAGGCCGCGCTCAGATGAGAATATCAAAGGTGCCGCGCTATAGACTATAGTTCAGGTGGACTGGGGTCACAGGAAATGACAATTTGTTTTAATGCGATATTAACTCAGGGACTAAAGTTATGAAGTTTATTAGATTCTAGGGGGGAAAGATAGTTTAAATCTGAATTCAACTATCTAAGAGTTTATTGCGAATAATCTCTCACACGAGACACGAAAAATAATATTCGATCATAGATGAGGTCAAATCACACGAATTGAGGAACTCAGATTCACAATAATTATAGCGACTGAATCGGAATAGATAAAATATAATTTAATATAGATTGGGATAAATTAACCAACAAATTAAGAAATGCAGATGAAAGAGCGTGAGAAAATAGCTTAACAAATAGCTATCTGGAATGGGCGTACACGACAAAGTTGCACTTATGAAATACCAAATAGGTCATGAAAGGAGGTCTGAATAAATTAACAAATTCCTAAAAGAACGCAGAACTACTGTAGCGTTGTATTATAACGTAAATACAATTATAAAATATTTATATATATATATATATATATATATATATATATATATATATATATATATACCTGTATACTATATATACTGTATATATATATATATATATATATATATATATATATATATATATGTATATACCGGTATATATATATATGTATATATATGTATATAAATATATATGTGGGGAGATTGTAGGCACCAATCGATCAGGGCTAAACCCAGGTGAGGCTATAGGCATGTGATAAAGAGTCGCTGGAACTCCTGTTTCATTTGCTTGGCCTCTCTTACTGATTTTCTTTGTGCCTCATTTACACTGAGAGCAATCCAGCTAGCTCTCACAAACACCTTCTCTTCCTATCCACTTCACTACACTAAACATGCACACCACACTTCATTCCTTCACACCAACATTTTTAAAAAATTATTCATTTTAGCCCAGCCTCGGAGTCCCCAGGTGGGGGGGACCATAAATGCCCCCACACCCGACCGACCATCCCCTGACGACCCCACAAAATTACCTGGACCTCTGCCTGTTACCCTTTCTATTGATTTCTGCAACATTCGCAGACTTTCCTCTAACTTTCACTCTGTTGAACACCATCTCTCCTCCTACAAACCTGATCTTCTCTGCCTCACCGAAACTCAGGTGTCTGTAGCAACATCCAGCAGCCCCTTCTCTGTATCCTCCTACTTTCTCTATCATAGTTTCAAAGCCAGAGGCGGATGTTGTGCATACGTGCACAACAAACTCCCTTGCTCTCGTGTTCCCGATTTCGACTCCTCTGAATTCTCAACTATATGGCTCATACTTTCCTGTCATTCTCTTACTAAATATTTCTGTGCTGTCTATCTTTCCCCTAACTCTACCAACTTTCCCAAATTCTTTGACTATTTAAACTCTACAGTGGAACACATTCTATCCATTTCTCCTTTCTCAGAAATCTCCATCTTAGGAGATTTCAACGTTCACCACCGCCAATGGCTCTCCTCTCACACTACTGACCCAGCTGGTGAACAAGCCTACGTCTTTTCTATCCTAAATGACCTAGAGCAGTTTGTTCAGCAACCCACCCGTATCCCGGATCGCATCGGAGATCGGCCCAACATTCTTGACTTGTTTCTAACTTCTAACCCTTCTTCTTATACTGTCAATCTTTTCTCTCCTTTGGGCTCCTCCGACCATAAACTTATCTCTGTCACCTGTCCTATCTCTCCAGTACGGCCCCCCGATCCTCCTAGCCGGCGGCGCTTGTGGCACTTCGGCGCTGCCGACTGGGAGGCTCTCCGGTAGTACTTCTTTGATTTCCCATGGAATGATTTCTCCTTCCGTGGCCGGGGACCCTCGGAGAGTGCTGAACGCATTACCGAGGTAATCCTATCGGGCATGGAAGCATACATTCCATTCTCTTTCTCTCAGACTATTGGATAGAACATAATAACTAATGCTAAAAAATCTTGGTTTACTCACGCCTGTTCTACTGCTGTCCGCAATAAGGAGGAAGCATTCAAACGGTACCGACGCCTTAAAACACAAGACTCTCATTCTTCCTATGTTTCTGCCCGGAATCAAGCCAAATCTGTTCTTCGACTTGCCAAACACTCTTTCATCAATAATAAATGCACTGAACTATCCAACTCTAGCTTTTCCCAAGCTTTCTGGCATCTAGCCAAAAACTCTCCAACAATTTATCTTCCTCGTCTTTCCCTCCCCTTTTCGACTCTGATGGCACAACCATCACTTCTTCCTCTGACAAAGCTAAACTCTTCGCTCAAACTTTTGCTAGAAACTCCACCTTGGATGATTCCGGTGCTATTCCTCCCTCTCCACCCTCCTCTCTCTTACTTATGCCTAATATCCTAATCTCTTCTAAAGATGTACTTTCTACCCTCTCTGGGCTTAATACTAATAAAGATACGGTTCGGACGGTGTTCCTCCTGTTGTTCTCAAAAACTGTGCTTCTGTGCTGACTCCCTGCCTAGGCAAACTCTTTCATCTCTGTCTATCCTCTAACGTCTTCCCTTCATGCTGGAAATTTGCTCACATTCAAATTTCTTATTCTTAAGCATTTCTCTTCGCATAATCTGCTCTCAGATCGCCAGTATGGCTTCCTTAAGGGTCGCTCTACTGGTGATCTTCTTTCATATCTTACTAACTCCTGGTGATCCTCCTTTCGGGAATTCGGTGAGACTTTTTCTATTGCACTAGACATATCGAAAGCCTTCGATAGAGTCTGGCACAAATCTTTAATTTCTAAACTACCCTCCTTCGGTTTCTATCCCTCCATCTGTGCCTTTGTCTCTAATTTCCTTTCCGGCCGTTCCATAGCCGCGGTTGTGGACGACCATTGTTCACTTCCTCACCCTATAAACTCCGGTGTTCCTCAGGGCTCTGGCCTATCTCCTATTCTCTTTCTAATTTTTATAAATGATCTCCTCAACTGTACCTCAATTCCCATCCATTCATACGAAGACGACTCAACCTTACACTACTCCATTAGTTTTTCAGAACGCCCCAGCCAGCAATCCCTTAACGACAAACGTAATGAAGCCATAGAACTCTTAAATTCTGATCTAAATACTATCTCCAATTGGAGCAGAGAAAACCTTGTTACCTTTAACCCTCCAGCCCCGGGGGCTATAGCTTGCGACTGTGCTGCGGTACCGGGTGTTTTGACGATCTTTGGGCTATGTTAACTACACTGTAAGTCAATGAATATGGCATGTAATGTTGTGAATAAAAAAGAATAATGTTCCACAAACCTTCCTCTGTCGAATGGCGTTGAGTAGAGGTCTCTAGCCCCTCTGGTTGCATAATGGTGAGCGCGGGAAGACGAGTGCTTTTCGGCGGCAAATTCTTCCCGCGTTCGGACGCGTCACCCCGGCCATGGCTACGACGCACCTAGCCGCTCGTCGCGCCAAAGTATTTATCTCCCTTAGACGATTTTAGTGTTTGATATTGAGAATGTGATGTTTATTTGATATTTTTCTAGTTATTTTGAGGCCAATTATATAAAATATGTTTATTAGTGTATCACTGTCACTGATATTGCTAATTTTCACTTGATACCGTACATTTTATTAGTAATTGAGGTAGGTTATTGTTGTATTAGGCACTGATTATTCGTTATTACAGGTGTTTATTATTCTTTGGTCATCAAGTATTGTGTCTTGTGTCACTTTCACTTTGATAAATATGCTTTAGAGTGTCACTGTCACTGATAATGCTCATTTTCACTCGATACCGTACATTTTATTAGTAATTGAGGTAGGTTATTGTTGTATTAGGCACTGATTATTCGTTATTACAGGTGTTTATTATTCTTTGGTCATCAAGTATTGTGTCTTGTGTCACTTTCACTTTGATAAATATGCTTTAGAGTGTCACTGTCACTGATAATGCTCATTTTCACTCGATACCGTACATTTTATTAGTAATTGAGGTAGGTTATTGTTGTATTAGGCACTGATTATTCGTTATCACAGGTGTTTATTATACTTTGGCCATCAAATATTAGGTCTTGTGTCACTTTCACTTTGACAAATATGCTTTAGAGTGTGTCACTGTCACTGATAATGCTCATTTTCACTCGATACCGTACATTTTATTAGTAATTGAGGTAGGTTATTGTTGTATTAGGCACTGATTATTCGTTATCACAGGTATTTATTATACTTTGGCCATCAAATATTAGGTCTTGTGTCACTTTCACCTAGTTATATGATTTGTAAACGTTTTATATACAATTTATTGGGTCTTTTTTTCACTGATTTATATATTTCTATAGGTTCTAATCATATGAATGTCACTTGGTATATACATATGTGTCACTTTCACATATTATTATGGTGTAATTGTATTTGTATCAATTTTCTCATAATACATGACTTTTGTATTACAATAAATTGGTTTTCTTCCACTTTTTGCCTATATATAATTATAGTGTACATATTGTCATTTTATTTGGCAATTTCAGTATGATTATTAGAACTCCAGCTTGGAGTGGTAATCAAAGAAGCACTCTAAAGCACAGAGTGCCACCTTGCACTCCACACACTCCATGGTTGACTTTTTACCTGACCTCGGCCTCACCCTGCTGTTGTAGCAGACATGGCACCGCTTCTGCTGTGTTCTTCCTGATTCATTCTGAGGCAGGGAACCAAGCCTGTGCCTAATCAAGTATTGAGCACACTGCAAGCGGTCAATAACGGCGGGCCCAGGATGTGCCACTGCCCTCTGTGGCGTAGCATACTTCTCCAGGAGCTCCGTCAACACCTGCTTTTGGAACCTCCGCAGGCTATTGAACTTCATGGGTGTGTTCACATTCCGAAGCTTGTATATATTGTAGGCATTCAGAACTGACATGTCCACCATATGCAGAAAGAACTTTTTGTACCATCTGCACGAGGTACGCAGGCAGTCAATGAAGCCTATCTGCAAGTCGGACTTGTCCACCAGCCTCATGTTGATGTTGTAGTCCAGGACAGCATCGGGCTTGGTCACCCTGGCCTGGGTGCGGCGATCCACCTTGCCAGTCTCCACCATTTCCCCCTTGTGGATGGTGGTCAGGAGGTTGACCTTCCGCTGGTCGTGCCAGTGGATAGCCAGAATGGGCCCCGACTTCTTCCGGAACACATCACCTTTTTTGGTCTTTGGAGGGAAAGGTGGCATGCCCTTCCTTTTCCCTCGTACTGTGCCTACGGTCCCCGTCTTGCGCTCATGCAGGTACTGTGAGAGAGTGGGGGACGTGTAATAATTGTCCGTGTAGAGGACGTGATTCTTGTGAAAGTAGCGGTCCATCATGGCTTGCACCACTGCTCCGCCAAAGCCAATGAGGGGGTCCACAAGCAAGTCCCCTTCCTTCCCGCTGTAGACCAGGAAGTCCAGGACATAGCCAGTTTGGCAGTCGCACAGCACAAAGAATTTTATGCCAAAGCGATGTCTTTTTGAGGGGATGTACTGCCGGAAGCTGAGTTTTCCCCGGAACAGCACAAGAGACTCGTCAATGACGACCTTGCGGAAGGGCTTGAAGTAGGAGGTGAAGCGTTCTCGCATCATCTCGTACAACATCCTAATCTTCCACAGCTTGTCTGGGAGGTGGACGTCAAGGTTGGTGACAAGATGGAGCGCTGCGAGGATATCAAGGTACCGGTCGCGAGACATATATTTCCCGAAGGCAGGGGTGGATATCAGATCATTGGTGATCCAATAGTCAGGCAACCTATGCTTCTTGACATGAGGCATTACCATGGTGAGTGCCAGGAACACCATGAACTCTTTATGAGTCACTGGGGTCCACTGCCTCATGTGGCCCTTGGTCACCTTGCCCAAAATGTGGACCTGGAATTGGTGCTGCTTATTTGTCTCTTTGCCAACATAGCCTACCACCTCCTCATCAAAGAAGGCCTCAAATATTTCGTGTGGTGGAGCATTGGGGCCTGCAGGAAAATTGGGGGTAATGCCTGAACCCTCCAGTACCTCATCAAAAGCTGGCACATCAGGGTTGTATCCATCCTCATCAACTACGTCTTGCCACTGAAAAACGTAGAATGGGTCTTGTCTACGCTGACGAGGAGCTCCAGCTGGTGGCCCAGCACGCCCACGGCCAACTCGGGAGGCGCGCGCCCTAGGGCGGCGAGGGCGTCGGCCAGGGCGGGCAGCACGACGGGCAGCACGACGCCGGGCCAAGCGGATGGGTCGAGGGTCGTCGATGTCCATATAGTCATCGTCAGAGTGGTCATCTTGCCCTGACGGTGGACCTATGTAATCATGGCCAGAGTCTTCAGAGAGGTGCCCTTCATCATCAGTGGCCCCCACATAATCTGGCGGGGAACCAGTGATGCGTGGGCGGCGTGCGGGTGGGCGAGGTGGGGAAGGAGTGGCAGGTGAGGCTGTGTCCCCCCGAGGTCCTGGGCTCCTTGGCCTGCGACGAGTGACAGAAAGCAATGTTTCACTGTCACTAGGCCCAGGTATTGGTGATGCGAGCTCAAAGTCTTCTTCAGGAAGACATGTTGAAGGCGGGAGAGGTGGGGAGGACCGTGGGGAAAGTTGCGGGGACGTATGGCTGGGGCCGGCCGGGGTGGACGCCGCGGGAGCCTCGACCAAACTCTCTTACTTTTCTTAATTTTTTTGGTATATTTCCTACCTTTCCCCTTTTCGGTAGCAGTATGTCTCCTGTCGGGGGACCTAGGAGGCAAATAGGCCGAAAGTGGGGGGTCCTCAACCCTTGGCAATGGTGGGGGTGATGGGGAAGAATGCGGGGCATCCGGGTCATCTTGGGTGGCGTGGGTAGATAAGGGAGACAATGGCGGACGAGAAGGGTCACCACGCTGACCCTCACTCACAGCCTCATCCTCACCAAGTAGTTTTGCTTGTTCCCTAGCTGCCGCGGCCGCCTTCTCAAGTATTTTCTGCTTATACAAATGTAGCTTGAAAGGCGATTTACCTGGGGAAGGGCTTGGAGTCGTGTCACTTATGCGAAATTTGGTGAGTGACCTTGAACTCTCCCACTCACTCACTCTCTCAAGTTCACTGTCTTTAGGTAAACCAGCTTCCTCAACAACTGGTACATCACCTTCATCACTCTCATCACTGTCATGTTCTCTCGCAAATCCCAGGAATTGCTCTTCTTTCTCACTCTCATGGCCATAATCACTCGACTTATAATTACTGGAGTCGTCACTGACTTCATCATCATCATTATGCTTGGCATCAGCTCGCTCATAAAGTCTCAATGTCGTCTCAATACCTCCGGGAGATAACACATTTAGGCGATGGCGTCGGGGTAAGGCGCGACGAACTAGCAAGGGCGTCGTAGGAAGCACGGTATCGGACACAGCGGAATCACTATTTGGCGTACTGTCCATGATGGCGTCGGGGTAGATACTGTTGCTGTGGCGTAGTTTACGCCTGGTGGCGCCACCTACCGTCCCACGATACCAAAAATGTACGCGCAGCATTCAAAAGCACGCACGCAAGCAATGGGCGTTCAAGAGCCCTTCCGGGTTGCGCGAGCCGAGGTTGTTATGGGCGTTCAAGAGCCCTTCCGGGTTGGAGGGGTTAATGCTTCCAAAATCCAATTCCTCCATCTATCTACCCGTAAGGACCTCCCAGCGGACTATCCCTTATTCTTCAACAATACAAAAATCAAGTCTTCATCTTCTCTCAATATTCTTGGTGTCTCTTTTTCTTCTGCTCTCAGTTGGAAGAACTATATTACCAGTCTTGCTAAGGCAGCCTCCCAGAAGCTGGGTGTGCTCAACCGCCTTAGGGGGTTCTTTTCCTTTGCACAGCTTCTTGCTCTGTACAGGGGCATAGTGCGTCCTTGTATTGAGTATTGTTCACATGTGTGGGGAGGTTCCTCTCACACCACTCTCCTAGACAAAGTTGAAAGGAAGGCCTTTCGTATCATTAACTCCCGTCCACTCACCAACTCTCTGCAATCTCTCTCTCTCCGCCGCAATGTTGCATATCTCTCGCTATTCTATCGCTACTATAATAATCAGTGTTCCTCAGAGCTTTCCCAGTGTATACCACCTCCTTTACGTAGGGCACGTGGTACCCGTCTTGCAACTCAATCCCACCCCTACTTGTGCAACTCTCCAACCCAAGAGTGAAACGTTACTCTCAAACTTTCTTCTACTCAACAGCTGAGCTCTGGAATTCTCTCCCAGAATTAGTCTTTCCCTCTTCCTATGACTTAAATTGCTTCAAACTCCGTGTGTCCAGGCATTTTGGCTCGAACGTCCCTTAATTTTGGCCCTGTCACTCTTTCAACTATGGGGGAGGCACTCGCTATAGGTAGTTATGCCTTTTGCCTCCCTCAATCACATAGACAAAAAAAAATATATATATATATACTGTATATATACCGGTATGTATATATATATATATATATATATATATATATATATATATACAGTATATATATATATATATATATATATATATATATATGCGTGTGTGTGTGTGTGTGTGTGTGTTCGGCATTACATAGCATATATGCGCCCCATTGTTAATATTGATACATATTATGTTCAGTGTTTATGCTAGCGGCAAAGCATCTGAGTTGATTTAATATATACTTATGGATCTAGTACCGATTTAGTAAATGGAATCCTCTCTAGAGTTGATAATCTTACCCGCTTGTCTTTAGTGTTCAGGCTAAGCACGAAGTGCCGAAGATCTCCGTATGATTGCTTACTATATTACAATAGCGGCGGAAAGTGTTCAGATTATATTAAGTACCGTACCTGACATATGTGTTATATTAAGTACCGTACCTGACATATGTGTTATATTAAGTACCGTACCTGACATATGTGTTATATTAAGTACCGTACCTGACATATGTGTTATATTAAGTACCGTACCTGACATATGTGTTATATTAAGTACCGTACCTGACATATGTGTTATGAGAGTAGACAGTGTATAATTGTGTTGAAGATACTCCCATGTGTGTTCAGTCAATTCTCCCATGTGTTTGTGTTATTGAGGAGATACAGTGTTAACCTAATTCAGTATCGATTATTCAGAGTATTGCACCTCGGCTATAATCCATGTTAAATTTAGACGTTCAAGTGCCACATTAATTGATAGAAGAGCCCACCTAAAGTAATAAGTGTGTCAATAAGTAAAAATCGTCATCCTAATGCTCCATCGAACTTCAGGTGGGTATGTTCATTAGAGGTGGGCCGGATATTGATTTCTTGATATTTGCGGGTGCGGATGTAGATGCGGATATTTATTTTCAGTATTTGCGGATGCGGATGCCGATAGTCCTATTTACTTCTTAACCCTCTGAGGATCCATGAAAAGGACCATGATGCACTTTTTTTTTTGGTTCTCTGACTATTATTAGACAATTTTTTTCAGATTAGGAAGGGTATATGGAAGTCAGAGGGTTGATTGGGATAGTCTTTAGTTCTTTACCCTATTAATACCCACATATCCTTCCTAAGCAGCATAAAATCGTCTAATGATAGCAAAAATAAACTGCTAAAACGTGTCAGAGCTTCAAGGGGTTAATAGTTAATTAGTTATTCTGTAAAAGTGTAAATATAATAAGTTTTTATGACTTATTAGTTACGAAAATATCCGCACTATATCCGCATTATTGGATGCGGATGCGGATGCGGATGTACAAAATGATGCGGATATCCGCGGATGCGGATGCAGATGCGGATATCCGGTCCACCTCTAATGTTCATGGGGGAAGCCATTATCTGAATGGTGTGCGTCACCGGCCATAGTTGGGTACCATCCAGTGGTGCTTGAAGTAGCTGGATTAATAGGTAAGAGTTGTAAAGGTACTATTATAGTTCAGGTCAGGTGAAAATATTGAGGGATAAGCCTTTACAACAGCACCTCGTATCAACTTTTCGAAAAGTGTTGAGAGGGGAGAAGGGGTGTTGGAGAGAGAGGAAGCTGTTGGAGGGGTTTTGTTATGTGTGTAATTGGTCTGTATTATGTCATCAAGGTGTTCCCCGACTGGGTGCAAGCGAGTGGAACACGCTATTTAGATATACAGTATATACAGTATGTATTTGTGTATATATACTGTGTACAGAATATCTTATTGTCTATTTATGTACTGAGGCATATAGGAAGCAAGCCTTAGAGATTGTTCACATGTAATAAAGATCAAATCAGTATCATCAAGTGCCTTGCCTTATACCGGTATTCTATTTTAAATTTGTCCATGCTACTGTCCTATTTGAATTCGTTAGAGCGACGATTTAAGATTTCTCATGGTGTCTCTCCCTCTCCTTCCCCAGAGCTAGTTAGCACATTCTTATTAATCCTTCATCTTATTGTGTCCACCCGGCTCAGCATGCCATTTTCATTCCATCTTCATGTGTGTATCTGCGTGTGTGACTGAAAGTGTACATGTGTGTATCCAGTCAGGTTGCTATGCAGGTGGTCACTGTTTGACAAGTACCGGTACCGGTCTTGGTAGCGTAATGCTTAGTGCGTCGAATTTCGGTGTGAGTATCCTAGGTTCGAGTTCTTGGAGTACCCCATATATTCATTAGTTTCATTGATTTCATTAATTATGTTTATTTGTAAGTTAATTTGGTGGGTTGGTGAATAAATATGAATATATTCAGGTTCAGGAGTAATTCTTAGCGAGGCTTTCCATTGTGGTTAAGTGCCCCATCAATTATCCCTTCCATTCATCTAATCATTACGCTACCATAGCGCAGTTGGGTACATGTACAAGCTCAGATTAGTATTCAGTATTCGAGAATAAATAATATGTCGTAGGCTTGTGCATAAACCTTTAATTGTCTTGGTAGCTTAATGCTTAGTGCGACAAATTTTGGTATGAGTATTCTAGGTTCGAGTCCTTGGAATACCACATACAGTATATTCATTAGTTTCATTGATTTCATTAATTAGGTTTATCTGTAAGTTAATTGGTGGGTTAGTGAATAAATATGAATATTAACGAGAGTTTTTAAGTTGTCTTGACCTGCCTCAATAGCTATTGCCTCCTAGACGACTCGGATTGTGTATTTCTATGTATAGTTTCTGTATATGTTTTACTGTACTGTATGCATATTATTGGTCTCAATCTAATTGCATACACATGCTGGGACACTACGTCTATGCATCTTAGAGATTAACCTTTTTGTATACGAGAAGAAGCACCTGTGTTTTCCTGGGATATTAAAAAGCCTCTGTGACAATCAAGGGAGTTTAGAAACCTTTAGTTTAGTATTATCAACCCCTGCATTTGTCTTTCAGAAAACTTATTTGCAGAAAAATAATTTTAGAGCGCATATTATTAGCTTAAGAAAACTATATAAATAAATAATAAGCGGCATCTAAGGAGCCTGAGAGGGTTAAGTAGACAAAACCAATTGAATCATATACTCTTGTATTCCTTGCCCTGTGTCTATTGTAATAAGTATCCAGTTAAGACGATTGAATAACCCATATTGACATCTATAGTAGTAGCACAACATTCATCAAATATATCCATGACTTTTTAAATCCAGGTTTACTTCTCTGATGGTCATAGTAACGTGCTCAGGGACTGATACCTCAAGTGGCCTATAGTCATACTGTAATTAACTGTATTTTACTGTTCATACTGTGTAAACAATTTTTTACAAATAACCTACTCCTCGAAAACATCTCAAAATCTTAGATATGATCTATTATGTGTTTGTGTTAGCTAAGGAAGGTATTTATGCAAATAGAGAGACTGAATTATAAACACCATCTGAGGAGGAGCACGTTATTGAAAACGTATCGCAGATAGCTTCTCCAGGTCACTAACAAATACTGGCCCCTAGAAGGCCTTAAATATGCGTCATGACAGGTGGCGGTGGAGGGGTGGGGGTGATGGGGACTGCTAGTATTATTACAATTATGACTATTAATATTATTAATATTATCTGCATATCACAAATTACCTCACTATTTCCATGCTCTCTCTCTCTCTCTCTCTCTCTCTCTCAGCGAAACAGATCGCTGTAGGATTCAATGAATACTTCAGTTCGGTAGGAGAAAACTTGAGCCGTAATATTAGGACAGACCCTTCAGACTTTCAAAAATACCTTCCTGACCCAGTGAATTTTTCGTTCAGGTTAGCTCCAGTTTCGGAGAAGGAACTCCACATGGTCATTAGTAATTTTAAAAACTCTTCATGTGGTTATAATGACATACCTGTTCCCATTGTTAAGGAATGTATAAACGAAATTGTTCCTTTTCTTAAACACATAATTAACAGATCCTTCAAATCAGGTATATTTCCTAATTACCGGTACCTACAAATAGCTAAAGTAATTCCAATTTTTAAAAAAGGTGACAGATCCAACCCCCAAAACTATAGGCCAATTTCCCTACTCACAATATTTAGCAAAATATTTGAAAAAGTTGTCTGCTCCAGGCTAACACAATATTTAGAAACCAATGCTCTCCTAACGAAATACCAGTTTGATTTTCGTCCCAGGTCATCAACTGAGTGTGCCATTTACCAGCTCTCTAAAGAAATGTACAAGGTTTTAGACACAAAATCATACCAATTGACTGTCTTTTGTGATCTATCAAAAGCCTTTGGCACATAATATAATATTTTTAATATTAATATTTAATATTAATATAAAATTAATATTTTAATTACAAAACTAGAGAATTACGGAATACGAGGCCCACCCCTTAACTGGTTTAAGAGTTATTTAAGTAACCGTAAACAATTTGTATTTTTCAATAACACTTGTTCAGAATACAGGAATATGAAGTATGGTGTCCCACAGGGTTCGGTACTTGGTCCGGTGTTGTTTAATTTGTTTATTAATGATATTATAAATTCAAGCACTAAAATAAAATTTCTACTTTATGCCGATGATACCAATATTTATCTACAGGGTAATAATATTCTCGAATTATCAAACCAAATGAATGAAGAAATTAGCAAAGTCTCTAATTGGATTAAATCAAACAGTTTAACGCTCATTCTTGGTAAAACTAATTATTTAGTGACTCATTTTAGCTCGAATCAAATTCCCAATATTGTCATTAAAATCGATGAACACATTATTGAGCAGGTTAAGGAAGCTAAATTGCTTGGTGCTACCATCGACAGCGTAATGACCTGGAAAACACATATATAACATAAAATTGAAAATATCTAAAATTACTGGAATAGTTTATAAAACAAGAGATTCGTTCAACATCAACTCACTAAAACAAATGTATTTTGCTTTAATGTATCCTCATATTATTTATTGTGCTACTATCTGGGGAGGAGCCAATAAAACTTATTTAGACGCCATATTTCTAGCTCAGAAAAAGATATTACGAATTATTACCTATCAATCATATAACGCTCATACTGGACCTATATATAAAGATCTTGGTTTATTGAAATTAAATTATATTCTTTTTTCACAAGCAGTCCGTTTTGTATATAAAGATCTAAATCAAAAATTACTCATGGATGGCAATTTTGACTTAATGACACACAATTTTAACACACGAGGAGTCGAGGAGTCATTACGACTACCTTACTATAGAACAACACATGGACAACGTAGCCTACATTACAGGGGCCAGAAATTGTGGAACACATTGAACGAATCTGTTAGAAACTCCGAATCTTTATTTGCATTTAAAACTAAAATCAAACAAAGCTTCCTTAATCAATACTAGTACTTAATTGCAGTCTCTGAAAGCAAAATTGTTGTTTATATGTATACTTACCTAATCTTTAATATATTTTAGCATACTGAGTAGGTCACATATCAATTGTATAATTTAGTAAGAACCACTACACATTATTATAGCTTGAATATTGTTTATTACATCTAATAATTGTTAAGCAACTATGTGCTGTTTAGCTTTATATATTTTATTATGCCTATATAGCTAGCTAACATGAACTACTTCTTAGCTAGCTGCACTTGCCACATTAATTACTATATGTATCATCATTCTTATTGTATATGTACCTTTTGGCAATAAAAACATATCAATCAATCAATCTCTCTCTCTCTCTCTCTCATTATTATGTGTACTATTATTATTATCATTATTATTACCATACTATTATTATTTTCACTATTATCATTAGTACCGTACTGGTACTATTATTGTCGTTATTATTTATATTGCTAGTATTATTAATATTATTACTAATGATATTATTAAGATCATCTGCATATTGCGGTACATATTACTCCACTATTTCCTCTCTCTCTCTCTCTCTCTCTCTCTCTCTCTCTCGTGATCTATCTAAATATCTTTAAATTTTTTCTATTGCTAGTCCCACTATAATGACTATTGTCACTATCACCATTATTATCATTGTTACTATTTTTATTATCATTATTATTATTAATATTATTATTATTATTATTATTATTATTATTATTATTAGGGGTTTGACCCCTACGGGGAACCCCTATTGTAATCATTAAACCCACTTATTCATCCAAATTCTTCTTACACGCCGGTTTTGACGCAATAACTCCAGAACCGCTTTTTGGATCGGGGTCAAACTTTCACAAGAGGTGCGTTTTTGTATTGGGCAACTTTTGATATGCTAAACATCCGGCATGGCGGCCAAACATGTCCGTGGCAGCCGATTTCCCGAAAAATTTGACGCCTAAATACCGTCTCTCCCACTCATAGGAAATGATTGGGCTTTGGCATATGGACTCCACTACTAATGTTCCGCAAACGTTATAGAGAAGGTTTTGCTTTTGCACGTGGGTTTTTTTCCGGCAATCTTGAAAAAACCTTGAATTCCACATCTTTAAAACTACGCCGATGATCAAAGCCATGTTTGCGTAGTTGGGTGAGGCTCGCGATTCCGAACGTTTTGATACCAAAAGAATATAAATGGGTGGAATAGTTTGGCCGCAGCATTGAAAACTGTCTATTCTTAAATTACTTTAAAACCGTATTCGCTACCCACACAAAGTTTACCGTCTACAGTCTATAGGCTTCCACGCATCCCCCAGTTTTGCTTAATAACATAGTAGATTTATTATTCAGATCTATTACTTTTTGTTATTTAACTCTCTCAAAACCGTTCGAGTCCCTACGAATTCCACCAATTATTTAGCCAACCTACCTATACATACCTACCCTACCAAATAATTATAATTCAAATTTATTTTTGGTGAATAACAGAGTATTGGCTAAGGTTTTTAACAATTCCTCTCTTTGCCAAATGCTTTGTTTAATAACAAAGTTCTAGACCTTCAAAGTTTTGAAAATTTTTGGTGTGGTGTGACTTACTTTTCCTCCTCCCTCAAACAGCAAGCAATGTTATCAGGGGTTCAAGAAGTATTGCACGCTTCCATAAAAATATATATAGTCCGGTTTTTACGCAATAACTCCGGAACTACTTGTCGGATTGGGACCAAACTTTGACACAAGGTGCATTTTTGTATTGGGCAACTTTTGATATGATATCCAAAATGGTGGCCAGACATGCCCGTGGCAGCCTTTCACACCCAACCCATCTCGTCCTATCAAATTTTATGTTGAACTCTATTGTTATTGATCCTACTATAGCACTCGGTAGCCTATTCCACATATCTACAACTCTTATACCAAGCGAATAGAGGCAGATCCCTTACACAGCCAATCTCTTTCTCTCTCGCTCTTGTTTGTTTGCACACCGGTACAAATGAGGCAGATCCCTTACACATGCAACCAAGATGAAAATGGGAGTCTGCAGAGCCAAGTGGCCCACATAGGGGAGATCCCTTTCACACCCAACCCATCTCATAAACATTACTTGTTATTTACACTACTTACTATACACTCATGTTATCATATACCTGCAACCAAAACACAATTGTAAGAAATAAGAACGTAAGAAAATGGGAGTCCGTAGAGAACCAATTGGCCCACACAAGACAGATCCTTTTCACACCCAACCCATCTCATAAAAGCTCTCTCATTTATCTCTGTCTTCCTTACATTTATGACATCCTAGTCTCTCTTTCTCTCACAAATGAGAACATAAGAAAACCGGAGTTTGCAAAGAGCCGATTGGCCCACACATGTCAGATCCCTTTCACATCCAATCCATCCCGCGCTGTCCCTCTCTCTCGCTCATATTTATCGCTATCTTCCTTACGTTTACGACATCCTATTCTCTCTTGCCATACTCTCTCCCTCTCCCTCACAAATGAGAATATAAACAAAATAAGGAAACAGGAGTCTGCAGAGAGCCAATTGACCTACACATAGCAGATCCCTTTCACACCCAACCCATCTCGTTCTATCTAATTTCAAGTTGAAGCTCTATTGTTCTTGATCCCATTATAGCACTCGGTAGCCTATTCCACATATCTACAACTCTTTTACTAAACAAATAGAGGCAGATCCCTTATACAGCTAATCTCTCCCTCTCTCGTTCATGTTTGTTTGCACAATCTGTTCCTTCTGTAGTTTCTCCATGCCCGATAAGTAAAATGATCTTTTGATATCTGTGACACAGATTTTGTATCCAACACAATACTCTGGTTTCAAAACCGCTCGAAACCCGGACAACGTTGCTTGCAACTTTAATTATTATTATTATTATTATTATTATTATTATTATTATTTGTATATACGGTACTAGTTGCGTTGTTAGACTACATGCATTTTTATATATCTGATTTTTGTTATGTCTACTGTTGTATATTACCTATATTTAGCCTCCCCCCCCCTTCCCCGGTGCTTCTGACTCCTCCCAGTCACCCCCTCCCCCCCCTCCACCGCCACCTGTCATGACGGATATTTAAGGCCTTCTAGGAGCCAGTATTTCTTAGTGACCTGAAGAAGCAATCTGCGGAACGTTGTCAATAAAGTGCTCCTCCTGAGTTGGTGTTTTTTATCCATTCTGTCTAGTTTTCAAGTACCACCTGGCTCTCCTTCACTCACATTACCATACAATGCCATGTTAACTCTTAAAGGAATCTATAACTTATACGAGAGAAAATAACATACCTTCTTTGAACTTTTTTGTTTACCCGGAAAGCGCAAGCTATTGGTAGCTCAAACCCTCCCACCAAGCGAGGATATTTGGCTTCATTCCCGCCAAAATCTGAATTTTACCATAAATATTGTTATTACTTATTCATATGCGCCTATTTTACGTTTAATTAATATGAAGATATTAACATGTAACAGCAATAATACAAGTGGGAATAGTATTTGGGGGGTGAAAAAGACAAATTATTGCCGACCCTCCAGTCATGAGGTGAGAGACGAACGCGACATATACCCTCCCTCTCTAAGGCCTGAAGGCAGACTGAGCCCTCAGTCTTGCTTTCTTTCTCTTGCCACACTCTCGATATGAGCAGTAGATGACCTTGGAACCGGGTTGGAGATATTGGCTCGATAAATAAACCGATAAACAAGGGAATAACAGGAAAAATAGGTGATAATTGAAGGGGGGGCGAGGAAGGAGGAGGTTTTGACACATGTGGAGGAGTGATAGGAGGTATGGAGGGGAATTATCTCACTTAATCACATATTCCTTTGTTTTGAGTGCTACTGGGGAGTTTTAACCCCCTGAATGCCAGGTCCATATATATACGGACTAGGGTCTTGTCACGCCCAGTGCCAGGTCCGTATATATACGGACTCGCTGAAAAAAAATTGTAGCAGCGAAACGACTGCACCTATGGCTTTCATATTTCTACCACATGTACCTTACCCTTCTGGCTTCTTGCCACCACCAACACAACCCCCTTCCCCCACCCACTCGCTGACTATCGGTCGCCTCACAAGGAAAAAAAAGGAAATCTGTGGCGGCGAAACGACTCCACCAATCGGTTCCATATTTGTGTGACAAGTCCCTTACTCTTCTGCCTTCCCCCCACCACACCCCAAGCGCCTCCTACCACCCACTTCCAGCGTATCCGTACGAAGAAAAGGAAAAAAAGGAAAATCCGTGGTGGCGAAACTACCTCACCAATCGGCTTTATATTTGTAACACGAGTCAATTACGCTTCTACCTTCCCTCCACCATCCCCCAAACCACCCTCCCACCATCCTCCTAACTATACGTTCCGATACCATAAAAGTCGATGATTTACTCTGAAAATTTCAGCTACATTCGGGACATCGGGAACCTGATTTCTGGCGAAAATGGACAAGGGGAGTGGATTTTTTACCATTATCCTTCCTTTCTCACCCAACTTGATACATTTAGCCAAAAAAATAAAAATAAAAAATCCTCTGGCACTGGCAGATGCATAGGGTCAATAATTGTCTGACACTCAGCGGGTTAAAAGGCTTTTCTTAGGCCTTGGATCTTAAAGAGTCCCGTCGCCTTCCACCACCAAAACCTCTTAAGAGTCTCGGCGCCGTTCCCGGGTTAAATTACAATATTACCGGTGTATCAACAAAGCTACAACAGCTACAGCAACAATTAACACTGCCGATAATGTTGTGGTCAGTTGGTTCTGCCCACTACCTCGTATAAACTATACTCTGTCTTTTTCCAGCTGATATCTATCTCTCCATCCTGATGGCTATTGCCATGATTTTGTAGCAAATTTTTTTGCAAATTATGAAAACCTGGCAATAATATGGCGCACATACATAGCAGTATCATATTTTTCCAGAAAGAATCAAGAAATCAGATGCTAAAGGATTAAATTTACCATCAGCTGGAAACAAAAAATAGACTATAGTAGTAAATAGGAATTCGGTGTAAGTGAATATTTTTGAAGTACCGATATGCTGCAGGTTGAGTAAATTTGATTTTATGCAGAATGGTTAGCTTGGTTTACTCACGCTTGTTCTACTGCTGTCCGCAATAAGGAGGAAGCATTCAAACAGTATCGTCGCCATCAAACTAAAGAATCCCGTACTTTATAATTATGTCACCGCCCAGAATGAAGCCAAATCTGTCCTACTCGGCAAAAACTCTTTCTTCAATAACAAATGCTCTGAACTTTCCAACACTAGCTCTTCACAAGCTTTATGGCATCTAGCCAAAAACCTCTCCAACAATTTCACTTCCTCGTCTTTCCCTCCCCTTTTCCACTCTGATGGTACCATCGTTACTTCTTTCTCTGACAAAGCTTAACTTTTTGCTCAAAATATTGCTAAAAACTCCACCCTGGATGATTCCGGCGCTACTGCTCCCTCTCCACAACCCTCTTACTTACTTATGCTTAAGATCATAATCTCTTCTAAGGATTTACTTTCTGCCCTCTCTGGGCTTATTACTAAGAAGCATACTGACCTGATGGTATTCCTATTGTTGTAATAAAAAAATGTTCTTCCATGCTGACTTCCTGCCAAGGCAAACACTTTCATCTCTGTCTTTCCTTCTTGCTGGAAGTTTGCTCATATTCAACCTGTCCCCAAGCAGGGTGACCGCTCTCAGCCCTCCAATTATCGTCCAATTGCTCTCATTTCTTGCATCTCTAAACTTTTGAAAACTAGTCTTAACTCAAATTTCTTAAGCATATGTCTTCCCATAATCTACTTTTAGATCGCCAGTACGTTTTCCTTAAGGGCCGCTCTACTGGTGATCTTATTACTTATCTTACTAACTTTTGGTCATCCTCCTTTCGGGACATGGGTGAGACTTTTTCTATTGTGCTAGACATATCGAAAGCCTTCGATAGAGTCTGGCACTAATCTCTAATTTCCAAACTACCCTCCTTCGGTTTCTATCCCTCTATCTGTGCCTTTGTCTCTAATTTCCTTTCAGACTGCTCCATAGCTGCAGTTGTGCATGGCCATCGCTCACTTCCTCAACCTATTAACTCAGGTGTTCCTCAAGGCTCTGTCCTGCCTCCAATTATCTTTCTAAAATTCATTAACCCATTAAGCTTAAGATTTAATTTTCCAGGTTATCAACTGCTCCAAAATTTCAGACCTAAAGGAGGTGTATGTTGCTTCGCAAAATCTGAAATTGCCCTGGAGGAGGTTACTAGTTTCAATTGTCCCTATTTTGATTATTCTATATACAAATAAATTTCTGCTGGTAAATTTAAATACATATGTTGCATCTACCGTTCCCCAAATACTCCTCCAGAGCAAAGTCTTTTTGATTCTCTGTCCTCACAACTCAGTGTCCTCAACTTAAATGCTTCTTCTGAAATCACTGTGTTGGGTGATTTTAATGTCCATAATGTTGAATGGCTCACTCATTCAGCCAGGACTGATGATGCTGGTCTTGAATGTGAGCTATTTGCAGACTCAATTAATCTCACTCAACTAGTCAACCAACCCACCCGTGTACCAGATAATCCTAATCATAATTCCCACCTACTGGACTTATTTTTAACAACCAATTCAGAAAATTATGATGTTACAGTGAGGTCCCCGCTTGGATCTTCTGAGCACTGTCTGATACAGGCCACCTGTCTATCACCTACCACACCTTCCCACTCTGAACCTGTTTTGGTGACTAAGTGGCATTACGATAGGGCAGGCTGGGAGGGTCTTCAAGGTTTCTTTATTGATATTCCCTGGACCTCTTTCTTTTCTAATGATGCACACTCCACCTTGAGCCACATACAAGATTTTGTAAAAATGGGAATGGAAACTTTTATTCCTCATCAAAAGTACAGTAAAAGATCTAATTCACCTAAATGGTTTGACCATAATTGTGCTAGAGTAACTGAACAAAAAGCAATAGCCTACAATGCATACACAAGATCAAAAACACATGAAGCCTTTAATTACTTTAGAAACATCAGAAATCATGCCAAAACTGTATTAAACCTAACTAAATCAAACTTTCTCCACAAGCAGGCAAATAAACTTCTAAATAATCCAAATGATAACAACATATTTTGGTCTACTCTTAACTCATTCAAATCCAACTTCACTACTGCTTCATCCATTCCACCATTAAAATCTCCGACTGGCAATCTTGTAAGTGACCCAAGAGGTAAAGCTAACCTTCTTGCGGATATTTTCACCACCAACTCAACCTTAGATGAAATAAATCAAGATGTCCCTGTACCTAATTTTAATTCGCCTGAAATTCCCTCACTTAAGATCCACACCAGACATGTCAAAACTATTTTGCAGAATCTCTCAGTAGATAAGGCTCCTGGTCCAGATGAAATTCCTCCAATAGTACTTAAGAATTGCTCCTTGGTGCTCGCTCCTGTATTGGCAAAAATGTTCCGTCTGTGTACTCATACCTCATGCTTCCCAGTACCCTGGAAAGAAGCAAACATTCATCCAGTTCCTAAAAAAGGTGCCTCTTCAGATCCATCAAACTACAGACCAATAGCTATAACTTCCACTCTTGGTAAAGTCTTTGAAATTATATTAAATAATCACATAATTAAGCATCTTGAGAATAATAAATTAATCAGTGATAGGCAATATGGTTTTAGACGATGTCGATCAACTGCAGACATTCTTTGCCTTCTTATGCATCAAATCAACCAGGCTACAGACCAACATGGTGAAACACATACAATAGCACTGGATATATCAAAGGCATTTGATAGAGTCTGGCATCAATCCTTATTGTCGAAGATGTCACACTACGGCCTTGCATCATTAGTTCCACTAATTTCTTCTTATCTTCATAACAGAAAAATATGTGTAATGGTAGATGGCCTTTATTCTCAATTTCACTCAATAAATGCTGGTGTTCCCCAGGGATCAGTTTTGGCCCCAATTATGTTCCTCATTCATATCAATGATCTCATATCTACCACTCATAATCCAATACATTCCTACGCAGATGACTCAACACTGCACAGTTCCTTCACATTTACCAATTCTTTCACCCAACCCGATCTTATAAATTCAAAAATAAACACTGCAATTTCTCTGAACCAGGACCTTTCTAGAATTAATGGATGGGGACAAAAGAATCTAGTTTCCTTTAATGCACAGAAAACCAAGTACATTCAATTTTCTAACCGACAGAATCTCACTGACTCCCATATATTTTTTAATGATGTAAATATTCCCACTTCCCCTAGTATTGACATTCTCGGTGTAACATTAACTACTAACTTGAGCTGGACACATTATGTTAGAAGCATTGCTAAGAATGCCTCTAAAAAACTGGGACTCCTGTACAGAGTTCGAGAATTCTTCACTGACGAGCAGTTGGCCGTAATATATAAAAGTCATGTGCGTTCTCAGATGGATTACTGTTCACCTCTGTGGGGTGGAAGGGGAGTGGTTGCATTGAGGCAGTTGGACAAAATTCAAAATAAAGCTATTAGATTAATCAATAACCCTGCAATCACACAGGACCTTCCTACATTATCCATACGAAGAAATGTTGCATCCCTTGCATTATTCTACAGATATTTTCACAGCAATTGTTCCGAGGAACTTGCTTCAATTGTGCCGCCTCTCCACATCTTTCCCCGTAGAACTAGGGTAGCTGAGAGCGCCCATGAATTTACACTTTCTCCTCCACAATGCAGAACTTCTGCTTATCAGAATTCATTTATCCCCAGAGCTACTACTCTTTGGAATTCACTTCCCTCGAATTGTTTTCCACAAACTTACAATCTACAAATGTTTAAATCCAGTTGTTACAAACATTTTATGAATGGAGGATGACTTTAGGCACATGGACCTTTTTGTTTTATCTGTGTTTTTCCTTCCTCCGTTCATTGTCTCTTAAAAAAAAAAAAAAAAAAAAAAAACGGCGCACAGGATGTAGTGAACACCACAGTTCTGGGCGGCAATATTAGGCTCCATTCCTGCCTATAATCGTCATTTTACGATAAATATCGTTATTACTTATTCATATACGCCTATTATACCTTTAATATGAAGATAGTAACGTGTAACAACAATAAAACAAGTGGGATTATAATTTTTCTGGTCAAAATCGCGAATTGTTAGAGCGCGGTTCATTCATCAAGTGTGAGCCACCTGGCACCACGCCCTCCTCTCTCTAAGCCTGGATAGTGACTCAGGCGGCGGCCGCCGCCGCAGTGTTGCCATTTTGGCGGATTTTCCGCCAAATCTAGCGGTTTTGGGTCCTCATCTGGCGGTTAAATGTGCTATCTAGCGGATAGCGGGATTTCTGGCGGGCTTACAAAGTATCTGGCGGATTTCTAGCTTCTTTTCTTTGGCTTACGAAGTATCTGGCGAATTTCTAGTGGTTGTTCTTAGTAAATGTACCCACATATAGGCATTATTGCTGATTTTTAGTTGCCTGTACCAGACCAGTGTGAATTAGTTTATTCAGGAAATGAATAAGGGATATTCCTGTGATGTCAAGAGTAGGCCTACTTTGTGTTTTTATTGGCTGCCTTATCATGGGATCTAGAGTGAGTCTTTTTATTTGTTAAAGAAGCGATGGTACCATCTTTGAGTTCTTCATTGTACCGCTCAGTTATTTATTATTTTCGCCCATTGTAACAGTGTTCGTATTATTCAGTTATGCTCCCTGATTGTCGGATTGAGTTGTTTTTCCATAGATTAACAACACAAGTGCCTGCATTAATTGTGCAATAATTGTAGGTTTGACTCCTGTAAGGAGATAAAGAAAACCTAATATTTAGTAGTGGCCCCGTAATCATTGACGAACATGCCTATTACATAAGGCATCCTCTTCAAACACTAATCCGCCGTAGTTTTGAATCTACCGCGCAGAGCATTTAAAAACTGAGGAGCCTTCATCATGAGCGCACGCGACCTCACTCATGGCTTCAGTCATTATGAATTGGGTTCTCACTACGAAAAAACTTCGTAAAAAATAAAAACAAAAAGAAAATAAGAATAACTATCCAATAAGCTTTCCATCATATCGTGGATGTACTTGTGTGGATTTCTGACCAGACGCTGATTCAGGCGTCATTCTTCCTTCACTGACATATCAAGTAAACCAAAATCCTCAATACATCAACGAATGGGAAGGGGACGGTCGGGAGGGCCCCAGTCGTCAATGATTACGGGGCCACTACTAAATATTAGGTTTTCTTTATCTCCTTACAGGAGTCAACCCTATAATTTATTAGTGGCCCCTCCATCATTGACGAACATGCCTGATTTCTAAGACTGGAGGGGGACATTCGTAATCATATCATAACTCTAGAAAAGCAGATAATAAAAACAACCACATAGTATTCTATGTGGTTATACTATTATACATAGTATTCATAGTATTCTAAAGAGGTTGGGTCGGTGGGCTTGCGACCCCCACCCGGAAAAAATATCTAAGCAAGGAAAAACGAACGAACAGCCTCGGATGCGGACGGAACCAACGTTGACGAACCACGACCGACTAAGGACATGCCTTCGGACATTCTGAGAATGGCTACGTGGAATGTTAGTGGCATGAATGATGGCACAAAAGAGAGAGAGGTTCTGGAAGTGTTAGTGAATGCCAGGCTGGATGTATGTGGAATGACAGAGACCAAATGGAAAGGTTCAGATGTGAGAGAGTGGGAGTGTGGAATGGGTGTGTGCTGGAGTGAGTGAAGGAACAGCGAGAGAAGGTGCATGTTTGTTTGTAAGTAGCAAATGGAAGGAATGTGTAAGAGAGTATGGGTCTGTGGGTTCAAGGATTGTGTGGGTGAGAATGAAAGTAGGAATACAAACGTGGGTGATTGTATGCGTGTATGCCCCGACAGAGGATATACTTGAAAGAAAGAAAGAGGAGTTCTGGATGAATGTGGAGGCGTGCCTGGAGAAGTTTGACAAGAACGAAAGAATATTTCTGATTGGGGATATGAATGGTAAGGTGGGTGATAGGAAAGTTGAGGGAGTGGTGGGAGGGTGGGGGGTACCATCAGAGGTGAATGGGAATGGTAGTGCACTTGTGGACGTATGTGTGGGGAGGAGGCTGTGGATAGCCAACACCTTCTTCCAACACAGAATGATCCACAGGTACACGTGGAAACGGATGTTGACGATGAAGGATAAGACAGTGGTGGAACGAAAGTCATTGATTGATTATGTATGTGTGGATGAACGAATGAAGAAATCTGTGATGGATGCTAGGGTGTATAGGGGTATTGGAGGGGGTCTGTCTGATCATTATGTACTGGTAGCTAAGGTTAGGATACAAAAGAAGTGGGTGAGGAGAGCGGGAGGGAGGCGAGAGGAGGGTGGAATGGTGAGGAGGGTGGAGAGGTTGCAGGAGGAGGAAGTCAGGGAGGAGTACAGGAGAGCAGTGGAAAGACGACTAGGTGGGTTCGACCTGGAAGTTATGGAGGAAGTGGAGGAGATGAGCAAGGTGTTTAAGGATGAGATCTGTGCAGCATGTGAGGAGGTGTGTGGAGTGAGGAGAAGAGGGAGGGGAGTGAAAGGTACAGCATGGTGGACAGAAGAGGTAAGAATAGCTGTGGAAGAAAAGAAGAAAGCATATAGAGAGTGGTTGGGTAGTAGAGGGAATGAAGATTCCGAGAGGCAGAAACGAGCGAGGTACGTGGAGAGTAAGAGGGTGGTGAAGAGAGTAGTGAAGGAAAGTAAGAGAAGAGTAGATGAGGAATTTGGAAGGAATCTGAGTGTAAAATGGAGGGAGAGTAAGAAACTGTTCTGGAAAGAAGTCAAGAAAGTTAGGGAAGGTAGCAAGGGAAACAGTAAGGGTGTGAAAGATAAGAATGGGAGAATGCTAGCCGAGAAGCAAGAGAGAGTCGAAAGATGGAGGGAGTACTTCAGTGAGTTGCTAAATGAAAGGAATGAAGAGCCAGCAAACATAGCTGGATATGGTATGGGAGGGAGAAGAAGAGAAGTAGTGGAGGAGGAGGTGGGGATCAGGAGGTCAGAAGTGTGGGAAGCCATGAAAAGAGTGAAGTTGGGGAAAGCACCAGGAACAGATGGAGTGTGGGGAAATGTTGAGGTATGGTGGTGAGATAGTGATAGAATGGGTATGGAAAATGTGCAAACTAGCATGGGAGAAGGGGAGTGCACCCGATGACTGGAAGACTGGCATAATAGTCCCCCTATATAAGGGCAAAGGGGAAAGAGGAGTGTGTGGTAACCACCGAGGAATATGTCTTCTAAGCGTAGTAGGGAAGGTATACAGTAGGGTAGTGATTGAGAGAGTGAGAGTGAGAACGGAGAAATGGATAGGCGACGAGCAGGGAGGTTTTAGGAAGGGAAGAGGATGTGTAGATCAGATTTTTACCCTGAATTGTGTTGTGGAGAAGTATCTGGAGAAGAAACAAAAGCTGTATGTTGCCTTTATGGACTTAGAGAAGGCCTATGATAGAGTGGATAGAGAAGGTTTGTGGAAAGTACTTAGAATATACGGAGTAGAGGGCAAGTTGCTGAAAGCAGTGAAGAGCATGTATGAGGGTGCAAAGGCGGCAGTACGTGTGGAGAGTGAGCAGAGCGAGTTCTTTGACCTGAATGTTGGTTTGAAACAGGGGTGTGTGATGTCCCCGTGGTTGTTTACTGTATATATGGATGGAGTTATGAAAGAAATACTATCAAGAGCAGTGGATGTTGGTGTATCGCTGAAAAGGGAGGGAATTGAGTGGAAGCTACCTATACTGCTGTTTGCGGATGATACAGTTCTGATGAGTGATAATGAATGGGAGTTGCAGGGTCTGGTAAATGAGTTTGGAACAGTGTGCGAAAAACGGAATTTGAAGGTAAATACGGGGAAGAGCAAGGTTATGGTCTTCGAAAGGGGTGAAGTCACAGAGTGTGAGGTGAAGCTGAACGGTCAGGCTATGGAGATCGTCAACTCTTTTAAGTATCTGGGCAGTGTGTTGAGTAAAGATGGGACTATGGATGAAGAGGTGCGGGAGAGGGTACAACAGGGGAAGAGGGTTGTAGGAACGCTAAAAGCAGTAACAAGAAATAGGGTGGTCAGTATGGAAGTGAAGAAGTCCTTGCATGACAGTGTGGTAATCCCGACACTGACTTACGGAAGCGAAGCATGGACGTTGGTTGAGAGACTCAGACCAAGAGTGAGAGCAGTGGAAATGAATTACTTAAGGAGTGCGTGCGGAGTTACATGGAGGGATAGACAGACTAATGAGGAAGTAAGAAGGAGGTGTGGTGTGGAGGTAGATGTGCTGGAAAGTGTGAAAAGGAACAACTTGAGATGGTTCGGCCATATGGAACGTATGGAAAGCGAGAGAATGACTAAGAGGGTGTACGAGAGCGAGGTGGAGGGACAGAGGGGGAGAGGTAGACCGAATATGAGGTGGAAGGATGGAGTGAGGAACTACATGAACGAAGGCGGTGCTGGTTGGGGGGAGGGGCGTCGACTGACTGGGGACAGAGGTGCATGGGGGCAGTTCGTTCGTGGCCACCCCTTCGGGGATCACGGCGTCAGGCAATAGATAGATAGATAGATAGTATTCTTACTTTGAAAATATATTTAACAACGGCGTAGCCGAAAAAATACAAGAAAAAGGGGGTTCAGGCAGGTGCGTGCTTCAAAGAAGCCTGCCTGACAAAAAATGGGTAACCCTGAAGATTCTGAACACAGATCTGTAGTTACAAAGGCACCCCACTCAACGAGTGGTGACAAAAAAATAACAAGTTATAAGTTTATATGTGCACATAATAAACCCCAACATAAACTTGGAGATAAATTGCAAAGGAACTCCATTATTTTAAAATTAAATTGCTTTCGCAGCTAAACTACTTTAACAACACCGTTGTTTTGTACTTAACATTGTACTAGCACAATTTCTCACTGAGAAATTTTCATATCACATTTTAACCTTAAATTGCATCACAGCTCTCATACTCCGGCGGGGTCTAGGGTGTCCTATGTCAACTGACTGCACCCCCCCCCCCCCTTTCCCGTGAAAGTAAACAAAAGTGACTGCAGGGCCACCTAGACCCTCTGCCTTAAAGCTATACATGGTAAGGAAGGTTTGTCTAGAGCAACTGACAAGTATCTAGACAGAAACGTGTGATTAGACGCCCACAACTGCGTGGACGCTATGTCTTCAACTGAAATTTTTTTCAGGAAACGTAAAGAGGCTGCCCATTTGCGTAAATCGTGGGCCCGACCCACAACGCCGGGATTACTTTCTTTAATGACTTCTACCAGAAGAGAGGCTAATCGCCGTTTAAGTAAGCGTTTACCCGTACTTGCTACCCATAAAGCACCTTGGGGGTTTTGAGGAGCTACTCTCAAATATTTGGTTAGAGCTTGCACTGGACATAAATTATGATGCACCTTTCCCCTTTTTAACGCCGGCACCGTGAACTCAGAAAACACGTGTGCACTATGCTCATTCTTGGCTACAAAACCTGGGGAGGGTGCAATGGAAATACATTCATTAAGTCTACCAAACCTAAGACAATTAGGTGTGTTGCTCATCGCCGCCAGCTCAGACACTCTGTTTCCGGTGGCCAAAGCCAAAAGGAAAACTGCCTTTTTTAAGAGTAATGCAAAGTCTGCAGTATTTTGGTACAGACGAGAGTGAAGCAAAGACAAAGCTTTGTCCAGAGACCAAGTAGGCATGCGCTGACGGGGAGGTGGGCGGAGTTTAAAACATGCTCTCATAAAACCTGTTTCCTCCGCTACCGGTATGGAAAGACCCGTAAGGTCTAAAAAGGGCACTCTAATCGCAGTTAAGTGATTTTTTAATGTTACCACAGATAAACGTTTCTGCTCAAACAGATAATTCAAATAATTAAAAAATAATGCCACTGAGGGTACAGTTTGTTCTGTCCTAACGATCCAAGAAGTAAAGGCTTGCCAATGTGATTGATACTGTCGTTTTGTAGACTGAGTATATTGATTAAGTAATTTATTTGTCACATCTCTACCGTATGGTGCTAGCCACTTGGCCTCCTGAATGTCCATAATGCAAAAGTCAGCGAGGTCGCTAGGTTTCCAATCGTGTCTAAGTGGAAATACCCGACCGGGAGCGATACCGGGTCCGGGCACCACATTTTCAATTGCTGGTACCACAACTGCGCCGGCCACAGTGGCGCGATTAGCGAGACTAAGCCTCGATAATCTCGTAGTTTGTTCACTACGTGGCACATTAGTGACGCATCTGGCGGCGGAAACAGATAGATGGAGCTCCATCTGTTCCAGTCTGTCACTAGGGCGTCTGGCCCCACTGCCGGCGTTTTCACCCGGCGGGTGAGGTATAGAGGGAGTTTGTGAGTCTCCTCGGACGCAAAAAGATCCACTTGTGGATGGGAGAGCTCTGCAATCATTAGGTTGAAAATGGGTTGCTTGAGCTCCCATTCTACTGTCGTGCTCTGTCTCCGGGACAGAGCGTCTGCCCAGACGTTCGCTACGCCTGGGAGATAAGATGCGTGAAGATAAATATCTAGACTGTTGGCTAGAGCAAAAATCTCTTCCGACACGTTTAGCAACTTCCTTGACCTCGTTGACCCTTGTTTCTGAATACAGTGGACTGCATTCAGATTGTCCATTCTGAAGGCCACCGACTTGCCCCGTAACGCCGGGCCGTGAGCCTGAAGGAAATACAAGGGGACTAGTAATTCTTTGACATTGATGTGCGAGGTTTCTAAGTGGGACCAAAGCCCCTGACCCTGGTGCCCCTGATTTGACTGAAATCCCCAACCTATTGTGCCTGACGCATCCATGTCTACCCTTACCGTTGGTGGAGGAGAGGTCCATGACATTATTGAGTGCAATGTTTCCCTCTTCGCCCAGACCGCTAGTAAGGTGTGGATTAATTTCGGGATGGGCCATAATTTTCCCGCCGGTAAGAGCGGGAAATATTTGTTGCCTTCCAATATTAATCGTTTTACTTTCAACCGGCCCAACTTGACAGTTAGTTGAATCCAGTTGAGAGAGCCGACCAGAGACTCCCAGACCCTTCGCGTCGTAGTCAGACTGTGAAGAAACCTGAACAGTTTCCTGCGAAACCTGTTGCGATTGTCCACACTCTGACTCAGAGTAAGAGCGGCGGTGTCCCAGACCAGCCCTATCCACTGAATTACTTGTGAGGGCACAAGGTTTGACTTTACCAGATTTACCTTGAACCCTAGAGTTTTGACATGATTTAAAATGATATTGACATGTTTTATGCATAATTGTTGTGTCTCTGCCACCACCAGCCAGTCGTCCAGATACCACAACACTCTGATCCCCTGTTTTAACAATGGCATCAGAGGGCTTGCCGGACTAGTTTTGTGAATAATCGAGGTGCCAGGTTCAAGCCGAACGGCATCCTCTGAAAAACAAAATTTTGGTGCCTGATCCGTAAGGCCAAAAACCTTTGAAATCTTTTGTTGACCGATACGTGCCAATAGGCGTCTGTCAGGTCTAGTGAACACATCCAACCTCCCGGCGGAAGTGTTAGCCTGATTTGGTGTACTGTTAACATTCTGAAAGATTCGTTGTGAATGTGAAGATTCAGATAAGACAGGTCTACGACCGGCCTCATCTGAACACTGTCCCTTTTGGGAACCAAAAATAGTTTGGACGTGAATACAGGGTAATTTGGGGGGACCGGGATGATGACATTCTTGGCAATCATTTCCTGGGCTAGTGACTCCACCTCTAAAGAAACAAAATTCGCCGTTGTCGGCTGACGTAAACGAGGTCGCCGGAGCCACTGCCAAGTGATGCCTTTGCGTGCCACCATCCGTGCCCAAGTGTTTAACGGCCATGCTTGGTGACACGTTCGGAACGACCCAGTTAGCAGACAAGGGTTCGCCGGCTGTACTACACTCGGTTCCTCCGGCCTTAAGGTAGGCGCCGGGAGTGAGAGAGACTTTAGTTTTTTGATGGTGGGGTTGGTGCTGGACGCTTCGCCGGCTGGCTGGTGTTGGCCGAAGACTGGCCCTGACCTGGTTTATGTTGGCCGCGTCCTCTCTGACCTGAAAACCTACTCTGTCTATGCCTGAACTGACCCTGGGGGGAGTGGGAGGACTTAGGCGGAAGAAAAGGTTTAGATCCCCTTGGCTGAGCTTTAGTAGTAGGCCTGGGTTTGGGGAAGTTAAATGCAGGTTTCTTAGAAGGGGTCGGACTGTGCTTAATGGCCTGTGCCATATTGAACACTGTTCGCCACACTTCAGGGGTCATTAAAGAGGGAGTAAGCACTGGTGACATAACCACCTGATTAGCAATGCGATCAGGTAGCTTGCGAACTAACGACATCCTAAGATCTTGTCGGGCTCATACCGCCTCAAGCAAGGCGGTACGTATGTCACCCAAGGATTGGATTGACGACTGAAGAATCAGTCGCCGGGATAACTCAACCGATCTTCGAGCATCCGCATCTGCGATTGCCTGAGTGGATCGTAGTAAAGACTTAGCCACCTGCTGAGATACTATGTACTGTGAGAACAGGCGAAAAGCTTTTCCCCGTAGCCTAAATTCTCTGTCTAGGTGAGTAGGGGTAGGGGTAGTGAACGGGTCCTTCAGCTCACAAAGATTAATCTTAGGGGCAGCTAGAAATGAAAACAAAGCTGACGGGACTCCGCCGGCAGAACCCACCGGCATGGAGAACCAAGAATGAGTGTCCTGAGGTATCTGGTGGGAAGATTTAGAAGTGAAAGTGGTTGCAAAGTTTTGAGCCTCTACCTCCCAATCTACCCAAGGTCCTGGTCCCAACTGTCCCACCTTCAAAACTGGATTAGCTGCCTCGTCTGTGACGGTCTGTAAATCTAGTTCAGGAGTGAGAGCTGACAGAGTCTTAATATCATTAAACCCGTCCAGCTTAGACCAGTCTGAAAATAGTTTTGAAGCTGAGGCAGGGGGCAAAGCAGGCTTAGAAGCATACACAAAATAATCTTGATGATAATAACTAGGTATAGCCTTGATGTTTACGTCCAGAACATTACCTAAAGTATCCATGGCCCTTAGTTTCTTTGACTTATTGCCCTGGATGACCCACTCACGCGGTACCGGGAGTTCCCCTGACAAAGTAGGTTGGGCAAGCTCTGGTTTAGAGGAGTTCAAAAGAACCCATGACTCGTCTGGCCCATAAAGTAAGGGCATAGCTACCTTTCTAAGAGGCGCTTTGTCTAGAGGGGGTGGATTGACATCCGTTATGACCCTGACATTTGAAGTTGTCAAAGCCGCCGTAGCAGGCTTATTGATCCCTGAGGTTAACAAAGTGGGAGGGTTAGGGATCTTAGATAAATCAATCGAAGTCATCAGAGGCCGTACCGTAGAACTTGTCTTGGAGGCCCCCAAGTCCATTGTGGGGTTTTCCTGTTGTTGACCAAAAAATTTAGATAAAGCATGAGTAAGCAGCCCATTAATTTCTTGTGCCGTAACAAACTGGTTTGATGAAGAACTTACAGGTGAATCATTAGTATCCTGTGCGGCGTCCAAGCCTGAGCCTGACCTTTGTCCTTCCATCTCCGAAATTATAGAAACTTCATCTTTCTCATCCTGATCCTCCTGAGAAGACCCCGCCGAGGCAGGGGTACCTTGTTGCCAAGATAAGTCTGGGATAGAGGATGGGATCGCCGCGTCCCTGTGGACATCGGCTACTGTGTGACTCGTTTGAGTCGGACATGGGTGATCAGACCCTGGTTGCGCAAACCGCCAAACACCTAGGCCCTGGCCTACGCTCTCTTGAGAGTCTGAAACATTCTCACTTACTGAACCCCCTGAACTTTCCAATTCCAGGGTTAAAATATTAAGTGGCAAATCCTCTTTTGGGACAGGCACTGCACTGGACTCTTGGGCCTTAACACAAACTCTGTCTGGGGTAGAGGTACGATGAGATGCACTAGAAGTTGGTGAATGTCGAGAGGACTTCCGTTTATGAGAATCCTTTTTAGAGGATTTATGGCTACGGTGTGACCGCGAACTATTCTTGGATCTAGAGGAATCGTCGCCGTGACCACTGGTGGAACCTTCCGTCCTGCTCTTCTTACTCGCCGGTGAAGAGGCCCGACTAGATGACTGGTGTCTAAGAGGAGACCTAGACCGGGATCTCACCCGAGACGAAGAGGCGGATACCGGGGGTGTAGGCTCTCTTGGGCGTTTAGGTGTAGCCGCAGAGGATACAGAACCCTGACCAGTCTCCGCCGGCTTAATACTCGTGACTCTAGAGGAACGTTTAGGGGGAGGGTGTTCGGAGAGCAATCTATCCCAAAGTGGGACATTGTCACATTGAAGTGATTTATGTGCAACAATGGTAGTGTAGGCTGACATCTGTTGCCTAACCTCTCTTAAGGCTACCGCCGCGGTCTTATCATTATCACAAAGGACCTTTAAAGCTAATTGGGAGCAAAAAGAACAATTACGCATAACCCAGAGACCCCTTGAACGGTCTAGACATTTAACACACCTTATGCAACGGGTATGCGCAAAAATAGGGATACCAGCACAAGCAATGGTAGTGCACAAAGCAAAAACTGGGGCCACGGTAGCCATGACAGAGACTGGTGGGAGGAAACTACCGCCGGGTCTGTATTGGTCCGCCGGAGCTCAGCTCTGGAAAAAAAGAAAATTTCCAGGAATTAATGCTCATAAGGTTAACCCAACATGTTCGCGCACAAGTGTTAATAACCCGCCGGGTAACGAGATGTAATGGCACAAACACAGCTCGCTACGCGGTGGGGTTCAGAAATCTAAACAAATCTTTTGTTAAAGAAATTGAAGAATACCCTCTGATATAATATAACGGTCCAGCATGGCGCTTATAGTCTCTTGGTGGTAGCGACTGGCTCAAGATTCAATTTTGTAACAAGGCAACCCCCCAAAAGACGCCGGCCCTTGAAATATTTTAGTAGAATAGCACAGGGCAGGATGATACGAGATCTGATGTCTAACGAATTGTCACAAAAGATCGCCGTAAGTTAGAAGGCGGCGATACCTGCTTGTATCACTAAATTAACTGGTTAAATCGAAATCGAATTTTGTAAATTCCTTATTTTCCTCCACCTAGGAGCACCCGCCGGGTGAGAAGAATCGATATATTAACCTAAATTGAACCTTCAATTGCCATAAAAGTAAAGGCGGCGATACACATAGTATCACTAAATGGATTGGTTAACTAACTGAAAGACATAAGTCGTTCATCCCACCCTACCCAGGTGCACCCGCCGGGTGAGATGTCCAAACGTTAACCCCATAAGTTCCTGTCCCCACTTCTTTGTAAAAGATCGCCGGGGAGGAACGCCTAAAACAACAGCTAGGTTTTTCAAGTGGCTTTGTAAAACCAGGTAGAAAAACTACATAACGTATGTCCGCATGAACAATCGTATTATAGATGGGAACAGCCATCCCGCCGGGAATCAAAGGAGGCCTGAAACCAGGCATCCACAGAGACGCAGTCCTGGAGAGCCACAGACACCCCAACGCCGGGGAAACAAGCCAGTGTTAACAACCACGTGTGGCCCAACACGGCTCGCGGCCGGGATTTTCATGGTGAAACCGAGAAAACCCCGCCGGAAGGCAACCCACCATGAACAGACACCATCTGAACAACAAGAGACACGAGGAGAGCCACGCACGACAACCCCAAGGTCACACCAAAATCCGTGGAATTAGCCAATACACAACTAAACCAGGAAACAATTATAGTCCGAGGAATTAGCCAATACACAACTAAAACCCGGATACACATGACACAGTAGGGCATATTTATCAATAATAAACAATAACACTAGTACATGTGGCAAAGCTACGAGCGGCTGGCTAGGCCTAGGTAGACGGCATAATAAAAGTTGAAATATACACAAACACTGGAATATCACAACAGGAACCACCGCCAACACAACTACCGTAGCATAAACTTCCGACCAAGGGAAGACTGACTCGGGACCCAGAAAAAACTTCACTAAGTGAAGAAAAATACGCTGGGAACGTCAGAAACAAAGCTTACCTCATCAGAAAGATAAAAGGCAGCATTAACTAACGCGTAGTGAAAGCCGCCTGCATCACAAACTAACTCAGGTGTGAAAAAGTTCACATGTCCACAACGGGACCACGAGGGTACATCCGAAATAGATGCCCCATACACTCGACCCAAAATACACTGCACTGCGGGCAACCAGCCCAGGACACTCCTGCTACGCCTATCCTAACCTTACTCGATACATCCTAGAGTAAACAAATGAAAAAAAACTCACTAGGGACGCCACGAATGCGGAACTAGCGGAGCGTGGGGAGGCACGTCCGGGCAGGCTGAACGCAGAGCAGAGAAGGAAGAATGACGCCTGAATCAGCGTCTGGTCAGAAATCCACACAAGTACATCCACGATATGATGGAAAGCTTATTGGATAGTTATTCTTATTTTCTTTTTGTTTTTATTTTTTACGAAGTTTTTTCGTAGTGAGAACCCAATTCATAATGACTGAAGCCATGAGTGAGGTCGCGTGCGCTCATGATGAAGGCTCCTCAGTTTTTAAATGCTCTGCGCGGTAGATTCAAAACTACGGCGGATTAGTGTTTGAAGAGGATGCCTTATGTAATAGGCATGTTCGTCAATGATGGAGGGGCCACTAATAAATATACTTGTGGCAGTGCCTGTGTCGCCACCACGATTTCAAATTCAACTCGAGGGCTACTAGGGACGGAGGTAGTTTATAACCAGTTGTGTTTAGTGGTGGTAGATTATTCCTGAGTGAGAATCCTGATATATTTCAAATATCAAATAAGCCTAAGCCACAATATAGGCCTACAGCCAGAAATTTAGAAAGGAGTGGTTACTTCCCATTCAGTACAGGTGACATCCTTTATATTATATTCTGGCAATTATTAGACGATTTTGTTCAGCTTATGTAGAACGTTTACCCATTCAAAGGCTATAGACAATAGCATATAATCCTTTTAGCTACCATATATACTTCCTAAGCTTTATTTAATCATATAAATGTAGCTAAAGTCAAATATAAAAGACGTCACCAGTAGGCTACTGAAAGGGATATATATATATATATATATATATATATATATATATATATATATATATATATATAGCCTATATAGGCCTATATATACAGTATAGGCCTATACCTGTATTTTTTTTTTGTTTTTTATTGTGTGTGTGCTGGTCATTGGGTGACAATGGTGTATATATGCACTCTAGTATTGTATTCGATGAAAAATACCAACAAATATTAATCTAGCAGATTAGGGGGAAAATCTAGCGGAATTTGGAAGCTGATATGGCGGAATTGTAAATTAGTGGATGGCAACACTACTCAGGCCTGTATATCTCTCTCTCTCTTTCCCACGCATAGACACACACATGACCAGTTTGACCACACCCTGCCACTGGCTTGCAGATGTTAGCACGAAAATATACCAATGAATAAGGGAATAACAGGGAAAATAGGTGATAATTGAAGGGGGGGGGGGGGGGGGGAAGGAGGGGATGTGGAGGAGTGATATGAGGTATGGAGGAAAAAAACAAACAACAACATTGTTTTAAGTGCTACTGGGGCCTTATAAAATGTTTTTTTAGGCCTTCCCTCAAGAGCTTTCTCGCCGTTGCCCAGTAAAACCTCTTTAGAGTGTTCTTGCCGTTCCCGGGTTAATGATCTACTCAATTGTACCTTTAGTCCTATCCATTCATATGCTGACGACTCTACCTTACACTATTCAACTAGTTTTTTCACACCAACCCAGCATGCAAGCACTCCAAAACAAACGTGATGAGGCCATATAATGACTATCTTCTGATCTTTAAATTATTTCTGATTGGGGCAGAGAAAATCTTGATACTTTCAACGCCTCCAAGACCCAGTTTCTCCCTCTATCTCTCCATCACAATCTTCCACAAGACTATCAACTATTCTTCAACAATACATAACTCAACCCCTCATTTTCTCCCAATATTCTATGTGTATGTTTTTCATTTGACTTTTCTTGGAAAGGTCATATTACCACTCTTGCTAAAACAGCTTCCCAAAAATTAGGTGTGCTCTACTGTCTGCGTGGGTTCTTCACCCCCGCACAGGTTCTTGCTCTGTATAGGGGCATAGTGCACCCCTGTATTGAGTACCAGTATTGTTCGCATGTTTGGGAAGGCTCCACTCATACCGCACTTCTCGAACGAGTCTAATCAAATACATTTTGCCTCGTCAACTCACTTCCTCTTACTAGTTCCCTACAATCTCTTTCTACACGCCGCAATGTTGCATCTCTTGCACTCTTCTACCGCTATTACAGCAATTAGTGTTCTTCAGAGCTCTCCCCCTCCCTTGAGGTGTGTGCGAGGCACCCGCCTTTCAAAACAGTCCCTCTCCTATTCTGTCCAGCTCTCTAACCCAAGAATTGGCAAATTTTCACAGTCTTTCTTCTACTCAACAAGTGAGCTCTGGAACTCTCTCTCTCAATCAATCTTTCCTTCATCCTATGACTTAGACTGCTTTAAACTTTGTGTGTCCAGGCATTTTGACTCCAACGTCCCTTGAATTTGGCTCTGTCACTCTTTTAGCTTTGGGGGAGACACTCGTTACAGGCAACCTGCCTTTTGTCTCTTCCATACAAATAGACACAAATAAAAAATAAATGAGCAACTGCACCATGGTAATACATAACTAGTATTTAAAGGTAAAATGATAGCATAGCCAGAAAGAGGTATATACTACGTTGCACACCGTTAGCACTGTCTTAGTAAAGCACCCTGCTCCAAGATGCCTGTCATTTTTGTTGTATGCAAAAGCTCAGTTCCGTACCAGTACCAAACATAGTAAGTTGACAATCATAATGTATTCTTTCCAATCCAGAACTCCTCTCTGATGTCCTCCAAGAGAAACGACTATAACAACAATGTCGATCAGTTATCATTATACATCTTTGAAATACCCGGTAGGCAAAAACAAACAAAACACAAGCATTTGGAAAGAAATAGTTTATAACAAAGGTAAGGTGAAAGGGAAGTTGGTCCGCCCTGGGTTGATACAGTACTGTATATGGGGAGATGAGATTGCCTTGGGCCTCACTCCTCCTCCTCCCTCCTCTCGCTGTGAAAGATAAGAAAGTGATGAAGGTTGGTGGAATCTGCCTTAGGGTTTAGACAGGGACAAGGTACAGGAGGTGAAACAGAAGAGATTTTTAATGAAAGTGCGATAGTTTATTTTATTATTATCATTATTATATTTTTGTTTGCGGACTAGCCGTTAACATAACATTGGCATCGACCCCCACGAAATCGGCTGGCTCCAGGGCGGATTTGAACCTCCGCCAGACTACAGGCTGACCATCGTTGGCTCATGTACGGTAGTACAGAGCAAGATCTATCTTGGTACAGAGAACCTTAACCACTTCAAGGAGCCCACCTTGCTTTTTTCTCTTTCTCTCCCTCTCTCTTTGGCTGTTTTAAGACGTTTATCCCCATCCAGGTGTCAATATTTTCCTGGCGGGTGGTAGCGAGCCAGCATATATATATATTTTTGTTTTGACAACAAGCTAAATTTGTACATTTTTCGATAGAAAAATGTCCGGATTTTTCCATACAATGCTGGCTCGCTATCGCTCGCCAGGAAGAAATCTACATCTGGATGGGGATAAACGTCTTAAAACAGTTGGCTAAATGGGGCCGAATTAATACAAGACAGGAAAAGAGAGAAAAGGAGAGAAAGATAAAAAAAAAACGGTTACCCCCTTTAACCAGCTAGCACCCCATCTCGCTTTCCTTTATCGTCCGCCTCCCTCTCCTCTTCCTCCTCCACCTACAACTACATATCCTCCTCCACCTACAACTACATATCCTCCTCCACCTACAACTACATATCCTCCTCCACCTACAACTACATATCCTCCTACATGGCTACAACTACATATCCTCCTACATGGCTACAACTACATATCCTCCTCCACCTACAACTACATATCCTCCTACATGGCTACAACTACATATCCTCCTACATGGCTACAACTACATATCCTCCTACATGGCTACAACTACATATCCTCCTACATGGCTACAACTACATATCCTCCTCCACTTACAACTACATATCCTCCTACATGGCTACAACTACATATCCTCCTACATGGCTACAACTACATATCCTCCTCCACTTACAACTACATATCCTCCTACATGGCTACAACTACATATCCTCCTACATGGCTACAACTACATATCCTCCTACATGGCTACAACTACATATCCTCCTACATGGCTACAACTACATATCCTCCTACATGGCTACAACTACATATCCTCCTCCACCTACAACTACATATCCTCCTACATGGCTACAACTACATATCCTCCTACATGGCTACAACTACATATCCTCCTACATGGCTACAACTACATATCCTCCTACATGGCTACAACTACATATCCTCCTACATGGCTACAACTACATATCCTCCTACATGGCTACAACTACATATCCTCCTACATGGCTACAACTACATATCCTCCTACATGGCTACATTACCATAACTTTCATATTAAGGTATGATAAAGTGCCAGCAGACCTCCCTCACCATTACCATCACCGCCTCCACCCACCTTGACTGACTTTATGAATTCCTCGTGGCCTAATAGAAACATTAAAGGCTTTAGGCCCGTTGACAGCGCTATTGTTCTCTTGATGACTATGCTGAGACATGGAATATATATATATATATATATATATATATATATATATATATATATATACTAATATTATATATATATATTCCTTCCTAATCTTAATATATTCGTCTGATTGTCTCCATAATACATGGAAGACATGCATAATTTTACTGACATAGTTTCTTCACATCCTAATCCGTCATTTATCATAATATCTCACCAACACCCATTCCAAATAATATTACAGGGCACGGTTCAGATAGTATAGTGTTGTTACTTTCTTACTTTCTATGTGTGAATTTGTATTTTGTGTGTGTGTGTTCATTGTTTTCTGTTGTGTTGTCCCTATTCTGGCTCTGTCTCGAGTCGGCCACCCCCCCAAAAAAAAAGAAAACATAAGGTAAATAGGTGAAAAAAAGGAAAAATAGGGATTGGGCCTGAGTATATAGAATATAATAGAACTGTCTTACTCTGGGTAGTTTTTGTCTCGGCTGTTGGAGGGGTAGCTCTCACCTCCGATAAGATTGGCTGGTTAAGTATTCTATTGAGGACATTTTAGAGAGCCTTCTTGAAGCTATCCACTGAGATGTTCGATATTTCTTTTTTATCCCTGGTACATCGTTGTAAGGTCGCGGAACCATGTGTAACAACCACAATTGATTTATGTTATTTGTTTATATATTTATGTATTGTCATATATATTTATGTATATATACTATTTACATATTTATGTATATATACTATTTATATATTTATGTATATATACTATTTATATATTTATGTATATATACTATTTATATATTTATGTATATATACTATTTATATATTTATGTATATATACTATTTTTTCTTTTGCAGGAGGGACACTTCACTTCCTTACCCATTATGTCATCACTCTTTGTTGTTACGGATGTGCTCAAATGTCGCATTTTACCTTCTTTCATATACAGTATATTTATATATATATATATATATATATATATACATATATATATTTATATATATATACATATATATTTATATATATATAAATATATATATATATATATATATATATATATATATATATATATATATATATACAGTATATATATATATATATATATATTTATACTGTATATATATGTATATATATATATATTGAGATGACGGGGCTTGAGGAAAATGAGCCGAAGCTCATCCAGAACCTGCTCCCTTATAAAGAAGAGCCCCCAACATCAACCTGTAGAATTGCCGCAATGAAGACCACAAGAAAAGGGAAGAAGAGGAGTACCTATAAACAAGAAATCAGTCTACCTCAGTGCACCCTACCACCACCGAGAGGTAAACAAAGCCTACTACCTGGGTAGAACAAATACGGGCCGCTCCCACGCGCTAATCCCTTCCGGCCGAGGCTCCAACACTGGCCGCTCCCCTCCACAGGTGAGAAGTCCCAACCAGAGCCAGATCTAGACTACGACAAGAAATATTTTATGGAATTACGGCATCAACCTCCTCAATTTCCACGTATCAACCCAGACGGAAATAACCACCACTACAAATACGAGGACAACCAACAACGACAAGAGCAGTATTCCAACTTGTAACGAAAGCATTGCATAATACCTAACAAATGTATAAGAACCATCAAAACTGTAATTTAATTATTATTCACTCCTACAAGCTTTCTAATACACAATTATAATTTTAATAAATAAATAATAACATTACCTATGTCTATCTATCTATCTATTGCCTGACGCCGTGATCCCCGAATGGGTGGCCACGAACGAACCGCCCCCATGCACCTCTGTCCCCAGTCAGTCGACGCCCCTCCCCCCAACCAGCACCGCCCTCGTTCATGTATTTCCTCACTCCATCCTTCCACCTCATATTCGTTCTACCTCTCCCTCTCTGTCCCTCCACCTCGCTCTCGTACACCCTCTTAGTCATTCTCTCGCTTTCCATACGTTCCATATGGCCGAACCATCTCAAGTTGTTCCTTTTCACACTTTCCAGCACATCTACCTCCACACCACACCTCCTTCTTACTTCCTCATTAGTCTGTCTATCCCTCCATGTAACTCCTCACGCACTCCTTAAGTAATTCATTTCCACTGCTCTCACTCTTGGTCTGAGTCTCTCAACCAACGTCCATGCTTCGCTTCCGTAAGTCAGTGTCGGGATTACCACACTGTCATGCAAGGACTTCTTCACTTCCATACTGACCACCCTATTTCTTGTTACTGCTTTTAGCATTCCTACAACCCTCTTCCCCTGTTGTACCCTCTCCCGCACTTCTTCATCCATAGTCCCATCTTTATTCAACACACTGCCCAGATACTTAAAAGAGTTGACGATCTCCATAGCCTGACCGTTCAGCTTCACCTCACACTCTGTGACTTCACCCCTTTCGAAGACCATAACCTTGCTCTTCCCCGTATTTACCTTCAAATTCCGTTTTTCGCACACTGTTCCAAACTCATTTACCAGACCCTGCAACTCCCATTCATTATCACTCATCAGAACTGTATCATCCACAAACAGCAGTATAGGTAGCTTCCACTCAATTCCCTCCCTTTTCAGCGATACACCAACATCCACTGCTCTTGATAGTATTTCTTTCATTACTCCATCCATATATACAGTAAACAACCACGGGGACATCACACACCCCTGTTTCAAACCAACATTCAGGTCAAAGAACTCGCTCTGCTCACTCTCCACATGTACTGCCGCCTTTGCACCCTCATACATGCTCTTCACTGCTTTCAGCAACATGCCCTCTACTCCGTATATTCTTAGTACTTTCCACAAACCTTCTCTATCCACTCTGTCATAGGCCTTCTCCAAGTCCATAAAGGCAACATACACCTTTTGTTTCTTCTCCAGATACTTCTCCACAACACAATTCAGGGTAAAAATCTGATCTACACATCCTCTTCCCTTCCTAAAACCTCCCTGCTCATCGCCTATCCATTTCTCCGGTCTCACTCTCACTCTCTCAATCACTACCCTACTGTATACCTTCCCTACTACGCTTAGAAGACATATTCCTCGGTGGTTACCACACACTCCTCTTTCCCCTTTGCCCTTATATAGGGGGACTATTATGCCAGTCTTCCAGTCATCGGGTGCACTCCCCTTCTCCCATGCTAGTTTGCACATTTTCATACCCATTCTATCACTATCTCACCACCATACCTCAACATTTCCCCACACACTCCATCTGTTCCTGGTGCTTCCCCAACTTCACATCTTTTCATGGCTTCCCACACTTCTGACCTCCTGATCCCCAACTCCTCCTCCACTACTTCTCTTCTTCTCCCTCCCATACCATATCCAGCTATGTTTGCTGGCTCTTCATTCCTTACATTTAGCAACTCACTGAAGTACTCCCTCCATCTTTCGACTCTTTCTTGCTTCTCGGCTAGCATTCTCCCATTCTTATCTTTCACACCCTTACTGTTTCCCTTGCTACCTTCCCTAACTTTCTTGACTTCTTTCCAGAACAGTTTCTTACTCTCCCTCCATTTTACACTCAGATTCCTTCCAAATTCCTCATCTACTCTTCTCTTACTTTCCTTCACCACCCTCTTACTCTCCACGTACCTCGCTCGTTTCTGTCTCTCGGAATCTTCATTCCCTCTACTACCCAACCACTCTCTATATGCTTTCTTCTTTTCTTCCACAGCTATTCTTACCTCTTCTGTCCACCATGCTGTACCTTTCACTCCCCTCCCTCTTCTCCTCACTCCACACCACCTCCTCACATGCTGCACAGATTTCATCCTTAAACACCTTGCTCATCTCCTCCACTTCCTCCATAACTTCCAGGTCGAACCCACCTAGTCGTCTTTCCACTGCTCTCCTGTACTCCTCCCTGACTTCCTCCTCCTGCAACCTCTCCACCCTCCTCACCATTCCACCCTCCTCTCGCCTCCCTCCAGCTCTCCTCACCCACTTCTTTTGTATCCTAACCTTAGCTACCATTACATAATGATCAGACAGACCCCCTCCAATACCCCTATACACCCTAGCATCCATCACAGATTTCTTCATTCGTTCATCCACACATACATAATCAATCAATGACTTTCGTTCCACCACTGTCTTATCCTTCATCGTCAACATCCGTTTCCACGTGTACCTGTGGATCATTCTGTGTCGGAAGAAGGTGTTGGCTATCCATAGCCTCCTCCCCACACATACGTCCACAAGTGCACTACCATTCCCATTCACCTCTGATGGTATCCCCCACCCTCCCACCACTCCCTCAACTTTCCTATCACCCACCTTACCATTCATATCCCCAATCAGAAATATTCTTTCGTTCTTGTCAAACTTCTCCAGGCACGCCTCCACATTCATCCAGAACTCCTCTTTCTTTCTTTCAAGTATATCCTCTGTCGGGGCATACACGCATACAATCACCCACGTTTGTATTCCTACTTTCATTCTCACCCACACAATCCTTGAACCCACAGACCCATACTCTCTTACACATTCCTTCCATTTTCTACTTACAAACAAACATGCACCTTCTCTCGCTGTTCCTTCACTCACTCCAGCACACACACCCATTCCACACTCCCACTCTTTCACATCTGAACCTTTCCATTTGGTCTCTGTCATTCCACATACATCCAGCCTGGAATTTACTAACACTTCCAGAACCTCTCTCTCTTTTGTGCCATTACCTATGTAACCTTATAATATGTACTATATGTTTAAGACCTTTAATAACAATAATCCAAAACCTGTAATTCACATGCCTCTCATATTCCGAAGCGCACTACCCGAATACCAAATTAAAAATCGAATATTACCTGCCTGAAACAAGATAATTTTAGGCAAAATTGACTCCACTTTCGAGTACCTCTCCTTAGGCCGAACGTGCTTAGTTGTGGATCCAGTCAATTCGGAGAATACTTCCGTAGGGGTTAGCCAAAATCCCCTTCAAAAGTATCTGCAAGCTGTGTTTGTGTGCAGTGACCAAGAGCGAGTGTTAGGCGACTTAGAAGTGAATATTCTAACAGTGCGTGTGAAGGACGTTTCCCCCTGGTGCAAACAGGCAGCTGGACGTCTTACTCAGTCGCCACGTGTGACCAGATCTCTCACGGCCTTACTTCTATTTCTCAACACTAGTGCCTCATGTTTGATTCTATTGTTTTGATGATTATTGCGAAGGTTATATAAGATATGCTATCTATCTATCTATCTATCTATTGCCTGACGCCGTGATCCCCGAAGGGGTGGCCACGAACGAACCGCCCCCATGCACCTCTGTCCCCAGTCAGTCGACGCCCCTCCCCCCAACCAGCACCGCCTTCGTTCATGTACTTCCTCACTCCATCCTTCCACCTCTCATTCGGTCTACCTCTCCCTCTCTGTCCCTCCACCTCGCTCTCGTACACCCTCTTAGTCATTCTCTCGCTTTCCATACGTTCCATATGGCCGAACCATCTCAAGTTGTTCCTTTTCACACTTTCCAGCACATCTACCTCCACACCACACCTCCTTCTTACTTCCTCATTAGTCTGTCTATCCCTCCATGTAACTCCTCACGCACTCCTTAAGTAATTCATTTCCACTGCTCTCACTCTTGGTCTGAGTCTCTCAACCAACGTCCATGCTTCGCTTCCGTAAGTCAGTGTCGGGATTACCACACTGTCATGCAAGGACTTCTTTCACTTCCATACTGACCACCCTATTTCTTGTTACTGCTTTTAGCATTCCTACAACCCTCTTCCCCTGTTGTACCCTCTCCCGCACTTCTTCATCCATAGTCCCATCTTTACTCAACACACTGCCCAGATACTTAAAAGAGTTGACGATCTCCATAGCCTGACCGTTCAGCTTCACCTCACACTCTGTGACTTCACCCCTTTCGAAGACCATAACCTTGCTCTTCCCCGTATTTACCTTCAAATTCCGTTTTTCGCACACTGTTCCAAACTCATTTACCAGACCCTGCAACTCCCATTCATTATCACTCATCAGAACTGTATCATCCACAACCAGCAGTATAGGTAGCTTCCACTCAATTCCCTCCCTTTCAGCGATACACCAACATCCACTGCTCTTGATAGTATTTCTTTCATTACTCCATCCATATATACAGTAAACAACCACGGGGACATCACACACCCCTGTTTCAACCAACATTCAGGTCAAAGAACTCGCTCTGCTCACTCTCCACATGTACTGCCGCCTTTGCACCCTCATACATGCTCTTCACTGCTTTCAGCAACATGCCCTCTACTCCGTATATTCTTAGTACTTTCCACAAACCTTCTCTATCCACTCTGTCATAGGCCTTCTCCAAGTCCATAAAGGCAACATACACCTTTTGTTTCTTCTCCAGATACTTCTCCACAACACAATTCAGGGTAAAAATCTGATCTACACATCCTCTTCCCTTCCTAAAACCTCCCTGCTCATCGCCTATCCATTTCTCCGTTCTCACTCTCACTCTCTCAATCACTACCCTACTGTATACCTTCCCTACTACGCTTAGAAGACATATTCCTCGGTGGTTACCACACACTCCTCTTTCCCCTTTGCCCTTATATAGGGGGACTACTATGCCAGTCTTCCAGTCATCGGGTGCACTCCCCTTCTCCCATGCTAGTTTGCACATTTTCCATACCCATTCTATCACTATCTCACCACCATACCTCAACATTTCCCCACACACTCCATCTGTTCCTGGTGCTTTCCCCAACTTCACTCTTTTCATGGCTTCCCACACTTCTGACCTCCTGATCCCCACCTCCTCCTCCACTACTTCTCTTCTTCTCCCTCCCATAACATATCCAGCTATGTTTGCTGGCTCTTCATTCCTTTCATTTATCAACTCACTGAAGTACTCCCTCCATCTTTCGACTGTCTTGCTTCTCGGCTAGCATTCTCCCATTCTTATCTTTCACACCCTTACTGTTTCCCTTGCTACCTTCCCTAACTTTCTTTCCAGAACAGTTTCTGACTCTCCCTCCATTTTACACTCAGATTCCTTCCAAATTCCTCATCTACTCTTCTCTTACTTTCCTTCACCACCCTCTTACTCTCCACGTACCTCGCTCGTTTCTGTCTCTCGGAATCTTCATTCCCTCTACTACCCAACCACTCTCTATATGCTTTCTTCTTTTCTTCCACAGCTATTCTTACCTCTTCTGTCCACCATGCTGTACCTTTCACTCCCCTCCCTCTTCTCCTCACTCCACACCACCTCCTCACATGCTGCACAGATTTCATCCTTAAACACCTTGCTCATCTCCTCCACTTCCTCCATAACTTCCAGGTCGAACCCACCTAGTCGTCTTTCCACTGCTCTCCTGTACTCCTCCCTGACTTCCTCCTCCTGCAACCTCTCCACCCTCCTCACCATTCCACCCTCCTCTCGCCTCCCTCCAGCTCTCCTCACCCACTTCTTTTGTATCCTAACCTTAGCTACATTACATAATGATCAGACAGACCCCCTCCAATACCCCTATACACCCTAGCATCCATCACAGATTTCTTCATTCGTTCATCCACACATACATAATCAATCAATGACTTTCGTTCCACCACTGTCTTATCCTTCATCGTCAGCATCCGTTTCCACGTGTACCTGTGGATCATTCTGTGTCGGAAGAAGGTGTTGGCTATCCATAGCCTCCTCCCCACACATACGTCCACAAGTGCACTACCATTCCCATTCACCTCTGATGGTACCCCCCACCCTCCCACCACTCCCTCAACTTTCCTATCACCCACCTTACCATTCATATCCCCAATCAGAAATATTCTTTCGTTCTTGTCAAACTTCTCCAGGCACGCCTCCACATTCATCCAGAACTCCTCTTTCTTTCTTTCAAGTATATCCTCTGTCGGGGCATACACGCATACAATCACCCACGTTTGTATTCCTACTTTCATTCTCACCCACACAATCCTTGAACCCACAGACCCATACTCTCTTACACATTCCTTCCATTTGCTACTTACAAACAAACATGCACCTTCTCTCGCTGTTCCTTCACTCACTCCAGCACACACACCCATTCCACACTCCCACTCTTTCACATCTGAACCTTTCCATTTGGTCTCTGTCATTCCACATACATCCAGCCTGGAATTTACTAACACTTCCAGAACCTCTCTCTCTTTTGTGCCATTACCTATGTAACCTTATAATATGTACTATATGTTTAAGACCTTTAATAACCGAACAATAATCCAAAACCTGTAATTCACATGCCTCTCATATTCCGAAACGCACTACCCGAATACCAAATTAAAAATCGAATATTACCTGCCTGAAACAAGATAATTTTAGGCAAAATTGACTCCACTTTCGAGTACCTCTCCTTAGGCCGAACGTGCTTAGTTGTGGATCCAGTCAATTCGGAGAATACTTCCGTAGGGGTTAGCCAAAATCCCCTTCAAAAGTATCTGCAAGCTGTGTTTGTGTGCAGTGACCAAGAGCGAGTGTTAGGCGACTTAGAAGTGAATATTCTAACAGTGCGTGTGAAGGACGTTTCCCCCTGGTGCAAACAGGCAGCTGGACGTCTTACTCAGTCGCCACGTGTGACCAGATCTCTCACGGCTCCGAAGGGGTGGCCACGAACGAACCGCCCCCATGCACCTCTGTCCCCAGTCAGTCGACGCCCCTTCCCCCCAACCAGCACCGCCTTCGTTCATGTACTTCCTCACTCCATCCTTCCACCTCTCATTCGGTCTACCTCTCCCTCTCTGTCCCTCCACCTCGCTCTCGTACACCCTCTTAGTCATTCTCTCGCTTTCCATACGTTCCATATGGCCGAACCATCTCAAGTTGTTCCTTTTCACACTTTCCAGCACATCTACCTCCACACCACACCTCCTTCTTACTTCCTCATTAGTCTGTCTATCCCTCCATGTAACTCCTCACGCACTCCTTAAGTAATTCATTTCCACTGCTCTCACTCTTGGTCGGAGTCTCTCAACCAACGTCCATGCTTCGCTTCCGTAAGTCAGTGTCGGGATTACCACACTGTCATGCAAGGACTTCTTCACTTCCATACTGACCACCCTATTTCTTGTTACTGCTTTTAGCGTTCCTACAACCCTCTTCCCCTGTTGTACCCTCTCCCGAACTTCTTCATCCATAGTCCCATCTTTACTCAATACACTGCCCAGATACTTAAAAGAGTTGATAAGATATGCTAAGTTTTCAAATTAACATCATTCAGAGATTATTCATTCTCACCTTCTAGCAATCGTCACTCGTGTTGAGAGAACAATACATATTATATACATGGGATTGATATATCTATATTCCTTGACATATAGCTTTCTATATTTCATATACGGGTTATAGATATATTCGTTCGGAAATTATACTTACACACTACACGTAATTACCAGTGAACACTCTACCAGATATTATTCTATTTTGTTGTTATTAGATGGGTACGTAATTGTATGTGTAAATGTCCACAGAGAGAGTTATTATCAGTCTCCTATTAAGACTAAATTTATATCTATGCTTCCTGACGTCAAACTCATTTTAAGCTTTCATTTGAGTTGAATCTAAACTCCTGTCCGTATCGCGCCGAGTTAATTCTCCCGGGCGAGATCTTCAGCCCTACACACAGGCTAATATAATTTATTACTCATTCATTGAATTTATATTCATTATTGTAACTCTATGAGTTAATTCAGATTAATATAATCTATTGTATTGAATTAACGTCCAGTTATTCATAGTTCAACTAGTATCCTATTTACTATATAATTAGTTCACTGTGTGTGTGTTTACGCAATAATATTTACCTACCTCATTTACTCGCTACCTCGCGTTTATTATTTATCAGGATACTAGTTATTTTCCCTTGAGATTAATCTCTCTGTGTATGTTTATGCGATGTGTATATAACCATCCTGTTTATACTTATTGATACCGTTATATGTTTATAACTTGTATATTTAATTCCTGTGATTGATGAAGCACGAATAACTACCTTTATTATTATTCTATTGATGATATTCTGAGTGTATTTCATATAAATATAACTCAATTATATACTTGTGCCTGTGCCTGCAGCTAATGAGAAATAAAACTTGTGTGCCGAAACTGTATATTCTGTGACATTGGTGGAGATTGATTGAACTAAGAATTATATATATTGAAGTCATCTATGTTCCCGTTGAGTGTTTAGTTCTGAAACTTTCCTAGAGTGGAAATAGTGAACTGTATAAAGCGACTTAAAAATTATAAAATCGCATAACATATATATATATATATATATATATATATACTGAATATATCGTGTATTTTTCCTAATTTCGCTCTACTGAGTTCATTGTCAGTGTTCCTAGGCGTTCCCAATAGTGAAGACACAATACTCAACCGAAATGTGAAGTGGAATTTCATTGGACACTTTACTATTTCCTTTATTTCACCCGCTTGATAAAAATATTACCATACTCTATTCATGGAAGTACTCAAGATTTCGGGAGCATAGGCTAGTGTGATCCAAAAGAATAGTGTTCCGAGTTTTTGTAGAGGTGATATTCTCGTTGGTATTTTACAGTGTTCTTAATACTTCGATCTCGGAGGATCATAAGCTTTCATTAATTTTATTGACAGGTTATTGGTGTGAATAACAATAGTAGTTAATATCCATACTTAACACCTTATTGGCGGGCTAGGCGGTCTATTTATATGTACCGCCCAGCGGGGTGTTTTTAGCCAAAATAGGGCTGTTTACGTGATCATTTTCATGCCAAATAAGACCCAGAGCGTAATACAAGCATCTATCCCTGAAAAGACATAAACAGAGCTTTCCAATGACACCACAACGATCCTTGTATGACCGCTAGTTTTCTTGCAACAACCGCGCAACACGAGTGCAAAATTCGGTAATTCGGTACTTTCCCCATACATTTCAGTATGTAGCGAGTCTGAGAGGGTGGAGGAGGGAGGGATTCGTGTCAGTAGGCCCGCCGCGGTGGTCTGGAGCAGTCATACGCTCGCTACTCTCCTGCCACCACTTGTCTCTCTCTTTCAGCAACATTACGTGCTGAAATTGCCACACGACCTATGTCGCGCGCCGCCACATAGTCCAAATTGATTTAACTCGACTTATGTTGCGGGCCGCCAATAGAGGGTTAAAGGAGCGAGGTTGTATCCTTAGTAATCTGTGCTCCTTTCTGTGTTCTGCCCATATTTTAGCATTACTATTAACTGTTCTGGAAAGAGGTTAAGAAAGTTAGGGAGGGTAGCAAGGGAAATAGTAAGGGTGTGAAAGATAAGAATGAGCGAGTGATAGCCGAGAAGCAAGAGAGAGTCGAAAGATGGAGGGAGTACTTCAACGAATTGCTACATGTGAGGAATGAAGCACCAGCAAACATAGTTGGATGGGGTATGGGAGGGCGAAGAAGAGAAGTAGGGAAGGAGGTGGGGATCAGGAGGTCAGCAGTGTGTGAAACCATGAATAGAGTGAAGATGGAGACAGCATCAGGAATAGATGGAGTGTGTGGGGAAATGTTGTGATATGGTGGTGCGATAGTGATCGAATGGGTATGAAAAATGTGCAAACTAGCATGGGAGAAGGGGAGTGCACCTGATGACTGGAATAGTCATAATAGTCCCCCTGTATAAGGGTAAAGGGGAAAGAGGAGTGTGTGGTAACCATCGGGGAATATGCCTTCTAAGCATACTAGAGAAGGTGTACAGTAGGGTAGTAATTGAGAGAGTCAGAGCGAAAACAGAGAAATGGATAGGTGACGAGTAGGGCGTGTTACGAACTGGCACTCGGGTACACAAGGGCTCTCAATCAGGACTCGAATACGGCTCGCTGCCACAACGGAAACACACGATCCCAACCCCTGAGTACTGCCAGCCGAACAAAAAACACCAATACCCTCCAGAGTTCAATCTGCTATAACGGGGTATACAAGAACTCGGTACTAGTGTTCAACAACAGACTAATAAAGAGACAGGAATTATCTAGTCTCGTCAACAATCAAACAATGAAGTAAGAAACAACAACACCAAAGAATAGTGTTGGCCGAAGCTGAAGTAATCCACCCTTGACTATGAACTTAAGAAGTCCACCACCCTCTACTTCGGATCGGCACTATTACGTTACGTTAATTAATAGTCCTTAAGCATCGAGCAAGGAATCTTCTGAAAAAAGTTAGATGCTTCTTGGATGCTCGTAAGAAGTACGTATCAGATTTTGAACAGTAATTCAATAAGCAAAAACACTGGCAATTAAATACTATTAAAGGCTTAAATTGGCATAAGAATAATTAAAAGAATATGCAATAGTAAATGGCAAACATTAAAAGGAAGTACTCCGCAAATGCAACGGCAATAGCCTACTCGGATTGTGCTCGTGGGCCACTAATCACTAAAGTAGCCAAGCTTGCAGCACATGAAATCAATAGTGCATAAACAATATCATACATAAGGAAAGCTTCAATACTATTCTGTATCTACTAATCGAGTAAAGTCTAGATGGGGTACTGTGGGCAAAAGGTAGCAGTGACTGAGCAAAAACGGCCTGTAGCCTAGCGAAGTCCTCACGACTGTTTAAAGTATTACGTTAAAACTAACAAGTGCACTTTGAGAAATCCAGATCCCTTGTATCTGGTTTTCTCCCAGCTCCTTGACAAAGTAAAAACAAACTGTTAATAAAATACAGGGTGGTTAGGCTCTTGCCCTCACGCACTGTAAATTATAAACTCAACACAGTCAGCCGCGAAGACAACCTAGGCTTCACTGAACCGAAACGAGTATGCAGGTTTATCGCTTAACCACTGCATCAAACAACAACTCGTAACACAGAAAAGCCTTACCCCAGTCTAGCATTACCTAGACCAGCAGAAAACAGGAATAATAATAATAACACACAGGGAAACGCATATACAAGTGCAACAAACATAAATCAATCCTATTCTAAGTCAACCCTTCCAAAATAGGCTATCTAATAGGCAAGTATCTCGTGAGAACTCAAGCAATAATACGTTGGCTGACTAGCTCTGCACCAACGGGACCATGGAAGTTAAACAGGGCAGGGAAAAGAGGAAATAAGAATGTAAGGTAGTAGAGAAAGTTCACATCAGTCAGAAGAATATAAATAGTTAGCAAGGGAAATGAGAAGTCGCTCTGCCTAATGAGTTCTGATGAAAAAATGGCTAGACTTCCCTTTTATACCCGGCCCTCTAGTGAGCCCAACGTGAACTACTAAGGACCGCCCACTGACAACCATTACGTAATTTCTCTCTCTCCTCTGGGATACACAAAGGCTCCCCCTAGCACTGAGGGAGGGAGGAGTGCTAGTGAGTTAGGCCTACCTCCTGCCTGGCGTACCCACTGACACCTAACTGTGGCTGTTTCTCTTCCCATCATTACAAATAAGTTTTACACACAATACTTATAACTAATGATATAAAATAGAACTCGTTGACTCAGATGAAAACAAAATACATATTCATAATACTTATAGTACAACGGCTCACACGAACTAAGTTAGGAAACTCTACATAGACTACAGCCAAAGTTCCTGCCCTGACGATCCTAGCGAGAGTGGGGCATGACTAGGCGTTCTGTACAGCATGCTCACACGTGGACATGAGTCACACCTCCCCCAAGATTTTACTCGCTCAACCCTGAGCTAAAATCTGACAAACACAGAACCCCATCAAGCCCCCCACACCCAGCGACCGCATGGCACTAAAACAAAGCTGAGTTTATCACCAAAACACATCTTATTATAACAAAAAAAAATCACATTTTATAACTCCTCCCAACAATAGCAAAAGACACAATATCATGCTCCCAGAGCGAGCTACAGTAGCTCAGCCGTTTGATAGTTCGTGGACTACTCAAACTCTATAGGCTATGACAAACTTATACGATTACCTATATCAAAAGAAAGAGTTTTTATATGATTTTTATATTTTAATATGTTTTTCCCCGGCTGCACTATAAGGGCAGCCTATTTTCTTCCACTCAAACCCACACACCTGTGATAGCCTACGACTGATCATCCACCCTTGATAAACAATCCGCGATCACATTGTCACATCCAGCAATATGACGGATGTCCAGGTTATACTCCTGCAACATCAAAGACCACCTGGTCAGTCTCATATTGTGATTGTGAAATTTATTCAGGAATCTCAAAGGGTGATGATCAGTGTAGATAACCACGACTGGACCATAGGCTGGAACATACACCTCGAAGTGCCTGAGCGACGGCACAATCGCCAGTAATTCCTTTTCTATTGTAGAATAGTTCTTTTGTGCAGCATTGAACTTCTTAGAAAAGAAACTTACTGGGTGTTCCACACCTTCATTGTCTGTCTGTAGCAAGACGGCACCAGCCCCTACACCACTAGCATCTGTTGCCAGCTGAAAAGGCCTGTTAAAGTCTGGGGCCCTGAGTATCGGTTGAGTACATAGCAAATGTTTCACCAAAGTGAAAGCCTTTTCACACTCAGGTGCCCACAAAAACTTTTTGTCTTTAGATAACAAATCTGTGAGAGGTGCCAACACCGTTGAGTAACCTTTTATGAAGCGTCTGTAGTAGCCTATCATACCCAAGAATCTCATAACCTGCTTCTTGGTTGTTGGGTGCGGAAATGTATTGATAGCCTGTACCTTGTTCTGAGGAGGGCACACCTGTCCCCTTCCCACTACAAACCCAAGGTACTGCACAGTGGCTTTTACGAAGTCACACTTTGCCAAATTTACTACCAGACCTGCTTCACTAAGTTTCCGGAACAAGGTCTCAAGGTGCTCACAATGGCTCTCAAAGTCGTCATCATAAATGATTACATCGTCCAAATATACGGTGCAATTTGGTATGTCCTTTACAATTTCAGTCATCAGGTTCTGAAACGTTGCTGGTGCATTCTTAAGTCCGTAAGGCATAACATTGCACCGGTAGGTACTCCCGTCCACAACAAAACCACATACCTCTTTAGCACGCTCGGACAAAGGTACTTGCCAGTAACCTTTTACTAAATCTACTTTAGACAAAAAACGAGCATTACCAATTTTGTCAAAATTATCATCAACCCGAGGAAGAGGATATTGGTTAGTTGGAGTCAAACCGTTTAACCTACGGAAATCAATACAAAAGCGTACCTTGCCATCTGGCTTAGGCTGCAGTGTTACGGGGGAAGTCCACTTAACTGTGCCTTTCTCTATCAACCCTCTACCGAGCATATACTCCAACTCATCCCTCAGAGCTGGTAGTTTTATGGGGGGCACACGGTACGGGATTGACTTAAAGGGTATATGGTCCCCCACGTCAACATCATGCATAGCCTGAGTAGTGAGGCCTGGGTGTTCAGCAAATACAGTGGGGTATGAACCGAACAACTGACGGATAGCATCAAACTGCGGCTCAGGCAAATGAGCTATAGCCTCGTCAGCCCTTAGGCTCGAGTTCCCCGCCCACTGATCCGCTGAAACATGTTGATCCCAGCTATCCTCCTCCGAAGCTTGACTGTCCCCCTCTCCTTCTCCACCACGGCCGCAACAAGCCAACACAGGGACAGTGAGAGGCTCAGAGGGGCGCCTCACATACTCTTTAATAAGGTTCACGTGACATAACTGGTTCTTTTTCCTCCTGTCTGGAGTGGCAACAAGGTAATCTAAGTCTGAAATTTTTTCTACAATTTTATAAGGTCCAGTGTACTTTGCAGAGAGGGGGTTACCAACCAAAGGCAACAAAATTAATACCTCTTGTCCTACAGTGAACTTCCGGAGCCTCACTTTGCGATCATACCTGTCCTTCATCAAAGCTTGTGATTCTGTCAAAGTTCTACCTGCCATCTCCAGACTCTTAAGCATGCGCTCACGGCTTTCAAGCACATACTTTAATAATGGACAAGGCTGCACAGTCCCCTCCCAAATTTCTTTCAGCATGTTAAGGGGGCCCCTGACACGGTGTCCAAAAATCAGCTCGTTTGGACTAAATCCCAGGCTCTCACCAGGTACCTCCCGAGCAGCAAACAGCACATAAGGCAATCCAAGATCCCAATCCATACCGTTGTCAGCACAATAACACCTGAGCATGCTTTTGAGTGTAGCATGCCACCGCTCAAGCACCCCTTGACTCTCAGGGTGATACGCTGACGATACTACTGCTCGTATCCCATGCTGTTGCATTGTTTGCTTGAACATGTTGGAGGTGAAATTAGATCCCTGATCAGACTGAATCTCCTCCGGGTACCCGTACCTTGAGAAGTACCACAACAAGTTACTGACTACCGTCTTAGCCATTCCATTTTTCATAGGGTATGCATCGGGGTATCTAGTGGCAACATCCATTATGGTTAACAAAAATTTATTTCCAGCCTTAGTGGGAGGGAGTGGACCAACGATGTCAACAATAATTTTACTAAAGGGTGGCTCACAGGAATAGGGTGTAACGGAGCCTTAGGAATAACTTGGTTCGGTTTCCCGACACGTTGACAAATATCACATGAGTTTATCCATGACTGCACATGAGACTTCATCCCCGGCCACCAAAACAATTTCCCCAAAGCCGCCACCATTTCCTTGGCACCCAAATGTCCTGATAATGGAGAATCATGAGCCAACCTAAGCAAACTTTCCCTGCAGCCCTCTGGCACGACCAGCTGGTCAACTGTACCTGATCCGCCCTCCCAGTTCCTTTTAGGATCTTGATATCGGTGGTATAAAATTCCATTAAAGAAAAAAAAGATCCCCTGCCTTTGCATCCCTATCTTCTTCTAACTCCACAGCCCCATTGGTACACTGCAAAACCTCTGGATCCTCTAATTGCAACTTTCGAATGTCTGTGGGAGCCAACATGTCTAACTACTTGGTCAACAACTCATGCCCTGCCCCAACATCCAACTTAGACATCCGGTTTTCTCGCTGCAGGTAACGGTGCTGTCTCTGAGTCTCTGCCTCCTCCACTACTTTATCAACTGTGTTAGGCACTGGAGTTACAACAGACTCGGTCAAAGGTCCTGCTATTGGGTCTTTTGGGAGAGCCACTGGTTCTAAACTCTTCAAACTTTTCCCAGCCTTCCGCTTCTCCTTAATTCCCTTCCTCCGCTGTTCTGTGGCCTGTGAAATAGGCTGTGATACCTTAAATGCTTGGGAACGAGTTACCACACATGCCATCTGTTGGTGTTGACAACTCACTACCCACTCTTGTTCCTCCCTACTCACATCGGCCGGCCTCTCGGCAACGACTAAGGGTGGAACGTCTAAAGTAGGCACCGCAAAGTCGTTGCCGAGAAGAAGGTCGACGCCCTCCACTGGCAATTTCTCAACGATCCCAACATCTAAGTCCTTAATCACACCATCAACTTCCAGCTCCACACGAACCAACGGGTATGACCTGGTCGCATTAATACCCTGAACAACAACCACCCGTGCCGCATTAATTGGTCGCCCCGTGAAATTCTTCAAAAGTGTCTGTGAAGCTCCAGTATCACGCAAAACTTCCACCTTATGCTGGCAACCCGCCCAACTTACCCTACCGGTCCCTCTATGGGCGCAAAAGACATCACGGACAGGGGACGAGCCTTCCTGAGTCTTATACATAGCCTGTGACCCTGCCGCTGGCAAACTACCCTGGGTAAATCCAGACGACATTTCAGCCACACCTATGCTGCGCACCAAAGACACGGCTGCAGCTGGCGGCTTACTAGGACAAGATTTTGCATAATGCCCCTTCTTTCTACAATGAAAACATTCCACTTCCCCTATCAGTCTCTTCTGATAAGGGGCGGAGTTCTGACCCTTCTGTAATGGGACGGCTGTAGTCTTTGGTTCAGTCCTGGTATCTTGGCTTTTAAACTGAGGTTTATATCTATAGTGATTGTCCTGAGCTCGAGGGTTTGGAGTATCGCGCCCCTTGGGAACTGCATCAACACGCTTTACAGATTCACATCCCCTGATTAGCGACAACCTGAGGTCAGCCATCTCAGCTGCCTCTTGAAGAGTTCTTGGGTTCTTTTCTTTAATAGCTAGTCATTTCTGCACCAGTACACTTATAAAACTGCTCGAGCAGAAACAGCTCAGTCAACTGTTCTGCCGTCTCAGCTTTCTCAGAACGTGTCCATTTTTTTAAGTGCATCTTTTAAGTCCCGGGCATGTTCAAGAAAGGTCGCCTCCCTAGTCTTTGTAACACCCCGAAACTTCAATCGATATGTTTCCGGTTGCAACTCGTATGCCCGTAGGACAGCTCTTTTCAATTCTGGGTAGTCAATGCAAGACTCTAAAGGCAGTGCATCATAAGCCTTCAGACCCTTACCCGTAAGTCTTGAGGAGACTAGAGCTGCCCACTTCTCTTCAGGCCAATTATGCTCCCTACACTTCTTCTCAAAACGATTAAAAAATTCTGTGACTTCAGTTTCACTAAATACCGGCACCAATTTGACTAAGTGGGCCAAGGACTGTTCTCTTACTTGGCCCTCACGGCCCATCCGACTCCCTGTCGACTCTGCACGAGTCTTATCTAAATCTAATTTAGCACAATATTTCTCTGAGTCATACCTAAGCTCAGCCTCATGCCTCCTGGTCTCATCCTCCTGCCTCCTAACCTCAATCTCATGCCTCCTCGTCTCATCCTCCTGCCTCCTGGTCTAATCCTCCTGCTTCCTAGCCTCAATCTCCTGCTTCCTAGCCTCAATCTTAGCAAGCTCAAGTCTAAATACCATATCTGGAGACAGGCAGGAAGAGGGAGCTGCCACTACTGAAGGAGGGGGGGCAAAAACTGGGGAACCACCATGTGCACCACCCGAGGGCACTCCAATCTGCCAATTCTCATCCCTCTGTGGGAGAGTGCTAACCTCCGGTAACTGAGTGGACGGCACTGTGGGAGTCGAGTGAGAGGGGATCTGGGGAGGAACCCCCCCAAACGCCCTCTCCTCCGAAACCCCATGTCGCCCACGCAACACCCAGGAAATCAGCTCCCCCTTGGACATCCCTGCTACATTGGAAATGCCCAAAACCTTGGCTATCAGGTGCAAGCCACAAACATCCACCCCAGTCAGCCTCTCCTCCGTCACGTGGTACCGCTTACTCACAAACACTCTAGCATCCTCCTCACTGGTTACTAACGGCACACCTTCAAATGACATCTCTCGCTCATCGTCAGTGCTAATGCACGACATACTGAAGTCCACAACAAAATTCTCGAGACAAAAGTGTTAAACTTCCTATGCAAGCACTAATTACTAAATTAACTGGAGTCTCTTAAATGCTTTACTAATTGCCATACATAAAAAAAATATTCTTCAATATGCACGCTAAAATACAAACAAACAAATGTTGTACAACTCTGCACAAATTTATACTGTTCACAAAATCCTAAGCAAGGTCGCCATTTGTTACGAACTGGCACTCGGGTACACAAGGGCTCTCAATCAGGACTCGAATACGGCTCGCTGCCACAACGGAAACACACGATCCCAACCCCTGAGTACTGCCAGCCGAACAAAAACACCAATACCCTCCAGAGTTCAATCTGCTATAACGGGGTATACAAGAACTCGGTACTAGTGTTCAACAACAGACTAATAAAGAGACAGGAATTATCTAGTCTGGTCAACAATCAAACAATGAAGTAAGAAACAACAACACCAAAGAATAGTGTTGGCCGAAGCCAAAGTAATCCACCCTTGACTATGAACTTAAGAAGTCCACCACCCTCTACTTCGGATCGGCACTATTACGTTACGTTAATTAATAGTCCTTAAGCATCGAGCAAGGAATCTTCTGAAAAAAGTTAGATGCTTCTCGGATGCTCGTGAAGTACGTATCGGATTTTGAACAGTAATTCAATAAGCAAAAACACTGGCAATTAAATACTATTAAAGGCTTAAATTGGCATAAGAATAATTAAAAGAATATGCAATAGTAAATGGCAAACATTAGGAAGTACTCCGCAAATGCAACGGCAATAGCCTACTCGGATTGTGCTCGTGGGCCACTAATCACTAAAGTAGCCAAGCTTGCAGCACATGAAATCAATAGTGCATAAACAATATCATACATAAGGAAAGCTTCAATACTATTCTGTATCTACTAATCGAGTAAAGTCTAGCTGGGGTACTGTGGGCAAAAGGTAGCAGTGACTGAGCAAAAACGGCTTGTAGCCTAGCGAAGTCCTCACGACTGTTTAAAGTATTACGTTAAAACTAACAAGTGCACTTTGAGAAATCCTGATCCTTGTATCTGGTTTTCTCCCGGCTCCTTGACAAAGTAAAAACAAACTGTTAATAAAATACAGGGTGGTTAGGCTCTTGCCCTCACGCACTGTAAATTATAAACTCAACACAGTCAGCCGCGAAGACAACCTAGGCTTCACTGAACCGAAACGAGTATGCAGGTTTATCGCTTAACCACTGCATCAAACAACAACTCGTAACACAGAAAAGCCTTACCCCAGTCTAGCATTACCTAGACCAGCAGAAAACAGGAATAATAATAATAACACACAGGGAAATGCATATACAAGTGCAACAAACATAAATCAATCCTATTCTAAGTCAACCCTTCCAAAATAGGCTATCTAATAGGCAAGTATCTTGTGAGAACTCAAGCGATAATACGTTGGCTGACTAGCTCTGCACCAACGGGACCATGGAAGTTAAACAGGGCAGGGAAAAGAGGAAATAAGAATGTAAGGTAGTAGAGAAAGTTCCCATCAGTCAGAAGAATATAAATAGTTAGCAAGGGAAATGAGAAGTCGCTCTGCCTAATGAGTTCTGATGAAAAAATGGCTAGACTTCCCTTTTATACCCGGCCCTCTAGTGAGCCCAACGTGAACTACTAAGGACCGCCCACTGACAACCATTACGTAATTTCTCTCTCTCCTCTGGGATACACAAAGGCTCCCCCTAGCACTGAGGGAGGGAGGAGTGCTATTGAGTTAGGCCTAACTCCAGCCTGGCGTACCCACTGACACCTAACTGTGGCTGTTTCTCTTCCCATCATTACAAGTAAGTTTTACACACAATACTTATAACTAATGATATAAAATAGAACTCGTTGACTCAGATGAAAACAAAATACATATTCATAATACTTATAGTACAACGGCTCACACGAACTAAGTTAGGAAACTCTACATAGACTACAGCCAAAGATCCTGCCCTGACGATCCTAGCGAGAGTGGGGCATGACTAGGCGTTCTGTACAGCATGCTCACACGTGGACATGCGTCACAGGCGGGTTTAGGAAGGGAAGAGGATATATAGATCAGATTTTTGCCCTGAAATGTGTTGTGGAGAAATATCTGGAGAAGGGACATAAGTTGTATGCTGTCTTTATGGACTTGGAAAATGCCTATGACAGAGTTGATGGAGAGGGTATGTGAAAAGTACTGAGAATATACGGAGTAGACGGCAAGTTGCTGAAAGCAGTGAATAGCATGTATGAGGGTGCAAAGGTGTCAGTACATGTGGAGAATGAGTAGAGCGAGTTCTTTGATCTGAATGTTGGGTTAAAGCAAGGGTGTGTGATGTACCTATGGTTGTTCAATATATATATACGAGGAATACAAGGAAAAGCAGTGGATGTTGGTGTACCTCTGATAAGGGAAGGAATCAAGTGGAAGTTGCCTGTACTGCTGTTTGCTGATGCTACACTTCTGATGAGCGATAGTGAATGGGAGTTGCAGGGGTTGGTAAATATGTTTGGAACAGTGTGTGAAATATGGAATCTGAAGGTAAATGCAGGGAAGAGCAAGGTTAATGTCTTTGAAAGGGATGCAGCCACAAAATGTGAGGTGAGGTTGAACGGTCAGGCTATGGAGAATGTCAGCTCATTTAAGTGTTTGGGCAGTGTGTTGAGTAAAGATGGGAGTATAGATGAAGAAGTGCCGTAGAGGGTGCAACAGGGGAAGAGGGTTGTAGGAACGCTGAAAGCAGTAACAAGAAATAGGTTGGTCAGCATGAAAGTAATTAAGTCCTTGCATGACAATGTGGTAATCCCAACATCGACTAATGGGAGCGAAGCATGGACGTTGGTGAAGAGACTCAAACCAAGAGTGAGAGGGGAAGAAATGAGTTTCCTGAGAAGTGCGTGAGGAGTTACATGGAGGGATAGACACATGAATGAGGAAGTACGAGAGAGGTGTGGTGTCACTGGTGTGGATGTAGATGTGCTGGAAAATGTGAAAAGGAACACCTTGAGATGGTTCGGCCATATGAAACGTATGAGAAGCGAGAGAACGACTAAGAGAGTGTACAAGAGTGAGGTGGAAGGACAGAGAGGGAAATGTAGACCGAGTGAGAGGTGGACGAATGGAGTTAAGAAGTATATGAGTGAAGGCGGTGCTGGATGGGAGGAAGGGGCGTCGGCTGACTGGGGACGTTTCATTCGTGGCCACCCCTTCGGGGATCATGGCATCTGGCAATAGATAGATATATAAATTATAGGTATGCTATTCATAGTGCAGTTGGGTCTGAGTATGGTACATGATTAGATTGATATCCAGTATTAATTAAATGGATTTTAATCGTAGTCATGTACTCGGTCTTTAACTGTCTTGGTGGTATAATGGTTACAGCGTGTAAGTTCTGTATGTGGTGTTCTGGGTTCGAATTCCCAGAGGAACATATGTTTTCATTAATTTCTTTGGGAGGAACGATTTTAGTTAATTAATATAAAGATTATATCCCCTATATAGTCTGTATGAACTATGTGCAGTCATCTAGCTAATATCGTTTGGAAATATTATGCAACCAAGATGCCATTGCTCATGCCATTGCTCGCGGTCTAACACATTGGTAATATATAATAAACATGATAATAATTGATTCAATAGTACATATGGGATGTTGTGCATATGTGCACAACAAACTCACTTGGTCTCGTGTTCCCGATTTCGACTCCTCTGAATTCTCACCTTTATGGCTCAAACTTTCCTGTCATTCTCCTACTAAATATTTCTGTGCTGTCTAACTTTCCCCTAACTCTACCAACTTTACCAAATTCTTTGACTATCTAATCTCTAGTGGAACACATTCTATCCATTTCTCCTTTCTCAGAAATCTCCATCTTAGGAGATTTCAACGTTCACCACCGCCAATGGCTCTCCTCTCACACTACTGATCCACCTGGTGAATAAGCCTATGTCTTTTCTATCCTAAATGACCTAGAGCAGTTAGTTCAGCAACCCACCCGTATCCCGGATCGCATCGGAGATCGGCCCAACATTCTTGACTTGTTTCTAACTTCTAACCCTTCTTCTTATACTGTCGATCTTTTCTCTCCTTTGGGCTCCTCCGACCATAAACTTATCTCTGTCACCTGTCCTATCTCTCCAGTACGGCCACCCGATCCTTCTAGCCGGCGGCGCTTGTGGCACTTTGGCGCTGCCGACTGGGAGGCTCTCCAGCAGTATTTCTTTGATTTCCCATGGAATTATTTCTGCTTCTGTGGCCGAGGACCCTCGGAGAGTGCTGAACACATTACCGAGGTAATCCTATCGGGCATGGAAGCATACATTCCATTCTCTTTCTCTCAGACTAATGCTAAAAAATCTTGGTTTACTCACGCCTGTTCTACTGCTGTCCGCAATAAGGAGGAAGCATTCAAACGGTACCGACGCCTTAAAACTCAAGACTCTCTTCCTATGTTTCTCCCTGGAATCAAGCCAAATTTGTTCTTCGACTTGCCAAACACTCTTTCATCAATAATAAATGCACTGAACTATCCAACTCTAGCTCTTCCCAAGCTTTCTGGCATCTAGCTAAAAACCTCTCCAACAATTTCTCTTCCTCGTCTTTCCCTCCCCTTTCCCACTCTGATGGCACAACCATCACTTCTTCCTCTGACAAAGCTAAACTCTTCACTCAAACTTTTGCTAGAAACTCCACCTTGGATGATTCTGGTGCTATTCCTCCCTCTCTGCCCTCCTCTCTCTTACTTATGCCTAATATCCTAATCTCTTCTAAAGATGTACTTTCTACCCTCTCTGGGCTTAACACTAATAAGGCGTATGGTCCGGACGGTGTTCCTCCTGTTGTTCTCAAAAACTGTGCTTCCGTGCTGACTCCCTGCCTAGGCAAACTCTTTCGTCTCTGTCTATCCTCTAACGTCTTCCCTTCATGCTGGAAGTTTGCTCATATTCAACCTGTCCCTAAGAAGGGTGACCGCTCTAAACCCTCCAACTATCGTCCAATTGCTCTCATCTCTTGTCTTTCTAAGGTTTTTGAAACTATTCTTGCTTCCAAATTTCTTAAGCATTTCTCTTCTCATAATCTGCTCTCAGATCGCCAGTATGGCTTCCTTAAGGGTCGCTCTACTGGTGATCTTCTTTCATATCTTACTAACTCTTGGTCATCCAACTTTCGGGACTTCGGTGAGATTTTTTCTATTGCACTAGACATATCGAAAGCCTTCGATAGAGTCTGGCATAAATCTTTAATTTCTAAACTACCCTCCTTCGGTTTCTATCCCTCCATCTGTGCCTTTGTCTCTAATTTCCTTTCCGGCCGTTCCATAGCTGCGGTTGTGGACGGCCATTGTTCACTTCCTCACCCTATAAACTCCGGTGTTCCTCAGGGCTCTGTCCTATCTCCTATTCTCTTTCTAATTTTTATAAATGATCTCCTTAACTGTACCTTAATTCCCATCCATTCATACGCAGACGACTCAACCTTACACTACTCCATTAGTTTTTCAGAACTCCCCAGCCATCAATCCCTCAAGGACAAACGTAATGAAGCCATAGAACTCTTAAATTCTGATCTAAATACTATTTCCAATTGGGGCAGAGAAAACCTTGTTAACTTTAATGCTTCCAAAACCCAATTTCTCCATCTATCTACCCGTCAGGATCTCTCAGCGGACTATCCCTTATTCTTCAACAATCCAAAAATCAACCCTTCATCTTCTCTCAATATTCTTGGTGTCTCTTTTTCTTCTGCTCTCATTTGGAAGGACCATATTACCAGTCTTGCTAAGGCAGCCTCCTAGAAGCTGGGTGTGCTCAACCGCCTTAGGGGGTTCTTTTCCCCTGCACCGCTTCTTGCCCTGTACAGGGGCATAGTGCGCCCTTGTATTGAGTATTGTTCACATGTTTGGGGAGGTTTCTCTCACACCGCTCTCCTAGACAAAGTTGAAAGGAAGGCCTTTCGTATCATTAAGTCCCATCCCCTCACCAACTCTCTGCAATCTCTCTCTCTCCGCTGCAATGTTGCATCTCTCTCGCTATTCTATCGCTACTATAATAATCAGTGTTCCTCAGAGCTATCCCAGTGCATACCACCTCCTTTACATAGAGCACGTGGTACCCATCTTTCAACTCAATCCCACCCCTACTCTGTGCAACTCTCCAACCCAAGAGTGAAATGTTACTCTCAAACTTTCTTCTACTCAACAGCTGAACTCTGGAACTCTCTCCCAGAATCAGTCTTTCCCTCTTCCTATGACTTAAATTGCTTCAAACTCCGTGTGTCCAGGCATTTTGGCTCGAACGTCCCTTGATTTTGGCCCTGTCACTCTTTCAACTATGGGGGAGGCACTCGCTATAGGCAGTTATGCCTTTTGCCTCCCTCAATCACATAGAAAAAAAATATATAAACAAAAAAAATAATATCATTATTAAGTAAATAATGTTTGTTTAATGAGACAAATAGTTATTATGCAATTTTGACTATTGGTAATGACGAAATTAAAACCCATAGTGGATGTAAATGTTTATATGTCCATTGAAAAGTTTGATGGTGATTGGATTATATGTAATATAATGCTGGAGAATTGACTGGAAACAATAAGCCCAACTTACATTATAAAAAAACCTGTTGGTTCACATTTATCTGTTCATTCCTGCCAACATTAGTTACATCTCAACACAATGCATAAATATAGAAATCTACACTCCCATCTACCTACAAAAATATACTAATATGAATTCTTCTTCTCTCTCTCTCTCTCTCTCTCTCTCTGTGTATGTGTATATGTATGTATTTACTGTATGTGTATATGTGTGTATATGGATGTATATGTATATATACTGTATTATATGCATGTATGTGTATATACTGTATGTATGTGTGTGTATGTATGTATGTACACTGTACAGTATGTATACATATGTATGTGTATGTTTGTATATAATTATGTATGTATATGTATATATATATATATATATTATATATATATATATATATATATATATATCCATATATATATATAGTTTGTAAGGCCAGACTGCCTAGTAAGGACCTTGAGGTCTGTGTGGTCTGTGTATCTATGTAGCTCTCTCTCTCTCTCTCTCGATATTGGTCTGTTAATTAAGTGTGATCTCCAAGTTTGCAGACGACATAAAGCTTGGAATGAATGTGAAGGACCCAAAAGGTATTGCAAAGCTCAGGATGGATCTCAACAGAGACATGGTAGATGCCTTTAAACTTGGAAAAGTGCAAGGTGATGCTAATCAGCCAAGCAAACCCCAAGTCAGGCTACTCGCTATTGGAAATGCCTCTGGGAGAGACTAACTTGGAGAAGGATTTGTGTGTTCTGATTAGCAGTGACCTAAAATGTCCATGAAGTGCATTGAAGCAGAGGAGAAAGCTCAGAGATTATTTGGCTATATTAAGAGGCAATTTATGTATAACAATAAGGAAATAGTTCTAACACTTTACAACGCTCTCATATGGCCTCTCCTGGAGTATGCTGTTCAATTCTGGTCTCCAGTACACAGGAAAGATATAGAGCGACTGGAACGAGTTCAAGCTAGGGCTTCAAAGCATATTCCATCAATTAGAAGACTGAGCTATGAGGACCGGTTGAGAGCTCCTGATCTATTTGTATTGGGGACACGCAGACTATGAGGTCAGCTCATTGAAATATTTAAAATACTTGATGGGTTTGACAATGTGAATTATAGCAAAATGTTTAGCCTCAATTTGAATACTACACGCAACTTTGGCTGGAAGTTGGAATTGAAAAGGTTCAGTACTAGTACTTGTGGACACTTTTTCACTTATAAGATCTGATCTACCTGGAACAAATTTCCCTCCGAAGTTGAAAACAGTTCTTCAATAGAGCAGTTCAAGAAGAGAGTAGATAGTATTTTGCACACTCTGTAATGAGTGTACTCTACTAAACAGTATCTCCTTTCACTTCGAATATCTCCCCGGAATGGACAGCAAGCGCTCCGAAATACTAAATATCCCTTGTAAACTCCCTGTAACACACACTCTCTCTCTCTCTCTCTCTCTCTCTTTCAGACTCACTCACACATTCATAAGAACATAAGAACATAAGAAAATGGGAGTCTGCAGAAAGCCGATTGGCCTAAGCAAGGCAGATCCCTGTCCCACACAACCCCAATTACAAAGCCCAATTATAGGCTCAACACTCTAATACGAGGATCATCTTACCAACACGGTTAGAGATTAACACAGGATTACGGGGTCTGCAGAGCGCTGATTGGCCCAACCCTGCTGATCCCCCTTCACACCCAACCCTTCTCGTCCATATGCTTATCCAATTTTATCTTAAAGCTCCCTATCGTTTTTAATCCCACTATAGCACTTGGTAGTCCATTCCACCCATCTACAACTCTGTTACCAAACCAATATTTGCCTATATCTTTTCTGAAACGAAATTTATCTAATTTGAAACCATTGGTACGAGTTCTTTCGCTATCACTGAGCTTTAGTACATATGTCATGTCCCCTTTGTTAATCCCACTAACCCACTTGAACACCTCTATCATATCCCCTCTAACTCTGCGTCTCTCTAACGAATGTAAGCCTAATTTCTTCAACCTTTCTTTATACGGAAGATTTCTAATATTATGGATAATTTTTGTCATTCTACGTTGTACTCTCTCCAATGAATCTATGTCCATTCTGTAATAAGGACACCAAAATTGAACAGCATAATCCATATGGGGTCTCACTAATGACAAGTAAAGTTTTAAAGACAATATCAGCAGTTCTGTTACTCACACTCCTAGAGATGAACCCGAGAATCCTGTTTGCCTTGTTTCGAACGCTTATACACTGTTGTCTAGGCTTCAAATCATTGCTAACAAACACACCTAGATCTTTCTCACAATTCGAGTTTTCTAATTCCATATTAGCTAGTTTATATTTAACATTTGTATGCATCTTCCCCTATCTTTAATACCTTGCATTTGTCAATGTTAAACTTCATCTGCCAATTTACTGACCATTCGTGTAAGGTATCTAGATCCCTTTGGAGGCACTCTATATCTCTATCTGAATCAATTGTTCTCCCCATTTTGGTATCGTCTGCAAATTTGCTTATCCTACTAATTATACCTAAATCAAGGTAATTTATGTATATAACAAACAACAGAGGACCTAATACAGATCCCTGGGGGACACCACTTTTGACTGCTCCCCATTCTGACTTCGTACCATTTATGCTGACTCTCTGCTTCCTACCAATTAGCCATGACCTAATCCATCCCAACAACGCCCCACCTATTCCATGCGCCTCAACCTTTCTCATCAATCTCTCATGGGGGACTCTGTCGAAAGCTTTACTGAAATCTAAATATATTATATCATATGACTTGTCATTATCTACTGCTTCATATACCTCTGAGAAAAAACTAAGCAAATTAGTAAGGCAAGAACGTCCCTGAGTGAATCCATGCTGAGAAGAATTTATTAAATTAAATGTATCAGATTCTAAGTGGTTTCTAATTTTACTAGCAATAATTGACTCTAGTAGCTTTCCTATGATTGATGTAAGACTAATGGGACGGTAATTGGATGCTATTGATTTGTCACCTTTTTTGAAGATCGGAACTACGTTTGCAAGCTTCCAAGCTTCTGGAACTATACCTGTCTCCGATGACTTGTTAAATGAAAATGTTAATGGGTAACTTAACTCATCCCTACATTCTTTTAATACTCTAGCATATACCTCATCAGGACCAGGCGATTTATGAGGTTTCAGTCTGTCAATTTCCTTAAGCACATCATTTCTACTTATAGTAACCGTACTTAACCTATTTTCTATACTATTGCTATATACCTTACGGACTTCTGGAAACTGTGCCAAATTTTCATTAGTGAAAACGGAAAGAAATTGACTATTTAATGTACTGCACATTTCTAAATCATTTTCTGTCATTTCTCCTATCAAAGTTTTAAGGGGACTAATTACATCTCTAACCTTGGATTTATATAGTTGGTAAAAAGCTTTAGGATTATTTTTTGAGTCATTGGCAACCTTAATTTCATAATTTCTTTTTTTCTTTCCTAATATCCTTTTTTACCTGTCTTGATAGATTCTGATAGTAAGCAAGTAGGTGAATTTCGCCTTTCCTAATTTTTCTATATATTCCTCTCTTTTGTCCTAGAAGATCTAATAGTCTATTATTCATCCATTTGGGTTATTTCTGTGTTGATCTAAATTTTCTTTTGGGGATGTATTTATTTTGTGCATTGAATACTGACTCGATAAAATTATCGTATGTATCTACCAAGGTTGACGTCTCTTCCTGACTTAAGATGACAGGTGCCTGAGAAGGGGTACACTCATTTGGACACCTGGATCGACTTAATTTTTTGACCATAGGGTCAGCTAATAGGGCTATTCTTAACCCACCATAATTGGCTTTTCTGAAGTCGGGTATTAATGTTGTATTCTCTCTGGTATTACCTTTCCATTGTATATTAAAATACACAGAATTGTGGTCACTATTTCCTAGGTGGTCCCCTATCTCTACATTATTTACCATATGTTCATTGTTACTGAAAAGTAAATCGAGAATATTATTACCTCTAGTCGGCGTATCTATGAATTGAAATAAAAAACTATCTTGTACTACCTCTATAAACTCCTCAGAATCAGAGTCTCCTATTTGATGCTGCCAATCTATATTCGGAAAATTAAAATCCCCCATAATGCACACATTGCTAAACCTTGATGCCATTTTAATTTCCTCCCATAATGACATTCCGTCATTTCTACTCATATTTGGCGGTCTATACATAACTCCAATAACTATGGTCTCACTACCTTCGTTAACCTCTACCCAAACAATTTCATTATCGTTATTTAGTCTAATACCTGATTTAATACATCTTTTTAATGTACTCCTGACAAACACTGCTATACCGCCACCCCTCTTACTTGTTCGGTCATATTTAAACAAACTATATCCCGGTATATCAAATTCTTCTAAAAAATGCCTGGTTTCTGTATTAATCCACGTTTCAGTTAGCGCTATTATGTCTATATTTTCTTTGCTATATATATGGGATATATGGGATATATATTTTCTTTGCTATATATATGGGATATATGGGATATATATTTTATCCCAATAACATTGTGAAGTCTGGCTATGTATTTTAGATAATTTGATATGCTTAGGCCTTTGTGTGTAATATATACGGTAGTATACGATTTGTATTTGTGTAAAGAGATATACAAAGGAGTAAAGGATAGCTTTGAGAGTACCGTAGCAGTTTGGTTGGTGGATATATTTTAGTGTTAATCATTCAACAAGAAAACAAGGTACTGGTAGTATGATTCCTCGGTGAAGTAGTGTTATACCTCCTAACCATGACATGTGTTACTTTACATAATAATACTTCTTAATGTTAGCTTGCCATAATAAACACAACTATTAGGCCTGCAGTGGCCACTGTGTTGAATGCTGGCCTTATGAGGGGTCCTTTTTATGCTAAGTATAATTACCAAGCTGTTACGCAGAACACAATTATTTTATTAACATCCAGTATTCGATAAATGGATATCAATCGTGGTCATGTGCTGTATTTATAAGTGTCTTGATGGTGTAATGGTTAGAGCATGTATGATCTGTAAGTGATATCCTGGGTTCGAATCCTGGGGAAATCACATGCTTTCATTAATTTCATTTCGGGTGTTATTGGTGGTAAGAACGATGTTAGAAATAATATGCATACATACTGTATTGTCGGCCTACTTGTTAATTATTGAAAGTCTAACGACATATAGCCTTAACTGGTAACCTTGACTCTTGTGTACATACAGTAGATCATTCTTGGATGACCTCATCATTGAGAAACCAGGTATAGCCTACGTACCTAACTATGTGAATAATTAGCCAGTCAGATTAAGACTGATTAAGAAAATAGGTTACCGTAACTTAACCTTTAATCTTTATCTAAACCTATTATGTCTAGTGGAATTCCACAAAACCTTGTTTTGGAAGCTAACAAACGTTTTATTGTTTTTAGTTGTTCTTTAGGTGATATTTATTGAATATCAACCGGGTGCAATGATGGCACCTTTGGGGAAATTGTTTTATTTACGAAATTCAAAATGGCCACCAGCCGTATCCAGCAAAATACATTTGTTATCATAACCTTCCTCCTAGTTGACATAAAGACTTGATTTTAGTGTCAAAATATATGTTTTTAAGGCCATAGAATACCATGATATATGTTTTCACTGTGTATTTTTGTATTATACATGAAATCTGAGAATTGAATGCTCTCTGATAGGTAGAATCACTGTACTTTTCATTACTATCATCTTTCTGAATTCTTACAGTAGTAACCATATTTGGGGTAACACAGTCCTGTGACACTAATGAATCTAGAACACTTGGCCAGCATTGTATTCATCATCATCATCCGCTTCTTCAATTCTTACAGCTGTAATTAAATTTGGGTTAACGCAGTCCTCATCTCCCCGACAAGCACAGAAGACTGAGCACGATATCCGGGCATTAGAGCAGCTACACCGCACACTAGAGCAGGGAGTTGCAGTAGCACACCCACATTTGATTACCTTTAACACTCAATGAGCGGCTAGGTCGGTAAATTCTACTACCTGCCAAGCGGGTGGTTTTACCCTAAACGAGCTTATTTCCGTGCTCTTTTTCATGCATAAACAAGAGCCAGAGCGTAATACAATTATGTATCCCTGAAAGGGCGTTAATTGAGCTTTCCAATGACACCTGAACCATCCTTCTACGATCACTGGTTGTCTTGCAACGATCGTGCAACCGAAGGGCAAAATCACTAAAATACGGTCATTTCGTTACATAATTACGTGTGTAGCGAGGGAGGGAGGGTGGATGTGTGTGTAGTATATGTCAGTAGGCCCACGGCAATCGCGGCGAGCGGTCATGAGGCAACCTACGCTCCTCCCGTCGCTCGTCTCTCTCTCAGAGCCAATATTGTGCCAAAATTGCACACAGACTTAAGACGGGCCCCGCCACATAGTCCTTTCTTAGCCATACGGACTTAAGTCGGGCCCCGCTACGAATGGGTTAACACATCAGGTGGAGCTGGAGACACATCTGATGGTAATGCAACTGGTTCTAGCTTCTGTGTTGCACCATTTATTGACCATCCATAGTGGACTGGGTTTATGTCTGGAGGGTCACTTTGAAGTGCATTCCTTCATATTGCTGCCTGGAAATGTGCCCTGTGCACATGTTCGTTGAAAGCTTCAGTAGTTGAAGGAAGAATCATCAATTTAGGTGCTGAATTCAGCTTCTGGTTGGCCGTTTTCTTTAACCAAACCTGGTAGCGAACTGCCGTCATGTCCGATTCTCCAGTTATGCCATAGCAGGATGCAATGAATGTGGTGTATTGGGCTACTACTTCGACCATGTTTTCACTGAGCACTCCAAGCTTTGTGAGCGTCTTTCCAATTTTAAGCATTTTTAATACAGTTCCTTTACCCAAACCATGGAGGCAAGAGACTGTGTCACATCCTGATAGTACATGTGCAGGAAGAATGTTATCCACTATGTTAGAATGTTTCTCTGCTGTGGCCTTGATGTTGCAACTCTTGCGGGATGGGCCTGTACCAACCATCACCAAGTCACAGGTCAGCTTCTCACTCTTGTAGTAATGTACAAATAGGACAAAAACAGTGAATCAAACATCTATATTAGCCAAACTAGCTAATGTTACAGGCAAACATACTAAATAATAGAATGTTTAAACCCTCTGGGCAAAAAAACAAAATGAAATAACCTCTCACGTTTTCATTGACAACAAATGAAAACTTCTACGGAATTGAAACATAATATTTCAACTCTAGAAACTCTGTCAAGCTTAAGAATAAAGATTACTCAACTGAACCCCATTGTACAGTAAGCTAACTCGTTATAAAACATGGATAACACGTGACTAAAAAAAATCCTGCGTGTAGTATTTAATTCTAAATATTTTATGCTACTACTATGGGGGATAATTCGACAGTCATCATTTAGAAGTTCGTATACTTTATTTAACAGACTTCCTAGCTACCCTAATAATAGGTTCTTGGCTCGGGTCGAGATGAGTTCAAGACACAGATTGAATATTACGTCGATTCATGCTAGGTTGTACTTTGGACCCCTACAGTTCCCGTTACTCCCTAACTGAATTCCCGCTATTCAGGTATTGACTCAAGTCGGCTTCAATCCTACGACCCGTTATTAGTGATTAATCCTAAATAATTAAGTCAAAACCCTGCTGTGTCTTTTATTTAGACCAGGGCCTAATGAACCATATGCTCTTTGCCTAACTAAAACAAAAGTTATATTCGTTCCTCTACTCTTTAGGTTTTCCCACGTTTACTGAGCCTTTTCCCAATACCAAGGCTAAAACATATAGAATCTATCTCCTCAATACATAGAATCTATCTATTCCTCTGACACAACCGTCGTTACTACACAAGTACCTCCACAATGACATAACATCATACAAATTACCGAATGAGATTACAAGGTCTCTCTCACGTATAATATGGGTTCCGCCACCCAGTTACTTCACAATCTAGGTTTACAATCTTTATCTCAATCACACTATTGGGTTCCACCACCCAGTTACTTCACAATATAGATTTACAATCTTTATCTCAATAATACTTTTGGGTTCCGTTACCCAGTTACTTCACAATATAGATTTACAATCTTTACCTCAATAACCCTATTGGGTTCCGCCACCCAGTTACTTCACAATTAGGTTTACAATCTTCATCTCAATTACATCTTCTGAATTTACCCTCTAGTAACCCTGTTACCAACACGCTAGGTTACCCTTCACCAATCAATTATCGTACTAACAAAAGATGAACCGTGCCTCAGACGCATACACGGAATAGCTCTTTTAGACTTAATAATAACGCAACTCACATTGGACTAGTGTCCTTCTTCACAGTTTCCTTTTTACAAAACTTAATAAATGATTCATAGGGACTAGTGTCCATCCCTAGCTATAGCTAATCTATTAGGCAACTGAACAACTGTTTCCCTCTTTAACTTACTGGTTGCCTCATTTATTAACAAAAGTATTGTTTCCCTCCCCTCTTTACTTTTACTCTTTTAATCTTTAATCTATTTGGCAACTAAACAACTGTTTCCCTCTTTAACTTTGGTTGCCTCATTTATCAACACAAGTATTCTTTCCCCTACCCTTTTAATCTTAAATCTCTCCTATCAGATCCTATATAATAACTCTTCGGCTGGTGCCGGTGCTAACAAAAATAACTAATTAATAAACACATCATCTTTATATATTCAGGTAAGTCTAAATTCTTTTTCCTTTAGTCGTGTCCTAGAAGGACACATCAATTTATATAGCAAACCACCAGGTTAGTCCACCCATCTCTCTTTCTCTCCTTATAATATGCGGGCCCAATATTGGTCCTTAAACAAATGTATTCTGGTATGCTGGATCAGGTGTGTGTGTCTGGAACTGTGTTTAGGTGAGGGCAAGGTAGCTGGAAAAATGGGTTCCTGGTGTTCCTTCGTGCCCGGGCGAGAGGGAAAGCAAGTAGGTTGCAGTGTTATTATTATTATTATTGTGAGATAGAGGGGCTCACTAGTGATGAAAGAAGAGGTTGAAGTCCAAGGTAAAGTGGTGAATAGGAAGAGTTGTAGAGATGAAAGATGGTGGGCTGGACCACCTTGCTATTTTTTCTTTGGTTGTTGGGAGTAAATGTTGAACATCTTGGTCTTCTTCAGCCGTTGTCTCTGCTTTTTCGGCTTAGGACTGGAGAGGTGGTAGGAGGGCTCGGTGGAGATTGCTGGCGTTGTTGGTGGATCTTCAGCAGCGGCAGGGTTCCCCTTCTTAGGTGTCTTGTTGGTACATCAAGGCATAGATGGTAGAGTCTCGGCTGGTGGAGTTTCTAGGCCGTAGTTGGATTTTGGTGAGCATCGGGTGGCGCCTGTTGGTGTTCGGCTATAATCGATGATTGATGGTCGTTGCTGCTGTTGCTGGTCAACTTCCATTGGTGTTCATGGTGTCGTCGACGAGGAGTGCTCCGCTTTGCTTCTGTTTAGACTAAGAGGTCTTGGCAGAAGCAGCTGTTGTTTGGGAGCACTCCTCGCCTCCAGCGGTGTTGGTTCTGGAGCTCGGTGTTGTTGTCTCTTGGAGGGCTTCTTCTTCCTTGTCGACGACCTCTTCGTGATTGCTGAGGTCGTGGAGAGAGCCTCCTCAGCGATGGTGATTGTCGGCAGCTTGTTGACTGACAGCAGATAGGGGATCAGCTTGCAGAGTTGTTGTTTATCTGTACCAGCAATGGCTATGGCTGACTGGATACAGGCGTAGATTCTTGCCCTCAGTACAGCTTCCCCTTCTGCAGTCGTTGTTGTTGTTGGCGCCTTTGGTGGAGTGTTATGTGGAGAGAATGAGGAGCCCTTGACAGGGGCTCCTTCAGGGTCTGTGATGTTGATGGCTTCTCTTCCCCGACTCCCGGAGTAGATGGAAAACTCCACTGCTTCACCATTCCCCAACGAGGCTCTCTTGCTGCTCTTATTGTTGTTGATGATATTTGTGTGGTGGCAGAAGATATCCTCGTTGTTGGAAGTTGTGACAAAACCATAGCCTGCTTTGAAATTAAACCACTTGACCATACCAATGGTTGTGGTAGTGCTGGTGGCCATGGTAGAGGTGGTCAAGAGTGGAGAGGCAGTTTTTTTTTTTTTTTTTTTTTTAAAGAGACAATGAACGGAGGAAGGAAAAAGGTGTTTGCAGTGTGTGGACCCGGTGAGCTCTGAGGGGTGAGTGACCCCGGGAGTCCGCGCGCGGCTACCTTTATACTCTGGCCTCCCGCTCCCGCGCGCTGTGATTGGCTGGTGAGCTTGCCCAGCTGTACGTTCGTACTGACTTTTTACTTCCTTCATCTCCTCTCTCTTCTCTTCATAGTAAGTTCCAGGAAGTTGATTATAACCCTCTTCTGGTGGCGTACGGGAGTACAGAGCTGTCACCGAGATATTACTCAAAGGATAATCAGAAAGAGTTCTTCGAGCAAAGAGAGTAACTTCTGAGGGGGAGTAGGAAGTCCAGCTTCGCGCTCCGATAATGGAGGCCGCTGATTGGCTGGTGGGCGGGGCCTGGCATGTTGCAGCTGTGAGCTAACAAAATCAGCTGGCTCTGCAAGTAAGAAAAAGGGAGCTCGGTGATTGGCGGAGGGCATTTCTACTTTACTGTGAACCAAAAAAATTAACTCTAAATAAATGTGAGGGAAAAAAATAATCAACTTAGGAAATATCCTCAACAAAATTTAGCCACAAGATTAGCAAACGAAATTCTCTGAAATATACTGCCCTTAACTGTAATAAAAAAGCAGAACACGAATACACTTATATGGACAAAAAAAAAAAAAAATAAGGAAATAATTCACTAAGCTCCCACCATTCGTCAGCAAGAACTGAACGAAAATAAACAGTTATTCGATTGATTCAAAAATAGAACTTCATGAAATGTCAATCAATCAAACTTCCAAAATTCAATTCCAATAAAACTTGAAAACAAAAAATTATTAGACAAGTGAATTTCGGCAGAGTCCACAAGGGCAGAAAGATGTTATTAAAACCCGAAAATGAATCTTTACAAAACTCGCACTCAAATGAAAAGCAAATAGTAATCGACCATCGTGTTAATAGAAGAATAAATATGCCAGCGAGTGAAAGAACAAAATTAAGATGGAATATCAAAACTCAATAGAAATCCAAATTGATGTTTAAGAAAACAAAATTTACAATGTACGTACATAATAATGTTAAACAGACGCACTGAGAAATAAAAAGATACTCAATTACCTTGGCTGTCGCTAGCGAGACGAACCGAAATCGACATTAGGCCTAAGCACTCGAGCTCTTTTAAAAAAGAGTAAGACAAGTTATTTATTAATGAACATTAAAATCACTTTAAAACCATAGATGTACCCAAATGAAAATTAAACCCAAATCACATAGTTCAACTTGCTTGGTGAAAGAAAACTTAGAAGATAAAAATTATTACTGACTTGGAAAATTAATTCCCTAAGTACTGAAACAATTGTAACACTTATGAACACAAATTTAGGGCAAACATCTGGCTATAAGGAACACTGAACACACTTATACCCATCGAAACAGTGAGAAACACGAAAACTGACCGAGTGATTTACTGTTTAGTGACGCATGAGAGGAGAGTATGTAAGGAGGGCGCAAGCCACATCCCACACACCTCACGTCCATATCAGTATACCGAGATGAAGTGACATATCGATAATTTGGAACAGTGACTGAATGACATGTTGAAGTGACCGCAGGAACGTTTGATTTTCACTGTATACATCTTTAAATACACTTGAAGTGAGTAGTTGAAAGAGATAGACGATTTTTCTAGGGCCGCCACAGCTAGGAGTGAGTGTGGTTGAGCAGATCAGTGTTGAGGAGTCATCACAATACTTTCTCTAAAGTATCTACTTCTTTTATCCTCCCCTTTTCCCCAGCTAACCTAATCCCACAAGGACCCCAATGGAAATACGCCTAACGGCCTTATTGGGCTATCCTTAGTTGGAATTATGCAAGGCTGGTACATGTCATATTTGTAACATATTATGTGGTACCATCACTCTAAAATGCTAACTGAATAAATATTATTATTTTTATTATTATTATTATTATCACAAGCTGAGTCCGCTCTGCTGACGTCCGCAGTCTCTCTCCCACTGATGTTGTCTCCCAGCAGCCAACTCCTACTCGTGGGATGCCCACACAGGAATCGCCGTGGAAAGTTGAATGAATGAAGAACTGCTAGGTGTATTAACTTAACGGTTGAATCGTGGTATTTTTGTTTTGTGGTTGGATATTTTAACAGTGATAGCCTAAATCAAGATCACTTGATCAGGAAACAGGAACAGTAGAGAAACTGGATAAAACTGGAGAATGGTAGAATGGTAGAGTGTAGAATTCTTCGAAGGAACGTGGTGTAACTCCTCAATTAACAATTCAATGAGGACCACCGGTAAGCACACCATGTTAGGTTATAGTTTTAGAACCAGGTTGCAAAGGACTTAGGTAGTCAAATGTATTCAAGGGGTTAACTCCAAGTAAGGAAGACTAAGGGTGTCTATCTGTCCTTATGAGTTATATAATAGGTTGATTGAAGTTGATGTTGGAAGTAGATCTCAGCTCTCCGTCCTCTGCTCGTTGATAGATAGATAAGATAGATAATAGTACTATCTATTTAGTTAAAGTAATGCTGCCACCGTTACGTCTTAAACCTTATAAATATAATATTAATACTTATAGGTAAACGGAAAAGGAAAGGATCTGTTTTGTATCCGTATACCACTTTAATTATTAAGTAACAACTGAATGATGTATACAGCTGTACTAATTACTGTATATATAAACGAGAATTTCCTATGTTGAGAGGAAATCTCTAAGGCTGTATTGTCGTCCCAAGGTTCGAGTCTATCTAACTCAAATCTTCCTTCCTACCTCTTACCTCTCTTGGTCACCTCAAAGCACCTCCCCAACACATGATCTTAACTGGTCATACGATCAGTGCATGGGCGACATCAAAGTGCAAGAGTAAGCTTTCATTGTGTGGGAAAGGAATCTGAGTCATGAATTTGAAGGGTTGAATGATCTCCAAGGTGTACAGTACCCCACTTAAGTATAGTTCACTGTAACTAAAACACCTTCAAATTTTATGAGAGATGGATATAATGAATCCTAATAAATTATTGAATAGTGAGATGTAATATGAGTTACTAAAGACAAATTAATTCTCACATTGCCAATTAAATTTGCTTACACCTAGAATTGTTAAACAAGCAGTGACAAATTTGCCGGTAGAGCGTAATCTTCAAAATATATTTGTTTATATCTTTTAACTTGGTAATACCACGCAATCCAAATGATGCTAGGTGTAATTTGAATATGGCTAATTAGCACGACATGGTACCATGATCGTTCAGTTGTATTATGTACTCCTTTATGATTTATGTACAGGAATTCCAAATATATACCATACGCTTATTTGACTTTTTATGAGTAATATTAAAATTTGTAATTTGACCTTTATCTTTGGTCAGTATAATACCAATGTAAATAGAAAACTAGTACATGGCATATAGAGAAGCTCGAGTGAAAACTTAAAATACAAAACATATATATACAGTATATCTATATATTTACAGTATATATGAAATGTTAGCCTAACCCTTAAGTAAATTGAAATATTTTTTCAATGGATCTTTGCAGTAACGAATTGGATATACCTGTGACATTTGGGGAAACTCCATTAGATGGACTAGGAAGAATTTTGGGGCAGACAGATGGACAATGAACTTTAGACGATGGGCAGGATGGCTGGTGATGCACAGTATACAAGCAGAGTGTATGTGCGATACCACACTATTGAAGGTGTTAACTATTGGGCAGTGGATAGTTGTCTGAAAGTCTCAGGCTAGTGTTTAAAATAATTATACACAAAACTAAACCTGCTGAGCTAGCAAATCATATTATATCATAGCCTATATATAGGTGGTTTGGTTATATTTCTCAAAAGCGGTTACAATAGGCAAAACAAATCTGGGTCTGTTAATCCCCTCATGTTTGGAACCACGATTTGCATATTCATGAAGGGTTACCCTAAGTGCACGGATACGCGATTCGAGTATTGGATACTTTGGAAATCAATTGAATCAAAAGTGAATACTCGAATTGCGTATATATATTTGGTTACATTAGCCCAGCAAGCACAACAGGCCTCACGGAAGTGTCTGTATATCGAACGCGATAGGCCTCACAGAAGCGAGCTTATGAAAGTATACCCCAAAAATACCCAAACAGGCACTCAAATTGAAGCAATATGTGATTAGGTAGTATAATCTCTCTCCAATACCTCCTTCCCCTCCCTTGCATGTGCACCCCCTCTCTCCTTCCCCCTTTTTCTCTCCTTACTTCATCCCTTCTCAATTATTGGCTATTTCTCCTTCTATTTTTGCCATTCCTCCCTTTCCCTGCTCTAAATAGGATGGGCCATGGTCTCCCACACTTCAACCACAAAACAAACACATGCACACACCATCAATCCAGTGTCAACAATAGAATAGGGAGCTATATCCCCCTCCACCCCCGGACAGACAGAGAATCTTACAAGGAGGCACTGTATGTAAATCAACGAATTTTGCGATTGTATCCTTATGCTCTCTTTACACCCCTATTTCTGCTACATAAATATTAATGCATATATCTCATTAATAGTACATAATTAGAACATTTTACTTCTTGTTCCCTGTATAATACGCCCTGTAGCGTTGATGATGGGATAGTTTCCAAACAACCTGTATATATACAGGGTGTATTGAAAAACGCTTACAGACTTCAAGTGCTAAGTACCGTATACAAAAACAAGTTCACTTTATTTTATAAATCATATTATTTTATGTTACTTCAATTTTGTGTTGTGTTTTTCTTTCAACATTGGAAAGACCAAAGGCATCTTGGATGAAACAAATTACGATCCTCAAGTGGTCTGCAGACATTATACTGACATATTATTATGTTCTCTCCCCCAACCAACTTTACTCCTAAACTTGATTAATGAAATTTACAAACACATGTGGCAGTCCGGGGATTCGAACCCAGGACACTCACACCGAAAATCAACACACTTATGCATTGCGTCACGAAGACAGTTAAAGAATGCTGCACAAGCCTACGATTACGATGTGTGTAACTGTATATATATATATATATATATATATATATGTATATTGCCAATTAAATTTGCTTACACCTAGAATTGTTAAACAAGCAGTGACAAATTTGCCTGTAGAGCGTAATCTCCAAAATATCTTTGTTTATATCGTTTAACTTAGTACTACCACGCAATTACTGTATGTAATTCAACGAATTTTACGATTGTATCCTTATGCTCTCTTTACACCCCTATTTCTGCTACATAAATATTAATGCATATATCTCATTAATAGTACATAATTAGACAATTTTACTTCTTGTTCCCTGTATATTACGCCCTGTAACGTTGATGGTATAGTTTTCAAACAACCTGTGTATATATATATATATATATATATATATATATATATATATATATATATATATATATATATTGTTACATATCTTGATCCTCAAGTGGTTAACTTGATGAATCTAGATAGCACAGAGATATTAAGGTATCAGTCAGCTGAAGGCAAAACAAAAGTAAAATCTAATAAAATAATTTCCTGTTGTTGCTTCCTTTCCTTTTGGATCTTAGGACTTAGTATCCTTTATTGACTGATACACTTTAATTATGAAAAATACTGAAACTAATTAAAGTCATGTAGTATTTATAAAGAATTATTATTTAACCGAAGCTTAGTAGGCTATGGTTATGAACCGAATAAGTTATAGCTAAAGAAGGACTATTAATTTTATAAAAAGTCTTGAAAGATAAATATTAAAGTAAGAATATTTCTGTTTCTTACCCTTTTTTAAATGAATAGATAGTTTTCTTATATGTCCTTTTATTTATATTTAATGTAATTATTCTTGGTTCTTGTCTTACGTTAATATTATATTATTATTATCATCAGGAGTAATATCAAAGTCACATAAAAAGTTAGATATATATTTAATAATTAGTTAAATGTATTTCTTAACCACGTAACATTGAGGTTTGATTATGAGTAAATAAAGTTACAGGATCGTTTCATAGATTCGATTCAGGTCTCACTCAAATAATATGAAAAAGCAAAATATAATATTTTGAAGCAAAAGAATTTTCTTCAGCTTAGGAAATCACTATAAGTAATATTAACACAGCCATGTTAGTCTAAGGCGATATTACTAATACGAGACAATAGCATCACCGTACTAAGCACCATTAAGCAATGTAAGCTTAATTCAAAGAAAATGAAAGAACTCGTAAGTATTAATATAAAACAATAGTATTACTTTCATCATAACCCAATTACTTAAAGAGTTGCTTTAGTCCACAAGTTAGTCAACTAAAATAGCTAAGTACATAATAATAGCGTTAACGTTAATTCCCAATCAAATAGTTAAGTACATAAATAGTAGCGTTAACGTAATTCGCAATCAAATAGTTAAACACATAATAGTAGCGTTCACGTTAATTCCCAATTAAATCGTTAAACACATAATAGTAGTGTTCACGTTAATTCCCAATTAAATAGTTAAACACATTACACACATTAAACACATCACGTTAATTCCCAATCACATATCTCACTAACCAACATAACGTAAGTGTTTACACCGAACACACTTAACACACATTTATATAATATGACTGACAGTCACAAATCCCATTAGAATACTTCACCCCGTCTTCCTCCAGCTGCAAGTTCACCTTCCCCAACTCCAAATGAGACTGATTTGAATGCCCACAACTCGGGTCTTATATACCAAACAATGATGGTGTAGGAACGAATCAGGAGGCGAGTGATGGTGCGCGCTCCAATCATAGCTCCTCGAATCACATAACAGGTGCATGGTCCACTCACAGCTCCTGGCGTCGATCATACGTCATAGCATCGGTCATAGAGGTGTGAAGGCTAGCATGCTGGTATGGGGCGAGATGGTTTGCCCACTCGCTCGTTCGCTAGTCTGCTTCACCGTTTGGGTAGTGGGCTCCTTCAACTCTAATTCTAACTCTTAAATTAACATACAGGGCTCCGTATGTCAGAATATATATATATATATATATATATATATATATATATATATATATATATATATATATATATAATATATATATATATATATATATTATATATATATATATATATATATATATATATATAATATATTCTCTTTAACAGACGAGGTTAAATGCAACAGCAGTTTCAGCATTCAGTATTTTATTGTTACAGCTTTCAATAGTTCTAACAATTTTCCTCTGGGGTTCAGAGATGAGGTACAACAGGTTAGCAAAATTCATGGTGGATCCAACGTTTCACAAGTAAACATCTTGCATCTTCAGGGAATGGGCAGGTAAAGATTAGAATAAGGACAAAGCAACATATTTATACAAAATTAGAGGATCAAGAATAGGTAGGTGGGCGGAGCTACTGGGTGTGGGGTGGCTGTTCATTGGTGGAAGGCAGTCTATTCGCGAGATGGGCCCATTCCCTGAAGATGCAAGATGTTTACTTGTAAAAACGTTGGATCCACCATGAATTTTGCTAACCTGTTGTACCTCATCTCTGAACCCCAGAGGAAAATTGTTAGAACTATTGAAAGCTGTAACAATAAAATACTGAATGCTGAAACTGCTGTTGCCTTTAACCTCGTCTGTTTAAAAGAGAATCTATTACCTGGCTATACTAACATATATATATATATATATATATATATATATATATATATATATATATATATACATATATATATATATATATATTTATATATATATGAATGTATGTATATACTCAAGCACATACCCCATAGCGGGGAGGTGGCTGACTCAAGACCGAGCTCGAACAGAAACAACAAAATAAAATAAAATAAAAATGCACACACATCTAGGTCGCCCACGAGAACACCCAGGCCCGAATTCTAGAACAAGGCTTGAGACCGACTTGATTCTTGAGTCGGTCTCAAGTCAGACTTGAGCCGAGCATTTAAAAAAAACTGATATGCTAAAACGAGACTTGAAATTATTTAAGACCGAGCCGACGCCTCTGAGCCTAAGCCACCTCCGAGTAGGCTTGAGACAGACTTGAGAGTGGGCGTGGCACGATGATATTTGACAGAGATCGTGTTGATCGACGATTTCGTCAGTAGGTAGTGATGTGATGTCTGTCAGATGCTGACTTGTGGTAGTGATATCTGCCATATGTTCTCATATGGTAATAATGTCTGCCAGATGCTGAAATTTGGTAGTGATGTCTGCCAGATGATGGAATGTTGTAGTTGTGTCTTCAAGATGTTGAAATAAGGCAGTGATGCCTGCCAGATTCTGAACTAGGGTATTGATAATCTTCCAGATGTGGGCATATGGTAGTAATGTGTGCCAGATGTTGCAGTATTGTTGTAATGCCTGCCCGATGTTGTAATATTGAAGGTATGTCTGGCATGTAAATATGGTAGTAACATCTGCCAGATGTTAATATAAGCTAATGTCTCGGATGTTGTTGTTGTTGTTGTTGTTCCCCAAGCTGCCTGGCCGAACAGCCCCAAGGCCCCGAGCAAGGCCAAGGCCATAACCGAGCGCCCCCACAGAACCCTCCCCGCCGACCACAATAAAGCCTGGGTGACCGAAGCCACTCCATGGCGGGGAGCTGAGGAGGGTGCGGAAACGCCCGGGAAACCAAAGCCCCACCCAGGGCCCTGTGTCCCTCAGCAATTATGAAGAGAAAGTTGAGGGGCAAGGGAAAAATTTGACGCTTTGGCTTCCAATCTTGGTAGATTGGGAGGTCAATCCACGTTAGAGACGCCGTCACTTGAGATCTAGAAAATATATAAGTAAAAGGAACAGTCAGAGTAAGCTATGGGTTGGATAAAGTAGTGATGTCTGCCAGATGTTGCAATATTGTAGAAATATCTGCCAGATGTCACAATATTGTAGTAATATCTGGCAGGTGTTGAAAATATTGTAGTCATTTTTGTCAGATATTGGAAAATTTAGTGATGTATGTCAGATGTTGAATATTTGATTGGTGTCTAACAGATGTTGAAGTGTGGTAGTAATGTCTGTCAGATATTGGATATTGTAGTGATGTCTGCCAGATGTTATGATATAGTTGTAATGTCTGACAAATGTAATGTGGTAATAATGTCTGCCAGATGATGGAATATGTGGTATATAATGTTTGTCAGACGTTGAATATTGTAGTGATGTCTGACATATCTTGCAATTTTGCAGTGATATGTTGCAGATATTGCAATATTGCAGTAATGTCTTCCTGGAAGACATGACTGAAATATTGCAATATCTGAAATACATTACCGGTACTATAATAATGCAATATATGGAAGACATTATTTCAATATTGCAATATATGAATGATGTTATTGCAATACATAGAAGATATTGCTGCAATGTTGCAATATCTGGAATACTGTTTTGCCATTTCTGGACTCCATTACTGCAATATTTGGAAGACATTACTGCAATATTGCAATATCTGAAAGGCATTACTGTATTATTGCAATATATGGAAGACATCACTGTAATATTGCAATATCTGGAGGGCATTGCTGAAATATTGCAATATCTGGAAGACTACTGTAATATTACAATATCTGGAATGCATTACTGTAATATTGCAATATATGGAAGACATTAATGTAATATTACAATATCTGGAAGGCATTGCTAGCAATATTACAATATCTGGAAGACATTACTGTAATACTGCAATATCTGGAAGACATTACTGAAGTATTGCAATATATGGAAGGCATTACTGAAATATTGCAATATCTGGAAGACATTACTGAAGTATTGCAATATCTGGAAGACATTACTGCAATATCTGGAAGGCATTGCTGCAATATTGCAATATATGGAAGATATTACTGTACTATTGCAATATCTGGAAGACAACTGTACTATTGCAATGTTTGGAAGGCATCACTGTAATATTGCAATATCTGGGAGACATTACTGCAATATCTGGAAGACGTTACTGCAATATATGGAAATCATTACTGCAATATTGCAATATATGAACAATATTACTGCAATATTGCAATATTTGGAAGGCATTGCTGCAATATTGCAATATCTGGAAGACATTACTCCAATATTGCAATATATGGAATATATTACTGCAATATCTGGAAGGCATTGCAGCAATATATAAAATACCTTTTCAGCAAAATTGCAATATTTGGAGAACATTGCTGCAATATTGCAGTAATATAGTCCAGGTATTGCAGCAATGTCCTCCATATATTGCAATATTGCAGAAAGGTCTTCCAGATATTGCGATATTGCAGCAATGTCTTCCAGATATTGCAATATTGCAGCAATGCCTTCCAGATATTGCAATATTGAAGCAATTTCTTCCATATATTGCAATATTGCAGTAATATCTTCCAGATATTGCAATACTGCAGTAATGTCTTCCAGATATTGCAGCAATGTCTTTCATATATTGCAATATTGCAGTAATGTCTTCCAAATATTGCAATTTTGCAGCAATGTCTTCCAGATATTGCAATATTTCAGTAATAAATTCCAGGTATTGCAGTAATGTCCTCCAGATATTGCAATATTGGAGAAAGGTCTTCCAGGTAGTGCAGTATTGTAGCAATGTCCTCCAGATATTGCAATATTGCAGAAAGGTCTTCATATATTGCAATATTGCAACAATGTATTCCAGATATTGCAATATTGCAGTAATGTCTTCCAGGTATTGCAACATTGCAGTAATGTCTTCCAGATATTGCAATATTGCAGTAATGTCTTCAATATATTGCAATATTGCAGCAATCTCTTCCATATATTGCAATATTGCAGTAGTCCCAGATATTGCAATATTGCTGGAATGTCTTCCAGATATTGCAATATTGCAGTAATGTCTTCCAGGTATTGCAATATTGCAGTAATGTCTTCCAGATATTGCAATATTGTAGTAATGTCTTCCAGATATTGCAATATTGAAGCAATGTCTTCCATATATTGCAATATTGCAGCAATGTCTTCCAGATATTGCAGTAATGTCTTCCAGATATTGCAATATTGCAGTAATGTCTTCCAGGTATTGCAATACTGCAGTAATGTCTTCCAGGTATTGCAATATTGCAGTAATGTCTTCCAGATATTACAATATTGTAGTAATGTCTTCCAGGTATTGAAATATTGCAGTAATGTCTTCAAAATATTGCAATATTGCAGTAATGTCTTCTACTGTAGATATTGCAGTCATGTCTTCAATATATTGCAATATTATAGTAATATCTTCCAGATATTGCAATATTGCAGTAATGTCTTCCATATATTGCAATAATGTCTTAAAGGTATTGCAATATTATAGTAATGTCTTCCAGATATTGCAATATTGCAGTAATGTCTTCCAGAGTTTGCAATATTGCAGTAATGTGCTTCAGGTATTGCAATATTGGAGTAATGTCTTTCAGGTATTGCAATAGTGCAGTAATGTCTTCGCGATATTGCAATATTGCAGTAATGGCTTCCAGGTATTGCAGTAATGTCTTCCAGGTATTGCAATGTTGCAGTAATGTCTTCAAGATATTGTAATATTATAGTAATGTCTTCCAGATATTGCAATATTGCAGCATTGTCTTCCAGATGTTGCCATATTGCAGTAATGTCTTCCAGATATTGCAATATTTGTGATTTCAAATAGCAACATTGACTTCTCCCAGACATCACTATGCTATTCAACATCTGACAGACATTACTATAATATCACAATATCCAACGATGACAGACATCATTGCCAAAATCCATCATCTGGCAGACATCACTACCCTAATCCAACATCTGACAGACATTACTTCTATAATCTAACATCTGTCAGACATGCTTACCATAATTCAACATCTGACAAATATTACCATAATCCAACATCTGGCGGACATCACAACCATAATCCAACATCTGGTATGAATCACTACCACCTTCCAACATCTGTCATACATCACTACCAAATTCTTACATCTGGCAGACATTTATACCATATTCTAACACCTGGCAGATGTCACTACCATAATTCAACATCTAGTCAACCTGGCAAACATCTGACAGACAGCATTACCAAAATCTAACAATTGGAAGACATCACTACCATTTTCCAACATCTGGCAGAAATCACTACCTTTATCTTGAATCTGCCAGAAACCACTACCATGTATTAGCATCTAGCTGCTCACTACCATAATCCAACATCTGGCAGACCGTTACCATATTCCAACAACTGGCAGACATCACTACCATAGTTCAACTTCTGGCAGACATCCCTACCATAATTATATTCCAACATCAGACAGACATTACTAACATATTCAAAATATTTCAGATTACTACCTTATTCCAAAATGGAGCAAACGGTGACCGGTCAACTCAACCAGTAGACCATTTCAACCAGTAGCTCTCAACCAGTACCAAATCAACCAATACGGTTAGGTTAGGTTAGGTTAGGTTAGTACTATATTTTGGCACTGGTTTGGTTGGTCTGGGTTAATTTGGCACAGGTTGAGAGCTACTGGTTGAAATGGTCTACTGGTTTAGATGACATGGAACCGGAACAAACATTATTACCTCATGCCAACATCTGGCAGACATTAATACCAACTTTCACAATTTGGCAAACATCGCTACCATTTTGTAACATCTGACAGACAGGTTTTTCTGGCTCGATTCGCTCGTCAGCAAAAAACCTTACTCCCGCACTATTATTTATTGGCATTTGTTGTAATCATTCGAACTTGAGCCCGACTTCAGAAAAAAGTCTCGACTTGAGCCCGACTTACTGGAGTCGCGTCGTAAGCCATGACCTTAAATATGGCAAAGTCATGCTTGGTAAGTCTGACTTGAGTAAGTCCAACATCCAGACTTGAGTCGGACTTAAGACCGATTTTCAAGTTGGTCTCAAGCCTTGTTCTAGAATTCGGGCCCAGAGACCAAGGCCCATTTGGGGTCTCCAGCAAAATATTCCCAGGACCTAGTCCTCGTCCTGAATGGACAATCATCGTGAAATTATAAACACATTTAGTAGCACACGTTTATTTGGGAGATATACTTAATATTAATGACTCTTGTGCATGGTTGGGTTAGAATTTAATGAAATAATTTTCTGCCCGAGTTGCGTGGGGGTATTTGTAAAAATCCTTGCATGGTATGCTGGAATATGGATCTTACGATTTGTGTATGACTTAAAATACATCTTCCAAGTAGGAATTACTTTTTGCTTAACCCCCTTCGTCACATATGACGCGACCGCGTCATATGGCGGTTTTGCCCAAGAGTATCATATGACGCGGTCGTGTCATATGAACCTAGTGAAATAGCTCAATAATAAGTTATATGACGCTTTTGTGTCATTTTGAGCTCAGTAAGTTAGGTAAGTTAGATCATAATCTGTCGGTTGATGGCAACCCCAAATTCCTCCGACTTCTAACGGTCCCTCAGTGTGAGAAAGACTGTTGTGGGGGAAATACCGGGCGCTCGGGCAACCCTAACTTTCGTAAGTTAATATGTCTGGGGGGGTTAATATAAATAAGAAAAGGTTAAGTATCCTATATTATACCGTTGTAGTGTTGATTAAAGCATGGACAATCATCCTGAACGTCGTTGGTTCAAGCCTCGCTGAGAGTATAAAAACATTTACTAGCTCATATATATCTGAGCTATACTTAATATATACCGGTATATATATATATCCTTTAAATTTTCACTCTATCGAACACCATCTCTCCTCCTTCAAACCTGATCTTCTTTTTCTCACCGAAACTCAGGTGTCTGAAGCAACTGCCAGCAGCCCCTTCTCTGTATCCTCCTACTTTCTCTATCCTAGTTTCAAAGCCAATGGCGGATGTTGTGCATACGTGCACAACAAACTCACTTGCTCTTGCGTTCCCGATTTCGACTCTTCTGAATTCTCAACTTTATGGCTCAAACTATCCTGTCATTCTAATACTAAATATTTCTGTGCTGTCTATCTTTCCCTTAACTCTACCGACTTTCCCAAACTCTTCGACTATCTAAACTCTAAAGTGGAACACATTCTATCTATCTCTCCCTTCTCTGAAATCTCCATCTTAGGAGATTTCAACGTTCACCACCGCCGATGGCACTCCTCTCACTCTACTGATCCACCTGGTGAACAAGCCTACGTCTTTTCTATCATAAATGACCTAGAGCAGCTGGTCCAGCAACCCACCCGTATCCCGGATCGCTTCGGAGATCGGCCCAACATTCTCGACTTATTTCTGACTTCTAACCCTTCCCTCTTATACTGTCAATCTTTTCTCTCCTTTGGGCTCCTCCGACCATAAACTTATCTCTGTCACCTGTCCTATCTCTTCAGTACGGCCATCCGATCCTCCCAGCCGGCAGCGCTTGTGGCACTTTGGCGCTGCCGACTGGGAGGCTCTCCGGCAGTACTTCTTTGATTTCCCATGGAATGACTTCTGCTTCCATGGCCGAAGACCCTCGGAGAGTGCTGAACGCATTACCGAGGTAATTCTCTCGGGCATGGAAGTGTACATTCCATTTTCTTTCTCTCAGTCTAATGCAAAAAAATCTTGGTTTACTCACGCTTGTTCTACTGCTGTCCACAACAAGGAGGAAGCATTCAAACGGTACCGACGCCTTAAAACTCAAGAATCTCATTCTTCCTGTGTTTCTGCCCGGAATCAAGCCAAATCTGTTCTTCGACTTGCCAAGCACTCTTTCATCAATAATAAATGCACTGAACTATCCAACTCTAGCTCTTCCCAAGCTTTCTGGCATCTAGCCAAAAACCTCTCCAACAACTTTTCTTCCTCGTCTTTCCCCCATCCTTTTCCACTCTGATGGCACAACCATCACTTCTTTCTATGACAAAGCTGAACTCTTTGCTCAAACTTTTGCCAGAAACTCTACCTTGGATGATTCCGGTGCTATTCCTCCCTCTCCACTTATGCCTAATATCCTAATCTCTTCTAAAGATGTACTTTCTACCCTCTCTGGGCTTAATACTAAGAAGGCGTACGGTCCGGACGGTGTTCCTCCTGTTGTACTTAAAAATTGTGCTTCCGTGCTGACCCCCTGCCTAGGCAAACTCTTTCGTCTCTGTCTCTCCTCTAACGTCTTTCCTTCTTGCTGGAAGTTTGCTCTCATTCAACCTGTCCCAAAGAAGGGTGACCGCTCTCAACCCTCCAACTATCGTCCAATTGCTCTCATCTCTTGTATCTCTAAAGTTTTTGAAACTATTCTTGCTTCCAAATTTCTTAAGCATTTCTCTTCTCATAATCTGCTCTCAGATCGCCTGGCTTCCTTAAGGGTCACTCTACTGGTGATCTTCTTTCATATCTTACTAACTCTTGGTCATCCAACTTTCGGGACTTCGGTGAGAGTTTTTCTGTTGCACTAGACATATCGAAGGCCTTCGATAGAGTCTGGCACAAATCTTTAATTTCCCAACTGCCCTCCATCGGTTTCTGTCCCTCCAACTGTGCCTTTGTCTCTAATTTCCTTTCCGGCCGTTCCATAGCTGCGGTTGTGGACGACCATCGCTCAATTCTTCATCCTATCAACTCCAGTGTTCCTCAGGGTTCTGTCATATCTCCTATTCTCTTTCTAATTTTCATAATTGATCTTCTCAACCGTACATCTAGTCCCATCCATTCATATGCAGACGACTCTACTTTACACCACTCAATTAGTTTTCCAGAACGCCCCAGCCAGCAGTCCCTCAAAAGTAAACGTAATGAAGCCATAAAATGCTTATCTTCTGATCTAGCTACTACTTCCAATTGGGGTAGAGAAAACCTTGTTACATTTAATGCTTCCAAAACTCAATTTATCCACCTTACTACCCATCAGGAACCTCCAGAGGACTATCCCTTATTCTTCAACAATACAAAAATCAACCCTTCATCTTCCCTCAATGTTCTAGGTGTCTCTTTTTCTTCTGCTCTCACTCGGAAAGACCATATTACCAGTCTCGCTAAGGCAGCCTCCCAGAAGCTGGGTATGCTCAACCACCTCAAGGGGTTCTTTACCCCTGCTCAGCTACTTGCTCTGTACAGGGACACAGGCGTCCTTGTATGGAGTATTGTTCGCATGTGTGGGGAGGATCCTCTCACACCGCACTCATAAATAAAGTAGAAAGGATAGCCTTTCGTATCATTAACTCCCGTCCACTCACCAATTCTCTGCAATCTCTTTCTCTTCACCGCAATGTTGCATCTCTCTCACTATTCTATCGCTACTACAATAATTAGTGTTCCTCGGAGCTTTCCCAGTGTATACCACCTCCTCTACGTAGGGTACGTAGTACCCGCCTTACAACACAATCCCACCCCTACTCTGTGCAACTGTCCAACCCAAGAGTGAAACGCTATTCTCAGACTTTCTTCTATTCAACTGCTAAGCTCTGGAACTCTCTCCCAGAATCAGTCTTTCCCTCTTCCTATGACTTAAATTGCTTCAAACTCCGTGTGTCCAGGCATTTGAGTTCGAACGTCCCTTGATTTAGGCCCTGTTACTCTTTGAAATCTGGAGGAGGCACTCGCTGCAGGCAGTTATGCCTTTTGTCTTCCTCATTCACATAGAAAAACAAACAAACATATACTTTATATACAGGTATATATATATATATATATATATATATATATATATATATATATATATATATATATATATACTGTATATATATATATGTATATGTATATATATATATAATATATATAATATATATATATATATATATATATATATATATATATATATATATATTAGGGTGGCCCTTATTTTCCCTGGCTTTGTTCCATTCCTAATGAGACATATTGTGATCAAATTTTGTGACGATTGGAGCATATTTATTGGTAGTCCACCAAAGTCTGTTTGGCTGTTTTTGTGCTGGTTGGCGGAACTTACCTGGCACGCACCAAAACCAAGACACAGCAACAAGACTCCTTCAAGACTATCTCGACACATTACATGAATGGTGCACTACAAACAGACTTAATTTAGCCCCAGCTAAATCCACTGCAACACTCCTCACAAGCTGGACAGGAGATCACGATTACATCCCGGGACTCAATATAAACAACACACCCCTAACACACACACACACACACACAAAATCCTAGGAGTAACATATGACACCCAAATGACATTCAAACAGCACACCACAAACACGAAAAAGAAACTGACACCCAGACTAAACGCCCTCAGATCACTTGCCCACACGAAATTTGGACACAAAAAAGAAACCACCACCACAGTCTACAAACAATACATAAGATCAGTTATGGAATATGCAAGCCCGGCCTGGGCTTCTAACCTACCTGAAACACATCATAAGACCTTACAGACTATTCAAAATAAAGCCCTGAAAATCATCACAGGATGCACAGCTACTACACCCACAGATCACCTACATCAAGAAACCAAAGTCCTCAAAGTCAAAGATCATCTAGACATGAGAGGCACTCAATTCCTGGCAGCAGCCTCCACGAATCAACACCACCCACTACACTACATGGCAACACACCCACAGACACCAAGAAATATCAAAACAACACCCAGCACACGCTATCACACACAAATACTGTCTTCTCTCCCTCCCTGCCCACCCCGAACCAACTTCCGGAACCACATCCATACTCATATCACTCGCCGTTCCATCCACTCACTCATAGACAACACGCAGCTGCAAGCACGACCTCCCAAAATCCATCCTTCTGAATCCTCCCTTCCTCGCGAGGACAGAGTCCACATGGCCAGGCTGAGATGCGGACACCATCCAGCTCTTCTGAGCTATCAGAAGAGACTAGATGAATCCATCGTCGACACCTGCCCAGGCTGTAACACAGCACCCCATACCATTAAACACATCATAGAAGACTGCATTTCATACAACCACTTACACCAACAACACAATTTACACTCTTTGAGAGCTCTGTGGGAGAGCCCGACCGTGGCCATGACCCCCATATGGGTCGGAAAGGCCAGGATCCCCATTAGGGGGGAGCAACACATCATCAAAAAGCTGGAAGGTCTATTCCAAACCTGGAAAGACATAAAACGCTTGAGGGACCGAAGGACACCAGGGCAGGTGAAGAAGGAGGAAGCTTTCCGGGACTCAATGGACGACCTCTTTGATATCGCTCACGCAGACGCCCTGTCTCTCATTGTCCTTCAAGAGGACAAGGATTTTTTCCTTGCTCAGCGAGAGAAAGGCCGTAGAGCCTTCATGGGGTCCGTGGACAATTCCCTGGCCTCCAAAGAACGGAGAGCTGTGGAGAAGAAAGAGGCTGAGGAAAGGCGTCGGGAGAAGGCCCGTGAAGAAATGAAGGCATCCACCTCGGCGGCCGTCTTTGCTTCTTCAAGCAGCAGTGCTGAAGGAGAGGACAGCAACAGTGCTGAGGGAGAGGACAGCAGCAGTGCTCAGGAGGCAAAATCCTGCTCTCCACCCAAGCGGCCACGAAGAGCTACAAAAAACATAGTTTCACCATCTCTCGCAGCTGCACTGGATTGTACTCAGCTTTCCGACCGAAAAGCCACCATCGTGCTGACAGAAGCTGCAAAAAGCCTCGGCCATGACACTATGGACCTGGCCATCAACCGCACAACCATTGCCCGGTCTCGACGTCAAGCCAGGAGACGTTTCGCGGAAAACCTCAAAAAGGACTTCCAAGCGGATGTCCCCTCGACTGTCCATTGGGATGGAAAACTCCTTCAGGCCCTGACAACCAAGGAGCATGTGGATCATCTGCCTATCTTGATATCCGGAGTAGGAGTCAGCCAGCTCCTCGGCGTCTCTAAACTCCCTTCGGGAGAGGGTGAAGCGCAAGCTCAAGCTGTTTTCCATGCTTTGGAGGAGTGGGGAGTGACCGAGAAAGTGGTCGCCATGTCTTTTGACACGGCCGCTGCAAACACGGGACATCGGACCGGCGCATGCGTCCTTCTGGAACAGAAGATCGGAGGGGATCTTCTTTACTTGGCCTGCCGCCACCATATCATGGAAGTCATCTTGGCTGCTGCTTTCGGAGCTGTGATGGAAGGAGGGACTTCCGGGCCCGAAGCGCTCCTATTCAAGAGGTTTCAAAGCCAGTGGGATTTAATCGACAAGGAAGCATTTCAACCTGGGACTACGGATGATGCGGTGAACGCGGCGATAACTCCAACTCATCGAGATGAAGCAGTCGCCTTTGCGATGGAGCAACTGACAATCCACCACCCTCGAGACGACTACAGGGAGCTGTTGGAGCTCCTGATCTTGTTCCTCGGGCATATACCTCCTCGTGGAATTCAATTCCGAGCTCCTGGTCCCATGCACCATGATCGATGGATGAGCAAGATCATTTACGCTTTCAAGGTTTGGATGTTGAAGAACCAATTCCGACTGACAAACCGTGAGGAGAAGGCTTTTAGGGATCTCTGCATCTTCGGAGCTCTTCTCTCCGTCGAGGCATGGATCACCTCTCCTTCTTCAGTCCAAGCTCCTACTGTAGGAGGGACTTGCACCTCATCAAGGCTCTCGTCGACTTCCCTAACCAAGAGATCAGCAAGGCTACATCAGAGAAGATTAAAAGGCACCTCTGGTACCTTGGAGAAGAAACTACAGTCCTGGCCCATTTTGATGATGCCGTATCCGTTCGAACGAAGAAGGATATGGTCAAGGCAATGTCGGGAGAAATGGACGATGAGGAAGAGCCTCCCAAGCGAGCTCAGCATGATCTCAGATTCTTGAAAGATGCCAACCTCAAAGACTTCGTGTCACCAAGAAGTCGGGGTTTCTTCGAGAAGGTGCGACTTCCAACGGATTTTCTCCACTATGATCCTGAGGAGTGGCCAAATCGCGGTGATTATCAGGAGGCCTGCCGTCTCATTAATGGTTTGGAGGTTGTGAATGATCATGCTGAACGAAGGGTCTCTCTCGTCAAAACATACAACCGGCTCCTCACGAAGGATGAAGAACAGCTGCAGTTTCTCCTCCAAGTTGTGAGCGAGCACCGAAAGCTATACCCGGACACCCGGAAGAAAACCCTGACACAAACCAGGCAACAATGAACGGAGTGGTGCCCGTGATACCCCTGTCCTTGAGCAGCTAATACCCACTAAGTTTACTGTTTTAGAGTGGGGGGGAACTGGATGACCAGAGCCAAAGTATACTTCCATACGTAGAGGCCACCCAAAGAGTGGCCTTCAAATGCCATGGACTACCAGTAAATATTAAACAATCTTCCCGAAAATTTTACTGAATCATTTTTGGACCAAACTGACTCGATGAGAACCCTGAGAGCGGTAAAAGGAGCGATTTTGAAATTTTGCCTATAGCATAAGGGCCACCCTAATATATATATATGTATATATATATATATATATATATATATATATATATATATATATATATATATATATATATATATATATATATTCAAATCCCCAAGGGATAGGTACCTGTGTGTCGCATGAGGCAACTAAAAAGGACGAGTGGACGGGACTGGATAACAAAAAATCCACCTTATGGACTCCAGCGACCATGGGTAGGAGCCAGGTGGTTTGTGGTCTGGTCTGGTCTGGTGATAATTGGGAGATATGACCTTTACAACGCACGCCCCCCCCCCCCCCCCTATTGGCGTTGCAATTATGTGATCGAGTTCGGTTTATTTTTTCTAGTTTTGTGAAGTGTATTTTATTTGCCTCTTTGCCCACATTATTTTAATGATTCGTTTCACTTTTTCCTCATTTGTTTCTCCCTTAAATAAAAGTTTTTCCATTAAATCGATTTGGTATAGTCTTTCAAATAATGTATTTGTATTTCTTATATCTTGATAATGTTCACAATGTAAAATAAAATGTTCTAAGTTCTCAACTGTTTCTTCACAAACTATACACTTAGTATCCTTCTCTGTGAATCTTTTCCTATCGTTTAGTTGTAAGGTGTTAGATCTGCATCTGAAGAAAGTTATTGAGGCTGGAGTATTGTCATAAAATTGTTCTTCTCCTATCTTTCGCTTACTTTCTTTGTACATTTTTACACTTTTGATTTTGATTCTAATTCTCGAATCCATTTTCCTGAGTTTATTATATTTATGATTTTCTTTAATTTTTCCTTACTTAATTGTTGTGTATCTGCTTCGTTCATATTTATTTCTTGATATATGTTTTTTTATTTCATGTATCCACTCATCTTTAAAAAAAAATCTTTTAATTTCTTCATATATTGATTTAATTGCTGAATTTTCTCTCTCATTGATGTAGTTAATATAACTAATCTTATTTTTCAATATTCTTGACGACATGTCCGAAGCACCTATATCTCCTCTGAGTACGCATGATGGAGTGTGGATGGGGGCTCCTATAATAAATCTGTACGCTTTATTTTCTATTGTTTGTAATCTTTTTAACTCTAATTTATTAAAATTCATAACTTGGTTGCCACATAAAATCGCTGGTAGTGCCACAGTCTTCCAATAAGCTTTCCCTATTATTATTTTGTTACAACTTTTTGCTATAATTGAAGGTACTTGGTTTGCTAACGTTTGTGCTTTGTCAATCATGTATTCCTTATGGAGTTTAAATAATTTCTTTTTATCTGTAATATTTATACCTAAGTAATTTATTTTATTTGATACTTTAATTCCTTCTATTGCTCCAGGGTTTTCTTTTTGTTATAAATCATAATATTACTTTTATTTAAGTTTATTTCTAGTCATATTCCCTTACTACCTTTTATTTAAGTTTATTTCTAGTCCATATTCCCTTACTACCTTTTATTTAAGTTTATTTCTAGTCCATATTCCCTTACTACCTTTTATTTAAGTTTATTTCTAGTCCATATTCCCTTACTACCTTTTATTTAAGTTTATTTCTAGTCCATATTCCCTTACTACCTTTTATTTAAGTTTATTTCTAGTCCATATTCCCTTACTACCTTTTATTTAAGTTTATTTCTAGTCCATATTCCCTTACTACCTTTTATTTAAGTTTATTTCTAGTCCATATTCCCTTACTACCTTTTATTTAAGTTTATTTCTAGTCCATATTCCCTTACTACCTTTTATTTAAGTTTATTTCTAGTCCATATTCCCTTACTACCTTTTATTTAAGTTTATTTCTAGTCCATATTCCCTTACTACCTTTTATTTAAGTTTATTTCTAGTCCATATTCCCTTACTACCTTTTATTTAAGTTTATTTCTAGTCCATATTCCCTTACTACCTTTATTTAAGTTTATTTCTAGTCCATATTCCCTTACTACCTTTTATTTAAGTTTATTTCTAGTCCATATTCCCTTACTACCTTTTATTTAAGTTTATTTCTAGTCCATATTCCCTTACTACCTTTTATTTAAGTTTATTTCTAGTCCATATTCCCTTACTACCTTTTATTTAAGTTTATTTCTAGTCCATATTCCCTTATACCCTTTCTAGCACTTGAATGCTTAATTTTCTTCAATTGACTGGGTTAAATTTAGGCCATCATCTGCAAAAAATAGTGTGTTAAAGTAACAAGTTAAATCTTTGAATCCTGTTCCTGTCTCTTAAGTAAATAAACATTATATAGGTTACCAACTTAACTAAAGATGTCGATCATGTGCAACTTTATTTTATTCCACTGCTTACTTCTATCTCTTTTGATATACCGTTATTAAGTTTTAGTGATGTTTTATCGTCTGTATATACTGTAATTTAGCTACTATATCTATTAGTCTGGGATGGATTTTAAAATGGATTAATGCACTAATAAGTTTTATCTCTTAATTGAGTCGAAAGCTTTACTAAAGTCAATCGCCGTAACTATCAACATTTTCTTATTTTTGAAGCTACTCATTACACAATATTTTAAAATATATAAATTGTCTTCGATCCGACATCCTTTGGTGAATCCTGATTGCCTATCCATTGTTACTTTATTTTCAGATATATGTGACTATTTTTTCACGTAGTATAGCCATAAACATTTTATATGAAATATTAAACAGTGCTACTGGTCTTAAATCTTTTGCCATTGGCTTAGAACATTAAGGGATCAATTTGGTTTCTAATATCTTCCACTCATCTGGTATATTTTCTTCTCCTATCAAGATGTTATTTAATCTTTCCTTAATTGCTAATTTACAAATATTACTATCAATTACATTTTTATATAATTCTGGTTTAATACCGTTAGGGCCAGCTGCTTTATTAGGTTTTATTTTTTTCAGGTATGTTTCTACTTCTTTAATTGTTATTTTTGGCATTTTCATTGCTGTAATTTCATTTATGGCTTTAAATGCAAGATCTAAGTGTTCTTTCATTCCATGGTAGGGCATGCGACCTGACCCCACAACAAATCCAAAGCCGCCACCACACTCAACTGAGAAATAAGGACCGGGGATCGTGGCAAACGCTACCTGGCGGGCACCCACAACCGCGGCCCAGCATTTCTGGGGGGTTCAATGCCAGGCATGCCCGGCTCGCTGGCGGGACCAGTCCTATTTCTCCTGCCAGTCTGGCAGGGGTGCCTATATACAGTATATACTGTATATACAGTATATATATATATAGAGTATATATATATATATATATACAGTATATACTGTATATACAGTATATATATATATAGAGTATATATATATATCTATATATATATATATATATATATACCGGTATATATACTGTATATACCATAGACTCCTCTAAAGGGGTCTATGGTATATACAGTATATATATATACTGTATATATATATATAAACATATATATATATATAAATATATATATGTATATATATATATATATATGCAGGGTGATATTCCCATAAATAAAGGTCACGTTCAAGACAACTTTTTTAACCTGTCCCGAAGACAGGTGACTGATCTCAACCCTCCAAATATCATCCAATTGCTCTCATTTCTTACTTCTTCAAATCTTTTGAAACTATTCTTTACTCAAAATTACTTAAGGGGACTACACACCCCCTGACACAAACATAAAATAAAAAAACAAAATAGTATATCTTTCACCTCGATACTTTCAGGGTATAATCAAATTATCAATGCCGACTTTGTGGGAGCATGAGAATGTGGTACTTCACGACATCATGACGTCATGACGTCATGATGATGGCACAATTTCCTGCGGTCTTATTATTTGTCCTAGAGACACCTGCTGTTACATATAAATACCCGAATACCATACGAAGAGCGTGTAATTTCGTTTTTCTTAAAATTTCCAATACGTCATAAGATATCGAGGTCATAAAATGTACGTCGTGCGCGACGTCGTGCCGATCGCGATTTTTTGTATTAAAATTCCCCCTGAAACTCAAGTTAGGGATGTCATATGGGTGTTTATGCCCTCCTATGCTATTCTCCTATGTTGAAAGAAGCATTTTAGACAAAACAAAAATATCTTGAATTTTTGGGCTGGAGGGGTGAGTTGTCCCCTATATTTTCAGATCGCCTGTACGGTTTCCTTACTGTTGATCTTCTTCATTATTTTACGAACTCTTGGTCATTCTCCTTTTGGGACTTCGGTGAGACTTTTTCTATTGCTCTAAACATATCAAAAGCCTTCGATAGAGTCTGACACAAATCTCTAATTTCCAAAATACCCTCTTTCTGTTTTAGTCCGTGGGCTAGGTAGGCCCCCCCCCCCCCCCCACAACTTAACTTCATAGCATTATTCTGAAGCCTTGGTATGTCCCCAACATGGAATGGACAACTAACAGTGAATAAACTGGGATACACTGGGTGATTCGAGCATATTTATACCTTTACTCTAAAATCCGTGATTTCGCGTCTCCCAAGGAGCTTTATGTATACATATAAATAAATATCTCAAAATGGTATTTATGATGACATATTTGGTACCAAAGGAAAGGAAATTCATTCTGCTATTCATCAATCTATAATTGGTCATTGTATCTTCCACATATAACAGGATTCATGACATTATTGGTCATTGTATCTTCCACATATAACAGGATTCATGACATAGGATTCATGACATTATGGTCATTGTATCTTCCACATATAACAGGATTCATGACATTATTGGTCATTGTATCTTCCACATATAACAGGATTCATGACATTATTGGTCATTGTATCTTCCACATATAACAGGATTCATGACATTATTGGTCATTGTATCTTCCACATATAACAGGATTCATGACATTATTGGTCATTGTATCTTCCACATATAACAGGATTCATGACATTATTGGTCATTGTATCTTCCACATATAACAGGATTCATGACATTATTTTGCCATAACCAACATATAACTTATTTTGCAGGATGCTTGGTTAACGATATTTTTTTATAATATAAATTAAGGCTGCATTCCCTTATATCTAGTTCAGATCATCTTTCATCATGAAGTTAAATATGTTCTCTTGATTAAAATAACTTTTAACATTAAGTAAAGTGTTACGACCGTCACAACGAAAGAAACAAGGGCACTTAATATTGGACTAGAAGATAGGCTATATCTGCAACAACGGTACGCTAATTCCAAACCCTCGAACTACTAAGCCGGTGAACAAAACACTTAAACCCTCCAGAGTTAATCTACTGGATAACGGGGTATCAATTGACTGGGTTTAGTGCACTTCTACAAAGGCTTTCCGGTGACGGCAAAGCCTACTCACAACAGGAATACTTTACGTTAATAAAATGCTCTCAAGTAATAACAATGCTTAAATAAACTGTAACAAGATTTAATAAAGGAGTATATTATGCTTACGTTAACTTTAGTGTGAGTCTGAACTCAACACTAAACTCTTCAATGCTCTATGAAAACACTGGAAGTCTAGTCCTACAGCAAACAGATATGGAATCTTCTGAAAACGTCTGATGCTCTAAGATGCTCGTCGAATATTGAACAGAAATAATGCAGGGGCAGTACACCAAAGCGTGTATCTTAAGTACACCAACAAGTAGGATACATATATATAAAGCAAGGGAGTGCAACAACTCTGTGACAGCACTAATAATAGCCACTCAAAACAGTACTTCCTTAGCCAACATAACAGCCAAACTGGGTTGTGCACTATGCATCAACCTAGGCTAAAATAATACGTGAATAATTCCTAAAGCATACGCAGTTAAAGTTAATAAACACAATGCTGTCTCTCTCACTAATAAAGTCTAGCAGTGGCATAAAAGGTACAAGGAGCCTAGGCAGAGCGCAAGCATGCTCGTAGCCTGCTGTCTCCCCTTGAACAGATTTCCCTTATGTTACGTTAAGCGACTAGGAGGCTCTCTTGGTAAGTCCAGATCTCAAGTATCTGGTCTTACCCTGGCGCTCCACAAAGGTCAACAAAATGAGGTAGCAAGCATGCGAGCAAGAGTAGGTAGAAGCCCTTCGCTTGTACGCTGCTACACTCGCAAAGGAAAAATATGCACAAGGGTTACAGGCTACCTAGCTCCGTCGAAGTCGTACAGGCTCTGACTTGCCACATACATAACTCAGACAACGACCAAAGACACCCTCCACTGTCTAGCATTAAATAGTAGGAAAGAACAACTCAATAATTAGAAGCACCCAAAACTATGATACCATGTGACTATGACTCTAATAATCCCTAAAGCTAGTGCAAAACATAGATGTGAGAACTGGTGCTGGTAATACGACTGGCCGACTATGGAAGTCGTATGCAGAACCAGAAGGGATGGATAATATGAATAAAGATGAGAAGTATTGGAAAGAAGGAGTTCAGAGAGGGAAACAGCAGTAAAGAGGGTTAGATTGGGGACAGATTGCAAGGGACGTCTAAGACCAAGCACAACATACCAAGCTCTGAAGAGACACGCGGGAAGGATGCCCGCACCACCTTACTAGGACAGCGGCCTCCAATCACAGACGACTACGTCATGAAGAGCAGGCGTCATATGACGCGTCAGGCCCGCCGGCCAATCACGAGCGGGTGGCACAGCCCAAGCGAGGGATGCACACGTACATACACACGCACACAGTACCACCTCGGTGCTCCTTCTCGCTCTCTCTCCTTGCAATTCACTCTACATATCTTATACTCTATCAATGATATAAAATACTTCCAAGTGTCACAGACAAGAATAAAGACCACCACTGATCTGTCTGTGACAACATGAATACTAAGAACGAAAGAACATCGTTCTACGATTATTATAGCCCATTTCACTGCCCTGGCGAGCGCTAGAGAGTACGAGTACATTCTGGCAAGCTGGCCAGCGTAACACCCCGCCCAAGATGTGGGACGTTTTAACCTCAGGTAAACGCCACATCTGACCAGACAGAATGCCCACTAACCCCGCATCACCCAGCTACTCCCCCAAGTTGTGAAAACAAGACACAATCACAAACATAAAGCACTTCATTATATAACAAAATCTACACAACACTTCCCCAAAATAATAGTATCACTTAACAATATTACGCTCAACGAGCAAGCTTCACCTAGCCTAGCCTACTAAGACAAAAACACAGGATGTCTTAGATTCTTGCTGTAACATACTGCACTTATATACTATAAAAAAGAAAGAGTTTTTATGTGAGGTTTTTATATTTTTAATAGTGTTTTTGGCGGCTTTGCACTACAGGGGCAAGCCTAATTTTTCTCCACTCAATCCAACACACCTGTGGTGATATACCCTGGGTCCTCCACCCTAGACAAACAGTCAGCTATCACGTTGTCACAACGCAGCAAAACAACACCTGACACTGATAAACTGCCCAGTCCATCACAAGACTGGCCCTTCTCTTCGCTCTCTCCGGCAATGGGACCTGCCAATAACCTTTCACTATATCCACCTTAGTGATAGACGAGGCAGCCCCGATGCGGTCAATGGGGTTGTCAACTCTGGATAAGGTATAGGCGTCTGTCAGGGATGATGCACCAACACTCTTACAATCAACACATACACGGATCTTGCCACTTAACTCAGGATGCAAAGTTACTGGCAACGACCACTCACGATATCCCTTATCCCTCAGACCCTTTTTCAACATGTAGTCCAGCTCTGCTTTCACGACAGGCTGTCGAGCAGGATTTATATGGTAGGGAGCCAATTTGAGCCTTGCACTGTTTCCAGCCTCCATGTCGGGTGCCACCCCGTACATCAGGCCTGGAGAATCAACAAACATGCAGACGTACTGCCACAGCCTAGTAGACAACTTCTCTTGACGCTTAGGAACAAGAGGTTGCAACTTATCTCGAAGAACAACATGCTCATTGCCCTCCCACAACCAAGCCGAGACCACAGTTTCTAAAGTATAGTCTCCCTCATTCTCCACCTCTGTCCCTAAAACAGCCAGGTCATGAGAGGGACAATCTGTACCAACTGTGCAGTCACTCCCACAGTTCATAAAGCTCGGTTCACACATACCCGTCCTGAGCTCCCATCCTCCCCCGACCACCAAAAACTGTTGGACGGCATCAAACGGATGACCTTGTGTCCCGAGTGGGCCCGAGTGGCCACGTGTGGCTCTGATGCCCGACCTCAACACGTCACCGCCCCGGAAGACGGCGCATGCACGGCTAGTGGACGGAGATCTCAACACGTGACCGCCCCGGCAGACAGAGCATGGGCGGCGACTTGGTGCCACGACCAGTCCCTTTGGAAGGCGACCTAATAAGTCTGAATACGACCTGTCTGAGACGCACTGTGACGGCACTGCGACGACACTGCGACCACAATATGATGGCCGCAGTGTCGTCGGCGATGGCCCCCATCATGCATATATATTGGGGCGTGGCACAGAGACACCTCAGTCTCAACCAGCGTGCCGCCGATATAACTTCTCCTGCCGAGTGACCCTCAACACGGACGCCACTCTGTTGAATCAAGTGCAGCTGTACATGGATTGCAACGTACAACTGTGCTCAACGGTCCTAACTTTCATGGAAGTTGTGAGCGAGCTGAAGAAGAGAAGGAAAAAGCGAAGTGTGTGGGTGAAGCCATACCTATTGAGGAGGGAGACCTATGGCCACTACCACACCCTCATGAGGGAATTGTCAGCAGAGGATCCAGAACTGTACCGGAGCTTCCTGCGGCTCGACGAGATATGCGAGCGTGTGCGGCCTCGGCTGGAGAAGAAGACCACCTTCTGGAGGAGGCCCCTGGAGGTAGGGCTGAGAGTGGCCATAACCTTGCGATTTCTCGCAAGTGGGAACTGCTACGCCAGTCTCAGATTCGCTTTCCGTGTAGCCAAGAACACCATCTCCCTACTTGTTCCCGAGACGTGTGAGGCCATCGTTGGAGCCTTTTCTGACGAGGTGTTCCACTTCCCCATGACACCAGAGGAGTGGAAGGCCATTGCACACAGGTTCTCAAGTCGGTGGGACTTCCAACACGCACTAGGGGCGATCGATGGGAAACATATTTGGATCAGGAACCCATCATACGGTGGATCAAAGTATTACAACTATAAAAAGTTCTACTCTGTTGGCCTACTTGCAGTCGTGGATGCGGACTACAAGTTCATCCATGTGGACATCGGCAGCCCTGGATGCGAGTCAGACGCCGGGTGCTTCCTTAAATCCCCACTAAATGAACTCATCAACTCCAACCATGCAAACTTCCCACAACCTGAGCCCCTGTCCAACGCCAGTCACCAAGATGTACCCTACTACTTTATCGGTGACAACGCCTTCAGCCTTCGTCCGTGGATGATGATTCCGTATCCACAACGGGGTCTGGGCCACGACGAAAGCATCTTCAACTACCGGCTATCAAGGGCACGAAGAGTGGTGGAGAATGCCTTTGGAATCCTAGCGAACAGGTAATCAAGAAATATAGTATTTTATGGTATTGAAACATTATTTATTTATTTCGAGTGAGAGATACAAATATGTTCCTACACTTACCCACCTAATTGAACATCTGACAGACATTAATATAACACAGACTTATTAGCACCACTGTACATGATATAAACACTTTAAATATCCACTAATATGTCTTGGGGATATTAATAAAGCACGATGGTGTACTTCAGTCATGATATTCTAGTCTACAAACTTCATACTCAATTCATTATATGAATAATAAAACAAAAATTATCCAAACCTCTATCACTCAAAAATGGTTGTAAATATCCACAGATATTCCCTGGCTGACATTTTTTTCCCAATGCTAGAATTATTAGTTTGACTATACTCTAATGTTTTTCCAACCCACAGGTTCCGAGTTCTCCACACATCAATCACCCTCGCCCCAGCAAGGAACGAGTCTGTGGTGACGGCTTGCTGCACCCTCCACAACTTCCTCAGGATACGTCGCCCATCGGCCCATGAGGCAGACCAGGAGGACCCCGAAACCCATTTGGTTTCCCGAGGCCCCTGGCGAGATGACGACGTACTGCCTACTATTCCCACCCCTACAGCTCGCAACACAGGCAACCAGGCTGGCAAGAGAGTATGGGAGTATCTGACGAAGTACGTAAACTCACCAGCGGGGAGTGTGTCGTGGCAGGAGAACATGATATAGGTGAGAAACAACATATTTGTGTTTTTATTAATTTGTTTGTTTCAGGTATGTTATGTCATTTATATTCAGTAGTATTTATTCACATTATATTTCCATATGTAGTATCATTATCTTTCATTCTAAGTTCAGTGTACTCATGTGTATTTTCATTTCTCTATTTTTCTATTACGTATTCTTATTATTGTTTATTTGTTTTTAATGTAGGACTATTTTTTCTTCAATTTAGTTTTGTTATGCATTGATAAGATTATTCTTTATTTATACTCTCATTGCATGTCATTGTAAGTTCAGTTAATTCATGTTTTCTTTTATTTCTTTGGTTTTGCATACCTTATTGTAAATCGTATATCTTAGTTATGTATTAATTATTCATATTTATATTGATGTAGACTAATTCCATTTTTTCCCAGTTCATTCTTTGTTGGCATTTGTTCTATAATTCCATTTCTTATTATTAGTATTATATGCCTCTTCTTTGATTTATTACTTTTCATGTACTGGTGCACGTTGCTTATTATATGTTCTTATAATTGTGCACAGATATCTTCATAAGATTTAATAACATAAATAAGGACATAAAAAATAATCATTTTGCACATTAAACATATTTATTTTCCATTGGATACAAGCCAGAGAAAGATAGAAAAAAGACATAACACAAACATGTCACCACCCTTAAATAAAAGGGAGGTAGTTCGACGATGTTGTGCAGTTAGAAGGATCTGTGGTAAACATATTTTATTTGGTGTAAGGCGGTGTATGCAGGGTCTGCTGGCTGGTCCCTGGTGATGTGGCGTTGGTCAGGCCATCGAAGAGGCTTGATGAGACACTGATGTTGTGGAGTGTCGTGTCCTTGGGAGTGGAGCAGTTTCGTTGTGGTGTTGTGGAGGGCAGTAGGTTGGGTGTGGCAGGTGCAGGGTATTGATTATACAACACATGTGGTTGGTTCAGATATTGAACCGTCTGCATCTGCTGCAGGGGCTGCTGGACATGCTGCATGGGCTGCTGAACATGCTGCACCGGAATGGGCTGTTGCACCTGCTGGAGGACCTGGGGAGAAGCAGCCGAGAATGACCTCATTATGTTAATCATGGTATCAGCCTGGGCAGTCTTACCCCGGTATTTCTCCAGCAGGAGCAACATCTCCATTCTGGTGTGGCCCCACACGCTGGGGTCCAGCTTGCTGGACTCAGTCGTAATTGAGCCGAAGAATTGCTTCCAAGACTCCTCCTCCCTGGTGCATGGATGAGGGGTCGCGAACTTGTCCACCATCCTGCGGACACCACTGGCCTGTTCCTGTAGCTGTTTGGGGAAAACCAGGAGTGTTATAATAGTGTTTTATTATTTTTATTGCATCGAATAATAATACTAATATTAATTAAATATTTATAGATACTGCAGCCGCCACCTGAAAATGTCAAGAGGAACATATTATACGTACTTTATACTTAATTAGTCTACCCTACTTACACATAACATTATACTGTAGAAGTAAATTTATTTACCTGTTTCAGGACAACGAAGCCGGGTCGACCACAATAAAATACCAAAGTTTTATCAATAAACACAAACTCCATATTCTGAATATGCTTTAAATATGAAATCTGATTTCTACTTACAGTCGCCATGACGGAGGTGGCCTCGGTCAACACGTCCCCAGTGTTGTTCTGATGGCGCTGTGGCTGGCTACCCCCAGATGTTTGGCGCGAAGGGCCTGGGACTGCGGCAGCTGCATCCTCCTCCTCGTCATCCTCCTCGCTCCAACCATCTTCCGGCACCGTAGCAGTGTGCTGTGCCTGCAGACCAAGGAAAGCTTTTATTTATTATGTTAAAGTGCCTATCTATGTATTTTGTATTGAGACTTAATAAAATCTGTAAACAACTCTAGTGTGTATATTTCCACCATGTCTGTCAATAACTATTACGAAGGTATGAATTAAATACATTATAAATACTGTTTTTAAGGAAAGGTGAAAAATTATTTCATAGGTAACAATATATATTGCAAAAGGCTGACGGGTTCTAGAACAGTACAGACAATGCCACACAAGTAGATGGATTAACTATAACCAGAGATGAATTGCATTATATATAAAGGTATATACCGAATTATGTAGATATTAAAATGTAAAACTTGCAAACTAAACAAACAAAAACTGGGACAAGGACAATATAAGATCAAATTAAATTATCAAAATCGCTATACTTACTAAAATATTATTATTTATAAACCCTATATATAATTACTAAAATATAATTATGTATAAACCCTATATAAACCAAGGAAATGACAATACTTGAACATACCTTTCTACAACCAATGCTCCAGGGCTTGTGCCGGACGATGTGGGTGGCCAGGAAGGAGAACACATCTAAAATCCACCTATCCCTCTCCGTCACGGTCTTGGTGGCCCCAGAACCGCTCTTGGGGGCAGTCAGCTTCCCGTAGCGCGTCCTCATTGTGTCGAGGAAGTGCCGGACCTGATATCCTGTGGAAGAGATGTTTCTGAGTTCACACAGGCATAAAATAATTTAATATAAGCATTGGCTAGCGGGCTCAGACAAAATAATATCATACAACATTCTAGAGTGAACAAGTGGCAATTTCGGACAATATAACAAATAAAACACTGAAATTGCACACACCAATGAAGTTTTGCACAATACTGTTATAAACTATGATGGGTGATTCGAGGGATCGCACCTTCTCCTCACACAATCTAGTGAACGCATGGGTATATCATAGAATATTATAGAATGAACACATGGCAATTACAGGCAATTTAACAAATAAACACTGAACTTGAACACGCCACTGAATTATTACAGATTTATATATATATAGACTTCGCAATTGTTTAATCGGAGGCCACTTTTTCTAGTTATTAAAAACGTATTCTATATTGCTTGTATATGATATATAGAAGCAATGTAATTGTTAAAATGAAAATAAATACATTTTCTTTGAAGAGGCCATACACAATAAACAATTATTAGACTACACAATAAACAATTACCATAGATTAACCTGGAATGGGTGGGGTCATGGACGAACCCTTCTCCTCGTAGAGGCGGTTTTTCTTCGTGACGTCCTTGTAGTCCCTGCGGGTCTTCTGGTAGAGAATGGGATTCTCCTTATACCATTCCCCCAGATCAAGTTCTACATGATCCTCCAGGAGCAGGAGCCTGATGGTGGCCTTCGTCGATGGGGAACGCTTCTTTTTAGCACCAGCCAAAGCAGCCACCTGGCTATCTTCGACGCCCCCGTCGGTGTCACCATCGGATGATGTTGTCTCATGCTGCTCTTCTTCTGAATCACTGGGGGCCGGATCTAAAACCACTGCATTGCTGTCCAGGCTGATGACAGGTGTGGGTGACTGAGGGGCACCCTGCTGCTCTACGACAGCAGGGCGCTCCTGTGTCTCCTCTACTACCTCCATCACCTGGCTGTCTAGGGTGTCCTGGGGCTTCTTTGGTTTTGTCATGATGTATCGCCGCTTCTTGGAGTCAGACTTATTAGGTATAACGTAGGCTCGAGGTTGGAGTAGGGTGGAGGTTGGAGGTTGTACGAGGTGGTCACTGTTGCGGTGACGGCGGCTTGGGAACTGAGGTAGGACCACACGCGGCTGGCTCTTTTATGGACGCTTGGTGGGCGGGGACGCACGGGGTGATCACGTGAGGCGACGTTGACAAGTCGCAGTCTCAACTTTCAAATATTTTGGTCTGGGCATAGACTACGTCTGGTAGCGTCTAGGCGCCGCATAGACGCTTCTACATGGCGCCTATGCGCTGACGAGTCACGTGGGTGACCCGCCCTTGAACCGAGTTTGGCGGTTGGTCCGTCCTGATCCGTTTATTTTTGGTATGTCAAAAAGGTACGGCTCCCTCGCCGCCGCGGCCTGTGTTGTGGCATCACTGTACGTTCATGAACAGACCATACCCGTTTATGTCGGAGTCCTTGCACAATTGCATACGTTTTCAGTGGTCGGGGGAAGACGGGAGCTTAGGACGGGTATGTTTGAACCGAGCTTAAGTGTTAATGCTTCCCCGCCAATACCGTACATGCGCACCCCCACATTCCTTGCGACTACATCTGCCTGCGCAGCATCACCGCCTTCAGCGCCACGGCCAGATACAGTCGGTCTATGGTAGGGCTGTTGCATTTTACTAGAGCAGCATTGGGAGGCTATGCGACGACCGGGCGCATCCACTCCACAGCCAACCTCACCAATCTGCTCAATGTCCTGATTCTGACCACCACCCTTAGCAGCCATGGGTCGACCCTGACCTGACAACCATGCCAAAGCCTCGTCGCCCACCTTGAACAACTAAAACTACGAGGCCAACGGTTTACTCACACCCAAGTGACCTGCCAGCGGAACATCGTGCACCGCATGAGTTGTGAGGCCTGGGTGCTCGGCACAAACAGTGGGGTATGAACCGAGCAGGTGCTGGATCGCTGCACGCTCCTGCTCAGGCAGGTGCTCAAGCGCTTCCACAGCCACCTGACTCGTGTTCCCCGCCCACTGCTCCGCCGAGACATGACAATCCCAACTTTCCACCACCTGTGCCTCACTGCCCCCCTCTCCTTCTCCACCTTGGCCGCTGCAGACCAACACAGGGACAGTAGGCTGCTCAGGTGGGCGCCTCACAAACTCCTTCAACAGGTTCACATGACATGCTTCCCTGTCCTCATTGAGTTCTATAGCCCCGTTCCCACAACTCTCAAGACTAAGATCTTCTAGTTGTACCTGGGAACTACTCTGTCGCGGAGTGCCATCACACCCTACCATGTCACTAGGGGGGACAGGTTCTGGGGCCACTCCGGAGCTCAACATTGGTTCAAGTACCGAGTCACCAAGGAGTGTCGCTGGGTCCAAACTCTCAACCCGACCAGCCTCGACTCTCTCCTTCTGACCCTCCTCTGCTGGTCTGAAACCTAGGTACTAGGCTGTGACACCTGAGCGGACTGAGATCTCTCGAGCCCCTCTTGCCCCTCCCTACTCGTGTCGGCTGCCCTCTCGGCAACGACTAATGGTGGAACCTCGGAAGCAGGCACCGCAAAGTCGTTACCGAGAAGGAGGTCGACCCCCTCAACTGGCAATTTCTCCACAACACCCACATCCAACTCCCGTGTCACACCGTCCACCTAAAGCTCCACTCTGACCAGCGGGTAAGACCGCGTAGCATTGATACCTTGAACCACCACAACCCGAGCCGCATTAATAGGCTTGCCAGTGAAGTTCTTAATAAGTGTCTGGGAAGCGCCCGTATCACGCAGCAACTCAAGCCTATGCTCCACACCAGCCCACCTCACAGTGCCATGCCCTCTATGACCACAAAAAGCATCTTGGACGGGTGATGAGCCCTCCTGCTGCTTCTGCACCGACTGGGACTTCGCAACCGACATATTACCCCGGGCAAACGCGGAAGACCTCAAAGACACACCGATGTTGCTCACTAGTGACACCACTGCTGTAGGCGGTGTGCTCGGACATGAGCTCGCAATATGCCCCTTCTCATGACACTTGAAACACTCCACTTCGCTCTTGGACTTCCTCTGAGGTGAGGAAGGGCCCTGGCCTTTCTTTAACGGGAAGGGTTTCGACTTGGGATCAAAATTGGCACCAGTACTCTTAAATGGGTAATTTGTTGTGTCCTTAATTCAGGGGGGATGGAGTGGTACGCCCCTGGTTACCTGCCTCAGCTCTCTGTGCAGACCCGCACCCACGAATCAATGACAACCTGAGGTCAGCCAGCTCAGCCGCCTCCTGCAGAGTTTTAGGTTGCTTTTCTTTCAGGTTAAGAGTCAAGTCACTGCCAGTACATTTGAAAACAAATTCTAACAACACTAATTGCTTCACTGCATCAAAAGTAGTTGCCTTCTCCGACCTTAACCAATTCTCAAATGCATCTGACAACTCTCTAGCGTGTTTCTGGAAAGTACTCTCCTTTCTCTTAGGAACAGCCCTAAACTTCAGCCTATAGGTCTCTGGCTGCAACTCATACGCCCTCAGGACAGCCTCTTTCAACACCTCGTAGTCAATGCAAGACTCTAGGGGTAAAGCATCGTACGCCTTGAGTGCTTTCCCCGTCAATCATGAAGAAACGAGGGCTGCCCACTTCTCCTCGGGCCATTGGTGCTCCCGGCTCTTTTTCTCAAAACGGAGAAAGAATTCTGTAACTCCTAACTCATCAAACACTGGAACCAACTTTAGTAGATGCGACAGGGACTGGTCATGGGGTCGACCCCCCTGGCCGACCCGGTTCCTCGTCACCTCTACACGAGTTTTCTCTAGGTCAACATCGGCATAATACCTTGCAGACTCATACTAGAGCTCAGCCTCATGCTTTCGCTGCTCGAGCTTCTGCTGCTCAAGCTCAGCCTGTTGCTTAAGTTTGGCGAGCTCAAGCTGAAACAACATCTCGGGAGACAAACTTTGAAGAGGGGGTGCTACTACAGGGGACCCACCCCGTGAGTCACCTAGAGGCATACCCAACTGCCAGCGGACATCGGCCTGTGGGAACGTACCCGGCTCCGGAACCCGAGGGGGCGCCATGATAGGAGTTGAGTGGAATGGGGGCTGGGACGAAGGTGCCCCAGCTCCCACTCCACCTGAACCCCCATGCACCCCACCCAGCACACAGGTAACCAGCTCACTTCTCGACAAACCGCTAGTACCAGAAAATCCTAAGACCGTGGCTATACACTGCAGTCCGTACCGGTCCAGCCCCGACACCCGATCCGCCGATACAGGCTCCTCCAAAAAAATCCGAGCATCCTCCTCATTGTTCACCACCCGAACGCCGTTAAACAACTCCACCTTCTCCACCTCCTCGCCTGTCTCTCGCACTGTGCCCTCACTATGCTCAGACCCATCCAGTGACATGATGGAGTCAACAAAAACATTCTCAAGTCAAGACAAAAGTAGCCAAACTCTCGCGTAGCTTTATTCACCAAAAATATTCGAAGATGTTTTTAAGTGCAATACTAGGTCACCAATAAACTCCAACAAGTTCCATATATCCTCAAAACAATGTCCACTGTCAACACTGCGAGAAATAAATTCAACCCCAAATTGCAATAAGATTTCTCCAAAAAAAAAAGAAAATGCAATTTTCAGTTCACTATATACTGGACTAAGGTCGCCATTTGTTACGACCGGCACAACGAAAGAAACAATGGCACTTAATATTGGACTAGAAGATAGGCTATATCTGCAACAACGGTACGCTAATTCCAAACCCTCGAACTATTAAGCCGGTGAACAAAACACTTAAACCCTCCAGAGTTAATCTACTGGATAACGGGGTATCAATTAACTGGATTTAGTGCACTTCTACAAAGGCTTTCCGGTGACGGCAAAGCCTACTCACAGCAGGAGTACTTTACGTTTATAAAATGCTCTCAAGTAATAACAATGCTTAAATAAACTGTAACAAGATTTAATAAAGGAGTATATGCTCACGTTAACTTTAGTGTGAGTCTGAACTCAACACTAAACTCTTCAATGCTCTATGAAAACACTGGAAGTCTAGTCCTACAGCAAACAGATATGGAATCTTCTGAAAACGTCTGATGCTCTAAGATGCTCGTCGAATATAGAACAGAAATAATGCAGGGGCAGGACACCAAAGCATGTATCTTAAATACACCAACACTTAGGATATATATATATATAACAAGGGAGTGCAACAACTCTGTGACAGCACTAATAATAACCACTCAGAAACAGTACTTCCTTAGCCAACGTAACAGCCAAACTGGGTTGTGCACTATGCATCAACCTAGGCTAAAATAATACGTGAATAATTCCTAAAGCATACACAGTTAAAGTTAATAACACAATGCTGTCTTTCTCACTAATAAAGTCTAGCAGTGGCATAAAAGGTACAAGAGCCTAGGCAGAGTGCAAGCATGCTCGTAGCCTACTGTCTCCCCTTGAACAGATTTCCCTTATGTTACGTTAAGTGACTAGGAGGCTCTCTTGGTAAGTCCAGATCTCAAGTATCTGGTCTTACCCTGACGCTCCACAAAGGTCAACAAAATGAGGTAGCAAGCATACGAGCAAGAGTACGTAGGCAAAAGCCCTTCGCTTGTATGCTGCTACATTCGCAAAGGAAAAATATGCACAAGGGTTACAGGCTACCTAGCTCCGTCGAAGTCGTACAGGCTCTGACTTGCCACATACATAACTCAGACAACGACCAAAGATACCCTCCACTGTCTAGCATTAAATAGTAGGAAAGAACAACTCAATAATTAGAAGCACCCAAAACTATGATACCATGTGACTATGACTCTAATAATCCCTAAAGCTAGTGCAAAACATAGATGTGAGAACTGGTGCTGGTAATACGACTGGCCGACTATGGAAGTCGTATGCAGAACCAGAAGGGATGGATAAATGAATAAAGATGAGAAGTACTGGAAAGAAGGAGTTCAGAGAGAGAAACAGCAGTAAAGAGGGTTAGATTGGGGACAGATTGCAAGGGATGTCTAGAACCAAGCACAACATACCAAGCTCTGAAGAAACACGTGGGAAGGATGCCCGCACCACCTTACTAGGACAGCGGCCTCCAATCACAGACGACTACGTCATGAAGAGCAGGCGTCATACGACGCGTCAGGCCCGCCGGCCAATCACGAGAGGGTGGCACAGCCCAAGTGAGGGATGCACACGTACATACACACGCACACACTACCACCTCGCTGCTCCTTCTCGCTCTCTCTCCTTGCAATTCACTCTACATATTTTATACTCTATCAATGATATAAAATACTTCCAAGGGTCACAGACAAGAATAAAGACCACCACTGATCTGTCTGTGACAACATGAATACTAAGAAAGAAAGAACATCGTTCTACGATTATTATAGCCCATTTCACTGCCCTGGCGAGCGCTAGCGAGTACGAATACATTCTGGCAAGCTGGCCAGCGTAACACCCCGCCCAAGATGTGGGACGTTTTAACCTCAGGTAAACACCACATCTGACCAGACAGAATGCCCACCAACCCCGCATCATCCAGCTACTCCCCCAAGTTGTGAAAACAAGACACAATCACAAACATAAAGCACTTCATTATATAAACAAAATCTACACAACACTTCCCCAAAATAATAGTATCACTTAACAATATTACGCTCAACGAGCAAGCTTCACCTAGCCTAGCCTACTAAGACAAAAACACAGGATGTCTTAGATTCTTGCTGTAACATACTGCACTTATATACTATCAAAAAGAAAGAGTTTTTATGTGAGGTTTTTATATATTTAATAGTGTTTTTGGCGGCTTTGCACTACAGGGGCAAGCCTAATTTTTCTCCACTCAATCCAACACACCTGTGGTGATCTAACCTGGGTCCTCCACCCTAGACAAACAGTCAGCTATCACGTTGTCACAACCGGCAATATGGCGAATGTCTAGGTTATACTCCTGCAACATTAAGGACCATCTGGTTAGCCTCATATTCCAGTTGTGGAACTGATTCAAAAACTTCAAAGGGTGGTGGTCAGTGTAGATCACCACGACTGAACGGCGAGGGTTCTCCTTAAAACATACCCTCCCGTGACAAACAATCAGCCAGAACATTATCAGTGCCCTTAATATGCCACACATCCAACTTGTGTTCCGGCAGCAAAACAACACCTGACACTGATAAACTGCCCAGTCCATCACAAGACTGGCCCTTCTCCTCGCTCTCTCCGGCAATGGGACCTGCCAATAACCTTTCACTATTTCCACCTTAGTGATAAACGAGGCAGCCCCGATGCGGTCTATGGGGTTGTCAACTCTGGATAAGGTATAGGCGTCTGTCAGGGATGATGCACCAACACTCTTGCAATCAACACATACACAGAGTGGTGATGGGCTGGTCTATCAGAGTGAGAACTGAGCGATCTCTGCCATACCCATAGCTTAGTCTGACTGTTCCTTTTACTTATATATTTTCTAGATCTCAAGTGACGGCGTCTCTTTCCCAATCTACCAAGATTGGAAGCCAAAGCGTCACATTTTCCTTTGCCCCTCAACTTTCTCTTCATAATTGCTGAGGGGTACAGGGCCCTGGGTGGGTCTTTGGTTTCCCGGGCGTTTCCGCACCCTCCTCAGCTCCCCGCCATGGGGTGGCTTCGGTCACCCAGGCTTTATTGTGGTCGGCAGGGAGTGTTCTGTGGGGGCGCTCGGTTATGGCCTTGGCCTTGCTCGGGGCCTTGGGGCTGTTCGGCCAGGCAGCTTGGGGAACAACAACAACAACAACAACACATACACGGATCTTGCCACTTAACTCAGGTTGCAAAATTACTGGCAACGACCACTCATGATATCCCTTATCCCTCAGACCCTTTTTCAACATGTAGTCCAGCTCTGCTTTCACGACAGGCTGTCGAGCAGGATTGATACGGTAGGGAGCCAATTTGAGCCTTGCACTGTCTCCAGCCTCCATGTCGGGTACCACCCCGTACATCAGGCCTGGAGAATCAACAAACATGCAGACGTACTGCCACAGCCTAGTAAACAACTTCTCTTGACGCTTAGGAACAAGAGGTTGCAACTTATCTCGAAGAACAAAATGCTCATTGCCCTCCCAGAACCCAGCCGAGACCGCAGTTTCTAAACTATAGTCTCCCTCCTTCTCCACCTCTGTCCCTAAAACAGCCAGGTCATGAGAGGGACAATCTGTACCACCTGTGCAGTCACTCCCACAGTTCATAAGTGCTAATGCTTCCCCGCCGATACCGTACATGCGCACCCCCGCATTCCTTGCGACTACATCTGCCTGCGCAGCATCACTGCCTTCAGCGCCACGGCCAGATACAGTCGGTCTATGGTAGGGCTGTTGCATTTTACTAGGGCAGCATTGGGAGGCTATGCGACGACCGGGCGCATCCACTCCACAGCCAACCTCACCAATCTGCTCAATGTCCTGATTCTGACCACCACCCTTAGCAGCCATGGGTCGACCCTGACCTGACAACCATGCCAAAGCCTCGTCGCCCACCTTGAACAACTGAAACAACGAGGCCAACGGTTTACTCACACCCAAGTGACCTGCCAGCGGAACATCGTGCACCGCATGAGTTGTGAGGCCTGGGTGCTCGGCACAAACAGTGGGGTATGAACCGAGCAGGTGCTGGATCGCTGCACGCTGCTGCTCAGGCAGGTGCTCAAGCACTTCCACAGCCACCTGACTCGTGTTCCCCGCCCACTGCTCCGCCGAGATATGACAATCCCAACTTTCCACCACCTGTGCCTCACTGCCCCCTCTCCTTCTCCACCTTGGCCGCTGCAGACCAACACAGGGACAGTAGGCTGCTCAGGTGGGCGCCTCACACACTCCTTCAACAGGTTCACATGACATGCTTCCCCGTCCTCATCGAGTTCTATAGCCCCGTTCCCACAACTCTCAAGACTAAGATCTTCTAGTTGTACCTGGGAACTACTCTGTCGCGGAGTGCCATCACACCCTACCATGTCACTAGGGGGGACAGGTTCTGGGGCCACTCCGGAGCTCAACATTGGTTCAAGTACCGAGTCACCAAGGATGGTCGCTGGGTCCAAACTCTCAACCCGACCAGCCTCGACTTTCTCCTTCCGACCCTTCCTCCGCTGGCCTGAAACCTGGGTACTAGGCTGTGACACCTGAGTGGACTGAGATCTCTCGAGGCCCTCTTGCCCCTCCCTACTCGTGTTGGCCGCCCTCTCGGCAACGACTAAGGGTGGAACCTCGGAAGCAGGCACCGCAAAGTCGTTACCGAGAAGGAGGTCGACCCCCTCAACTGGCAATTTCTCCACAACACCCACATCCAACTCCCGTGTCACACCGTCCACCACAAGCTCCACTCTGACCAGCGCGTAAGACCGCGTAGCATTGATACCTTGAACCACCACAACCCGAGCCGCGTTAATAGGCTTGCCAGTGAAGTTCTTAATAAGTGTCTGGGAAGCGCCCGTATCACGCAGCAACTCAAGCCTATGCTCCACACCAGCCCACCTCACAGTGCCGTGCCCCCTATGACCACAAAAAGCATCTCGGACGGGTGACGAGCCCTCCTGCTGCTTCTGCACCGACTGTGACTTCGCAACCAAACATATTACCCCGGGCAAACGCGGAAGTCCTCAAAGACACACTGATCTTGCTCACTAGTGACACCACTGCTGTAGGCGGTGTGCTCGGACATGAGCGTGCAATATGCCCCTTCTCATGACACTTGAAACACTCCACTTCGCTCTTGGACTTCCTCTGAGGTGAGGAAGGGCCCTGGCCTTTCTTTAACGGGAAGGGTTTCGACTTGGGATCAAAATTGGCACCAGTACTCTTAAATGGGTAATTTGTTGTGTCCTTAATTCGGGGGGGGTGGAGTGGTACGCCCCTGGTTACCTGCCTCAGCTCTCTGTGCAGACCCGCACCCACGAATCAATGACAACCTGAGGTCAGCCAGCTCAGCCGCCTCCTGCAGAGTTTTAGGTTGCTTTTCTTTCAGGTTAAGAGTCAAGTCACTGCCAGTACATTTGAAAAATTGTTCTAACAACACTAATTGCTTCACTGCATCAAAAGTAGTTGCCTTCACCGACCTTAACCAATTCTCAAATGCATCTGACAACTCTCTAGCGTGTTCCTGTAAAGTACTCTCCTTTTTTTTAGGAACAGCCCTAAATTTCAGCCTATAGGTCTCTGGCTGCAACTTATACGCCCTCAGGACAGCCTCTTTCAACACCTCGTAGTCAATGCAAGACTCTAGGGGTAAAGCATCGTACACCTTGAGTGCTTTCCCCGTCAATCGTGAAGAAACGAGGGCTGCCTACTTCTCCTCGGGCCATTGGTGCTCCCGGCACTTTTTCTCAAAACGGAGAAAGATTTCAGTAAGTCCTAACTCATCAAACACTGGAACCAACTTTAGTAGATGCGACATGGACTGGTCATGGGGTCGACCCCCCTGGACGACCCGGTTGCTCGTCACCTCTACACAAGTTTTCTCTAGGTCAACATCGGCACAATACCTTGCAAACTCATACTTGAGCTCAGCCTCATGCTTTCGCTGCTCGAGCTTCTGCTGCTCAAGCTCAGCCTGTTGCTTAAGTTTGGCGAATTCAAGCTGAAACAACATCTCGGGAGACAAACTTTGAATAGGGGGTGCTACTACAGGGGACCCACCCCGTGAGTCACCTAGAGGCATACCCAACCGCCAGCGGACATCGGTCTCCGGGAACGTACCCGGCTCCGGAACCCGAGGGGGCGCCATGATAGGAGTTGAGTGGAATGGGGGCTGGGACGAAGGTGCCCCACCTCCCGCTTCACCCGAACCCCCATGCACCCCACCCAGCACACAGGTAACCAGCTCACTTCTCAACAAACCGCTAGTACCAGAAAACCCTAAGACCGTGGCTATACACTGCAGTCCGTACCGGTCCAACCCCGACACCCGGTCCGCCGACACAGGCTCCTCCAAAAAAATCCGAGCATCCTCTTCATTGTTCACCACCCAAACGCCGTTAAACAACTCCACCTTCTCCACCTCCTCGCCTGTCTCTCGCACTGTGCCCTCACTATGCTCAGACCTGTCCAGTGACATGATGGAGTCAACAAAAAAATTCTCAAGTCAAGACAAAAGTAGCCAAACTCTCGCGTAGCTTTATTCACCAAAAATATTCGAAGATGTTTTTAAGTGCAATACTAGGTCACCAATAAACTCCAACAAGTTCCATATATCCTCAAAACAATGTCCACTGTCAACACTGCGAGAAATAAATTCAACCCCAAATGGCAATAAGATTTCTCCAAAAAAAAACCCTGCAATATTCAGTTCACTATATACTGGACTAAGGACGACATTTGTTATGACCGGCACAACGAAAGAAACAAGGGCACTTAATATTGGACTAGAAGATAGGCTATATCTGCAACAACGGTACACTAATTCCAAACCCTCGAACTATTAAGCCGGTGAACAAAACACTTAAACCCTCCAGAGTTAATCTACTGGATAACGGGGTATCAATTAACTGGGTTTAGTGCACTTCTACAAAGGCTTTCCGGTGACGGCAAAGCCTACTCACAACAGGAGTACTTTACGTTAATAAAATGCTCTCAAGTAATAACAATGCTTAAATAAACTGTAACAAGATTTAATAAAGGAGTATATGCTTACGTTAACTTTAGTGTGAGTCTGAACTCAACACTAAACTCTTCAATGCTTTATGAAAACACTGGAAGTCTAGTCCTACAGCAAACAGATATGGAATCTTCTGAAAACGTCTGATGCTCTAAGATGCTCGTCGAATATAGAACAGAAATAATGCAGGGGCAGGACACCAAAGCGTGTATCTTAAGTACACCAACAAGTAGGATACATATATATAAAGCAAGGGAGTGCAACAACTCTGTGACAGCACTAATAATAGCCACTCAAAACAGTACTTCCTTAGCCAACGTAACAGCCAAACTGAGTTGTGCACTATGCATCAACCTAGGTAAAAATAATACGTGAATAATTCCTAAAGCATACACAGTAAAAGTTAATAAACACAATGCTGTCTTTCTCACTAATAAAGTCTAGCAGTGGCATAAAAGGTACAAGGAGCCTAGGCAGAGCGCAAGCATGCTCGTAGCCTACTGTTTCCCCTTGAACAGATTTCCCTTATGTTACGTTAAGTGACTAGGAGGCTCTCTTGGTAAGTCCAGATCTCAAGTATCTGGTCTTACCCTGGCGCTCCACAAAGGTCAACAAAATGAGGTAGCAAGCATACGAGCAAGAGTAGGCAAAAGCCCTTCGCTTGTATGCTGCTACACTCGCAAAGGAAAAATATGCACAAGGGTTACAGGCTACCTAGCTCCGTCGAAGTCGTACAGGCTCTGACTTGCCACATACATTACTCAGGCAACGACCAAAGATACCCTCCACTGTCTAGCATTAAATAGTAGGAAAGAACAACTCAATAATTAGAAGCACCCACAACTATGATAACATGTGACTATGACTCTAATAATCCCTAAAGCTAGTGCAAAACATAGATGTGAGAACTGGTGCTGGTAATACTACTGGCCGACTATGGAAGTCGTATGCAGAACCAGAAGGGATGGATAATATGAATAAAGATGAGAAGTATTGGAAAGAAGGAGTTCAAAGAGAGAAACAGCAGTAAAGAAGGTTAGATTGGTGACAGATTGCAAGGGACGTCTAGGACCAAGCACAACATACCAAGCTCTGAAGAGACACGCGGGAAGGATGCCCGCACCACCTTACTAGGACAGCGGCCTCCAATCACAGACGACTACGTCATGAAGAGCAGGCGTCATATGACGCGTCAGGCCCGCCGGCCAATCACGAGCGGGTGGCACAGCCCAAGCGAGGGATGCACACGTACATACACACGCACACAGTACCACCTCGGTGCTGCTTCTCGCTCTCTCTCCTTGCAATTCACTCTAAATATCTTATACTCTATCAATGATATAAAATACTTCCAAGTGTCACAGACAAGAATAAAGACCACCACTGATCTGTCTGTGACAACATGAATACTAAGAAAGAAAGAACATCGTTCTACGATTATTATAGCCCATTTCACTGCCCTGGCTAGCGCTAGTGAGTACGAGTAGATTCTGGCAAGCTGGCCAGCATAACAAAGGTAAGACTGAAAGGTTTTTAGGAGCATATTGCACAGGAAATGTAATCATGATTCTCTTACTGTTGCATCTCGTTTTTCTATTTTTATGGAGTATACATACTAAATGTTGAGATATATGCCATATGTATGTCACTCATATTGAACTTAATATGATAATCCCACAATAAACAATTCCAAGAAAAAAAAACAGTAAGAAATGTATAAGCTTAGGCCTATAAGTTCTGAACTTAAACATCATCACTATCAATCATCATGTTTGGGCTCATAAGTACTTCATAGGCTGATTCATCACCACTGTCGATTTCATCCTCTTCATCATAATTTTCATTTGTGTCTACAACATCTGTCAGTTTTTCTGGTATCTCTTTACCATGAAACCAGTGAGGCTGAAGGAGGCCATTCACATGTTTCCATCCGTGTTTCTCTGGATTTGGGATGCTGACATTGGGAATGTGTGATCGCTTCCATATGGCTACCTGATAGTTTTATCGGGAATTTAGATAAAGAGGTTAATTTACATATCACTGGTACATGAAATATCCCAACAAATAGTTATAATATATTTACCAACGTAGTCGTTGATGGGTGTAATCCAGTCCCCCACACACGGCTAGCTCAATTGCATGACATGTAGGAATGTTCACATAATACAAAATCGATACAATGAACTTAGCTTAAGAGGACTGGTGATGTAGGACTGTTGTTAATATTGTTGTAGATTAATATTTGTAGCACATGGTGAACTGTGGGTTGAGTCAGAGCCGGGGGAGGATATGTTGACTGTATGGTGTTGATTGAGAGACTAAAGGGCCGGCGTCCGATCGCTTCGCGAAATTACATATGGCTGCCGGCTCATAATAATTATAACCCATAACTTGGTTTCATAATACATCTAGAGCTGATGTAGATATTTAAACATTACAGTTAATATTTAACCTAACTTAAGAATAAACTACAATACACAAAGAACCAGCCGAAATCGTACATGCGATACGATACCGCCAAATTCAAATGGCCTATTGGACCTAAAACTGTCGGGATCATTACCCTATTCCCGACATATTGCCCGCCACCAAAATGATATACAGGAGCTATATACAGAGAACAACAAAAGGACATCGAAGTCAAAGATCACCTAGTTTGATCTTTGATCTCCAAAGATCCACGGAACTCATAGCCGCCCTCCTTTTGGGACGAGCGCCACCTGAAGCCTGAGGAGGATCATCCTTCTCATTATCAGCTGCCCCACCTTGAGGAGCACTGTCACCAGCATTCTCCCGCGGAGGGGTATCAGTAGAGACGCCAGGATCATCCGGCAGTTCTACATCCTGCTCCAGGGGATATAACCTTACGACTGGGCGAGTAGTAACCCCAGTCGAAGTTCGTATTCTAGCAACCCTTATAAGACCATCAATGCCCTGGAACAAATCGATAATCCTCCCAAGCTTCCAAAATAACCTAGGACGCTCATCATGAATCAGGACGATATCCCCGATACGAGGCCATCGTTGATTCGTCCCTTTGATCTTATGAGAGTGACGCTCGCGAAGAAACAGCAAATATTCTTGGGTCCACCGTTTCCATAGATCGTCGGACACCTTGTTTACATACTGGAAGCGACGACGTGTGTCGTCAGCATTGCCGAACGTAGGGTCTTGCAGATCTTCGTCATTTACGGACGATCTAGGAAAGGTATTAAGGGTTCGTCCACGTGTCATCATAGAAGGCGAAAGGGGTAAGAGGTCATCAACATCTGCCGAGGTATAGGTCAAGGGCCTGTCGTTGACTGACATCTCAATTTCTATTAAGATGGTTTGCAACTCCCGTCTGGTCACCAGTGCCCTTCCTAATACCTTCTTCATGGCAGATTTGACGATACCGATAGTTCTCTCCCAAATCGCCCCGAACCATGGTGCACGTGCTGGTATAAATCTCCACTGACAACCCTTTCCAGTGAGGGTAGCCACAACCTGCGGGTCATCCATTAAACACTGGAGATATTTAGAGGCCCCGACAAAACAAGTCGCATTATCGCTCATAATAATTTGAGGGAAACCATTGCGGCCTGCAAAGCGTCGTAGAGTATGCAAAAACCCCTCACTGGATAGGTCGTCAATCAATTCAATATGAATCGCTCTGGTTACCGCACATGTGAATAGGACGGCATATACCTTTATGATAGTACCGGGCGATTCCCTAACATGAATCGCTCCGGTGTAGTCCACCCCGGTTACCTGAAATGGTTCAGTCCTTTGTACCCTGAACTCAGGTAAGGGAGGTAGATCAACTGGGGAGTAAGGCTTACCCTGTAATCTTTTACAGATCGTACAGCTATTGTGGATCCCTTTAAATTGCTTGTCGCATCTTAGGGATCCACCAACGTTGTCGCATATACGCCAGAACATAATTTACGCCAAAATGTAGGCAGGTCCGATGGCATTGGCGAATCAACATTTTGGTAATCAAATGAGAGGAGCTAAGGAGGACAGGATATTTAGCAGAATCAATAATGTCCGCTTTTTGTATCCTGCCTCTACACTTAATGATGCCTCCTTCCATATATAATCCTAGCTGCCTCATTAAGTTTGAGGGTTTGGCCTTTGACTCCTTGCTCAGGATTTGATGTTCAGTAGGATAAGATTCCTTTTGTACTAAACATATTAGTTTGCTTCTGCTGATCTAAATTCATGGAGTCTGATATGCTTCGAATCTTCACTAAGGAAAGACCCGTGAGCCCGACTTCTCATGTTGTTAATGAAACGGTATATCCATGCAAATACCCGTATTACTTGATCATAGCTGCCGTAACGTTCCCACTCTACCAACTTGTTATCCTGATGTGTAGTACTCACATTCGAACTACTTAACACATCATCTTGGGGCCGACCTGAAGGAGCAGATATGCATTCCCTGAAATCCTGAGGCCATTCAGTTGGAGATGTAAGCCACGGAGGTCCATGCCACCAAATAGAGGATGACATAAACTGTTGCGCCGAGATCCCCCGGGAAATTATGTCTGGGGGTTATCCCTGGTGCTCACATAGCGAAATGTAGCTGTAGGAACTAAGTCATGAATCTCATCAGTGCGATTAGAAACATAAACAGGTAACACTTTCTGGCTGTGTACCCATGAAAGCGCTATTTGACTGTCGCTCCAGACATAGCCGTTATTAATCTGTAGTATGTCTGCATAGGCATCCAGTGTAAACTTTATTAGACGAGCAGACAGAAGCAATGCAGTAAGTTCTAATTTAGGAACTGTAATCTTCTTTATAGGGGCTACTTTGGCCTTCGCTATAGCCAGCGTCGCTTCACTACCATTGCATATGTATATGGCAGTACCGTACGCACTATTACTAGCATCAGAAAAGGCATGTAGATCCACCTGTTGACCATTAATCACCTGACGATTAAGTTGGACCTTGCAACACGTGGAAAGGTCCGACCGAATCAACCGCCAAGTATCTTGTAACTCAATCGGGAGGGGCGTATCCCAATCTAGTTTTAGCCGCCACAGTTGCTGTAAAAACATACGAGCACGGATCGTTACAGGCAGCAAAAAACCTAGGGGATCAAACAACCTCGCTGACAAGCTTAAGCAGTTTCGCTTGGTCATAAGCTCACTGCCGCATGGGGTGTGACAGAAGGATATACAATCTGTGGTAGTGTCCCATTTGTGGCCTAAAAACTTCACCTCACTATTCTCAGTAGCTACACCGTCAGAAGCAAATTGACCTTTCAAAAGATCACTATTAGTGGCCCATTCTCTTAAGTATAAATGAGCCTTGGCAAATATATCACGGATCTCCCAGCATCTCTTGAGCAATAAATCTTCATTGTCTCCGGTGCCTTGAAGATTGTCCACATAGATCCCCTGCTTGATCTCATTCTTGAAGTCAGGATCTAGTCCAGCCTCCTCAAGATGACGCAAGATAGTAGCGTTGAGAAGGAACTGGGAACAGGTCGCCCCGAATAAGACGACTCTGAACCTGTAGACCAGATACTCTGAATCTAGATCCATTGGGTCCCGCGGCCATAAAAATCTTGTCGAGTCCCTGTCTTCACGATGGAGTTGAAGCATCAGGAAGGCCTTCTCAATATCGGCGACCCATGCAAACTTATGACATCTGAAGCGCAACATAATTTGCGCTAGATCAGAGACCAGGGACGGACCCGTGTACAGACAATCATTCAGGCTATAGGAGCGATCACTGGATTTAGCAGAGCAGTCATACACAATACGAACAGGAGTGGTGGAACTGTCCTTTTTAATCCCATGGTGAGCAAGGTAATGGATGTTATCCCCATACTCACTGAGATCTACTCTCTCCACAAATCCACGTTGTACCTGCTCGGCTAAAACTGCCGCATAAGTCTCGCAATAACTTGGATCCTTGACAAACTGCTTCTGAAGGCCACGTAACCTACCAAGTGCTAGATGGAAATTAGTAGGTAATTTACTCTTGTTATCATTCCAAGGGAGCCTTACCACATACTGACCTCTGCCAGAGTCATACGTTACAGTCTCTTCATACGAGCTTAACGCTAGCTTGGACTCACGATCAAGTTCATGTGGGTCAATTCCAATATTGTCCAAGTCCCATAGCTTATCTATATCAGTACATGTATTATCAGGCACATTTGGCCTAATATATTTATCTATGGGGCTTACTGCTACCTTGAGGACCGTAACCACCTCCACCTGTGTCTTGAGAGGAAGTGGCATATGATCCAGAAATGGCATAACCTTGGATCGTGGGGAGCATTATTAGCTTATCTACCCGCCGATATCCAGGGTGAACCAGGTCGTAGTAATAATCAGCTCCGACCAGTAGCATAATACCATTGTTAGCAGAGAGTTGATCATCAGCCAGTTCGAATCTATGACTCTGCATATTGAAGACTTCAGTCTGGTACACCTGCACCAACGCTTCCAAGTTTAGTGGAGAGTCGCTTAGTTGTCGTCGTAAGATTTCCCTTAGGGGAGAGGGTATCTTATTCAAGATATTCACACTAAATATCTCCTCCTTGGTGACGGCCATTGTCTCCATAGATCGGAGGAGGCTCTCAAAGGAGGCATAGTACTCCTTTAGGTCCGCCACATCATAGGATGGAGGATCTAGTGTGAAGAATTTGGTAATTAAAGCGGTCTTGATGACTTCCACTCTCCCGTAAGTTCTCTTCAGCAACTCCACTGCAGACTCGTAGCTGGTAGCTTCTAGCTTGTACCCATCGACTAACTTCAATGCCTCCCCTTTCAATTGACCACGGAGATATGTGAACCTTTGGATGGATGTGAGGGTTTTATTATGATGGACGGAACACTCAAAAATATCCCAAAATCCAGTCGAGGTAGCTGAATCCCCGGAAAAGGTAGGCAAAGTAAGCTTCGGCAGGTTAAAACCAGTCGCCTTTGGTGTACCGGTATCCTTAACAGAGGTTGATTCTTGGGTGGAAGATAGTCTGGCTAAGGCTGTATTAACGTCCTCAAAGAACTCAAGATCTGCCGACATTTCTTCTTCCACATCGTCAGTAACTGTCAATAAACCATATACCTGCTGAGCATAACTATCATAAGTAGCTAGCGATTTAGTAACAGTAGCAAATTTACCTTTTATCTGATCAGCCGTGGCACTTATTAAAAATTCATCAAGATCTCTTAAACATCTATTTAAACTTCCCTTCATCCCTCCCTTAAGAATCTTAAGTTTCTTTAAATCTGTCATCGTTAAGGTCTAATTTTAAGCAACTTAAACTACAATGAGGTCAGACTACAAACCGTTAATCGCTTAGGAATCAACAGCGGCAAACTCCCATTACTTAAGAAATTTACTAAAAAAGAATTACATAATACTTACATACTTACATCCCCCTTAATATAAACTATCGAAAGGAAATTATCTAACTAGACAAAAGAATTAAATACTAAATCCATTAAAAGAAAGGGTAAGGTGAAGCACTAATTATTGTAAGCCCTTTATAGGTAAGCCTAGTTGGTTAAGCTACAATCATGAGGTCTGACTATTAACCGTCAATCGCTTAGGAATTAACAAAGACCGACACTCATGACCGCCACTTTAAGCAACTAGGCCTAGGCTATTATGAAATTTAAATATAAAAGGTCACATGAGAACCCTCCCCACCAGCATAATTAATAATGAGTCCCACAATGACAAAACACAAGCAACACCACAGGCACACCACCAAAGCGAAATGGGAAAAGCCACCACAGACACCTGCAGGCCTAGACTGCCTAGCCTAGCCTATGAGCGCGAAATGGCACCCGACGAAATTACCCCAACCCCAATCTCCAGCCCAGCTAACCCACCAAAAAAGCACCAAGGATCACACGCCCAAAAAAACCTGGAAACTAGTCCCAAAAAATATAGAGACGGCGCCTAAATGGTAAAAAACATGAGGGAAGAAGCTGGGCGTAAACTAGGGAACGGCAGTCGGCCAACAACGCGCGAGGCGGCAGCCATTTGTAAGCCCACAAGCGTCAAGGAAGCAAACAAAACGGTACTACGGTAAGGAAGCTTTAGGGCACGAAGGACCATTATTTATCGGGAATTTAGATAAAGAGGTTAATTTACATATCACTGGTACATGAAATATCCCAACAAATAGTTATAATATATTTACCAACGACGTAGTCGTTGATGGGTGTAATCCAGTCCCCCACACACGGCTAGCTCAATTGCATGACATGTAGGAATGTTCACATAATACAATATCGATACAATGAACTTAGCTTAAGAGGACTGGTGATGTAGGACTGTTGTTAATATTGTTGTAGATTAATATTTGTAGCACATGGTGAACTGTGGGTTGAGTCAGAGCCGGGGGAGGATATGTTGACTGTATGGTGTTGATTGAGAGACTAAAGGGCCGGCGTCCGATCGCTTCGCGAAATTACATATGGCTGCCGGCTCATAATAATTATAACCCATAACTTGGTTTCATAATACATCTAGAGCTGATGTAGATATTTATACATTACAGTTAATATTTAAGCTAACTTAAGAATAAACTACAATACACAAAGAACCAGCCGAAATCGTACATGCGATACGATACCGCCAAATTCAAATGGCCTATTGGACCTAAAACTGTCGGGATCATTACCCTATTCCCGACAAGTTTACTCTATTCAAATGTTGCTGTAGTGTCCTCTTGCATGGAGGTAATGATGACCTATCATTATTCTTTAGTGCTTCTTGACCTTTGCCTGAGCATACAACATTTATTTTCAGGAAACGGACCACATTAACATCATTGGTGTGGGGTTTACCATATATGGCACAGGTGAAGGCTTCCAACTTATCTTTCAATTCCTGAGAAAGAGTTCAGTCATTGCCTACTTCTAAGAAGATATTTGCATACTCTACATCTTTTCTGAGGATCTGCAAGGGCTTCAATTTGGCACGCCCTTTGAATGCACTTGTGCTATCACACCCAGTGAATGCGTGCAGAGACAGTAGTGCTGAGCAGTGGATTAGTGTAAGAGATTCTGCCATATCAGATATATTTAGTAACCTCTTGTGGTTTCATGTACCAGTATCAAACAGGATTCTAATGTTTCTATAGGACTGTGCATAGTGTAACAGAATGAAATATACATCGCTATCTGGACTCTTCACTCTGACATGCCTGTATCCCTTACTCTGGGCATATCCGATATACAGGATGACCCTGGTGTCTGTCTCCTCTTATGTTGAGTGTAAAGATGGTATCTCTGTACATATGGTGGTACAGCCATCCTTTGATGTCAGGAGATATGCTTTACCATTAGAAATCAAAATTATCTGGCGATCATGGAGATCAGAGGCATATTCATCCTTCTGCCACTCTGTAAGTAATAGTGTTGTGAGTTGCTCTTTATTCTCATCATTACTGAGAAACTGTTTCCAGTCCTGCGGCTTCTTTGTGGCTCCTCCTCCGACTATGAAATTTTCAGAAGTACCTCTCCTCCTCCGTTCCATTGACTTTATGGAGTTTGTTGCATATCCATCTGTGCTGAATACTGCATCACCACTGCCAGACATAGATTTGAAGATCTTCTGACTGATCTGTCTGAAATTAGCAGGTACATCTTTCATGCAGTGGTACACAGCATTCCCATCATAGATGCAGAGAGTTTCATTCACCCGTGGTGCTGTAACATCATCCATACCTTCACAAACCTTATGGAGCAGCTTTGCTTTATCTGCCTTTACCATAAAATGACAAGGACGACCAACACTATATGGTATACTTGTCAAGGGGTAGGTCATCAGCTCATGTAGGTCTATCTGTAATTCTTGGTTCTGTGATTGTACTAGGATGTGGAAAGCCTTGGTAGATTGCTCTCTTTACTGAAGTACTCTACACTGTTCAGCAGGCAACTTTGTCTTCTTATTCATATCTTCAAATGTCTTCAGTTTCATTCTGGGTATCCCCTGGAAGAAATCTTGGCCTCTTTCTAAACGGTCTGAGACAAACTTTTCTCTTGCCACTCTGCCAGCTTGCTCTGCACGTAGATGTCCTCAGCAATATCAGACGGTACTGGAGCTCCAGAAGATAATACTACTATAGCTGGTCTTTGACTTCAACTTCAAATGGATTGATGAAGCTACACACAACTTCTTGAGCTCTGGTCACACAATTTTCACTCTTCTGGTTCTCGGCTCTTCGGGTGTCTCGGTGCTTTGTATTACAATCCTCATCAAACATGCCTGCCATCTGGAATGACACATTGGTATACTGTGACCTAGCATGTGTAGTACGAACTCAGCATTGATAAGCACCATAGTTGGTGAGAGTAACTGTAATGCCTGTTCCACCACTACGGGACTTTGCATGGCGCATAAAGGTTTCTTCCATTGTCTTATCTACTGCCGTGCGATTGCCTGGAGTGAACGATCTGGCGACACTGAAAACTCCTAACTGAAGAAGTTGGGTGGCTCCTGGGTGAGAGGACTCAAGATTGGCTAGATACAAGGAATAGAAACTCAGACACCTGGCATAATTCTGACCATTGTAAGAGAAGAATAGATCTGCCATCAAGTGCAGAGCATGAGCATGGTTTGAATAAAACCTCATCAGACGAAGATCTTTTAGGTCTATAGGAAGTACAGGGTTCTTGGTCTGTGTACTCATCCTTCAGACAGTCCAGATTGGCAGTGAATCTATTGTAACATACTGTATGTAGCCATGATTAGGCTCGATAGTTTGTGGGATGAGGTTACATGTATCATCCAATGTGAACAGAGCCAGGGAGTTGTGCCTGTCGTCTAGCTCTGACATTCTGTAGTCTAACTAAACGTTCCTCAGGATTCTTTATTTCTGAAAACAGTTTTATTTCACCATTTTTCAGTCCATTAACATGTGTGATACAATTCTTGAATCAATGCTCTTTTTCTTTGTCTTGGGGGGTTCCTTGACTTCGGCCATGCTTCACAGGTTCATAATAGCATTCCTGTAAATAATGTAATGCATTATTACATGCGAAATATTTCATTATTATGGGAAATATGGGGAATATTTACCTGCAAGAAAACCATAAGTGTAATACGTCACTAACCTTGATATTTTATGGTTTTCATTGTCACATAACTGCAATATGCTCCTAAAATCCTTCCTTTCAGTCTTACTTTACTTTTTGTTAAAAGTTAATTTAATCAAGAGAACATATTTAACTTCATGATGAAAGATGATCTGAACTAGATATAATGGAATGTAGCCTCAAAGGAAATCATAAATAATATCGTTAACCAAGCATCCTGCAAAATAAGTTATAAGTTGGTTATGGCAAAATAATGTCATGAATCCTGTTATATTTAGAATATACAATGACCAATTATAGATTGATGAATAGCAGAATGAATTTCCTTTCCTTTGGTACCAAATATGTCATCATAAATACCATTTTGAGATATTTATTTATATGTATACATAAAGCTCCTTGGGAGACGCGAAATCGCGGATTTTACAGTAAGGTATAAATATGCTCGAATCACCCAGTGTATCCCAGTTTATTCACTGTTAGTTGTCCATTCCATGTTGGGGACATACCAAGGCTTCAGAATAATGCTATGAAGTTAAGTTGTGGGCGGTGGTGGGGGGGGGGGGGGGGGGGGGGGGGGGGGGGGGGGGGTGCACGAGGGGCCTACCTAGCCACCGATGTATTACTATCCCTCCATCTGTGCCTTTGACTCTAATTTCCTTTAAGACTGCTCCATAGCTGCAGTTGTGGACGGCCATCGTTCACTTCCTCAATCTATAAACTCCAGTGTTCCTCAGGGTTCTGTCCTGTCTCCAATTATCTTTCTAATATTTAGTAATGATCTCAACTGGACAGTGGACGGCAAAAGTACTGTCGCTTTCCCTTCCTCAACTTGGCCTGCGATATTCATAGACTAGAATGTTAGGTGTACAACCTTGCTACTTTCTGCCAACAGATGGCACACTGTGAGGTGTGTGGTTGTGAGGGTAGAGGGTGATGGGGGAGTGGAGGGGTTAGACCTGTTAGGGGTCTGAAAGTGAGGGAAAGAGGGGACAACTTGTTTGAAGGTAAATCATATATTTTGTCTTTCAGTTTTCTATTTGAAATATAATGATCTGAATTTCTAATAACGTGGTAATCTGTTATATTTGTAACACGTGACAACAACATGATCAAAACACAAAACATTTACAAAGATTTGGTGTAAATATTTGAGTAAACCTACAATATACCGTAAATTAGAATATTTGTTTTTCTCTCTCTGGAGTAATTAACCCACATGTCAGAAAAGAATCGAATAATTTTATTGTTATATAGACACGACAAGTTTCGACTCCCTCTCTCTCTCTGATAGTGTTTTATCTGATATTAAATGACATGAATATTCTACTGAACTACAACTTCTCAATTACGGGATATCTTTTGCTCATGCATTACTCAGGGGACCTTATATTTGTGCGAACAAGTCCTACGTTTGTAGTTGCGTAAACTTTATATTCTCTCCCAATTACAATTTTGAGAGTCCTCATTCCTTAGCTTTGTTTACATGCTCGTCAGCATTTCAAGAAAAGGAAGAAGAAGAAGAAGGAGGAGGACGCTAACAAAATTTAAGGGGAGGGATAGTTATAATTTAAGACATTACAAAACTAGGCCCAACACTTGTCTGAATATCTACTGTATAAGGTCCCCAAAACTCAATTTATCCATCTTACTAACCGTCAGGAACCTCGAGAAGACTATCCCTTATTCTTCAACAATAACAAAATAAACCCTTCATCTTCTCTCAATGTTCTCGGTGTCACTTTTTCTTCTGCTCTCACTTGGAAAGACCATATTACCAGTCTCGCTAAGGCAGCCTCCCAGAAGCTGGGTGTGCTCAAGCGCCTCAAGGGGTTCTTTACCCCTGCGCAGCTTTTTGCTCTCTACAGGGGCACAGTGCGTCCTTGTATTGAGTATTGTTCACATGTGTGGGGAGGATCCTCTCACACCGCACTCCTAGACAAAGTAGAAAGGAAAGCCTTTCGTATCATTAACTCCCGTCCACTCACCAACTCAGCAATCTCTCTCACTTCGCCGCATTGTTGCATCTCTCTCGCTATTCTATCGCTACTACAATAATCAGTGTTCCTCGGAGCTTTCCCAGAGTATACCACCTCCTCTACGTAGGGTACGTAGTACCCGCCTTGCAACACAATCCCACCCCTACTCTGTGCAACTGTCCAACCCAAGAGTGAAACGCTATTCTCAGACTTTCTTCTATTCAACTGCTGAGCTCTGGAACTCTCTCCCAGAATCAGTCTTTCCCTCTTCCTATGACTCAAATTGCTTCAAACTCCGTGTGTCCAGGCATTTTAGCTCGAACGTCCCTTGATTTCGGCCCTATCACTCTTTGAAATCTGGGGTAGGCACTCGCTGCAGGCAGCTATGCCTTTTGTCTCCCTCATTCACATAGAAAAAAAAAAAAAAAAGCAAAAGAAAAAAAAAAAAATCCCTAAGGCAGTAATCCCGGAATTAAGAATTTGTAATTCTGTAGAAATACGTCCATCAACAAACAATTTGCTGATATAGTGGCCTTTCATACGTGGAAGAAGCATACCATCGGTGGTTGTGCTCAACATCATGGTGGGTGGCTTGCTCAGGGTTTGGGATATAGCCACCGGGCAGAACAAGTAATGTGATGAGGAACTACCACACCTAACGACAGTTATAATTATTTATATAAATAATACTATTGATCATAGATATGAATATTAACTTTATGAAATAGTTCTACTACTGCTAACAATAATAATAATGAGTAAGTCTAAAACAATTATCGTTATGAATGGAAAAGCGAACCATAATTTAATCTAAAACAAAAATATAATCGTAGCATCATTGAATTATAATTGAGTCAAAGCAGACATTACATACCGGTTTGCTTCCACCGAATTTACATGATTGACAACTATTCAATAAAAGGTTAAAATATAATTTGATAACTGAAGATAAAACTACACAATATTCCACTCCTTCCTCAGCCCACCCTACATCCCCCAACAGCTTCAACCCCTCCTCTCCCTCAACACCCTCTGCCTTCAAACAAGTTGTCCCCTCTTTCCCCCACCTTCACGGTGTGCCATCTTTTGGTAGAAATATGCACATGTTGTACATTTAACATTCAAGAGAATATGAATATCGCAGGTCACGGTGAGGCAGGGAAGGCGACAGGATTTTTACTGCCGACTATACCTCTAGTCCTATCCACTCATATGCTAATGAATCTACCTTACACTATTCAACTAGTTTTTCACATCAACCCAGCATGCAATCATGCCAAAACTCACGTACAATGGCCATAGAGCGCCTACCTTCCGATCTATCAATTATTTCTGATTGAGGCTATGAGATGAATTCTTGCTACTTTCAATGCCTCCAAGACTCAATTTCTCTCTCTGTCTCTCCATCACACTCTTCAGCAAGACTATCGAATATTCTTCAACAATACACAAATCAACCCTTCATCTTCTCTCAATATTCTTGGTGTATCTTTTTCATCCGACCTTTCTTGGAAAGATCATATTACCACTCTTGCTAAAACAGCTTCCCAAGAGTTAGGTGTGCTCAACCGTCTCTGTGGGTTTTCAACCCGCGCACAGCTTCTTGCTCTGTATTGAGGCACAGTGCACTCCTGTATTGAGTATTGCTCAAATATGTGGGGAGGCTCCACCCATACCGCACTTATCGAAAGAGTAGAATCCATAGGATTTCACCTTATCAACTCACTTCCTCTTACTAGTTCCATACAATCTTTTTCTACACTCCGTAATGTTACATCTCTTTCACTCTTCTTTTGCTATTAAAACAATTAGTGTTCTTCAGAGGTCTCTCAGTGCGGTAAGTGCGAGGCACCCACCTTTCAACACAGTCCCACTCCTATTCTGTCCAGCTCTCCAACCCCAGAATTTTTTCAGTATTTCGTCTACTCCACAAGTGAACTCTGGAACTCTCTCCCTCAATCAGTCTTTCCTCCATCCTATGACTTAAGCTGCTTTAAACTTTGTGTGCCCTGCTTGAAAGGGTTAACATGTTTTGTGTTATTTTCCCCTTCGACCGGTTCACCCGTTCCGATTTGCTTCTTCATGCAGATAAGGCAAAACAAGTAGCCTTGAATACACAATATAAGGCAAAACAAGTAGCCTTGAATACACAATATATAAACAAGTAGCCTTGAATACACAATATATAAACAAGTAGCCTTGAATACACAATATAAGGCAAAACAAGTAGCCTTGAATACACAATATATAAACAAGTAGCCTTGAATACACAATATAAGGCAAAACAAGTAGCCTTGAATACACAATATATAAACAAGTAGCCTTGAATACACAATATAAGGCAAAACAAGTAGCCTTGAATACACAATATATAAACAAGTAGCCTTGAATACACAATATAAGGCAAAACAAGTAGCCTTGAATACACAATATAAGGCAAAACAAGTAGCCTTGAATACACAATATATAAACAAGTAGCCTTGAATACACAATATAAGGCAAAACAAGTAGCCTTGAATACACAATATATAAACAAGTAGCCTTGAATACACAATATAAGGCAAAACAAGTAGCCTTGAATACACAATATATTTGTATAACATTAACAGCCTTAAAGTAAAATCAGCATCCATATAATGCACACCAAGGTAATAGTGAACAAATAGTAAATATCTGTCATATATAGGCAGTTAAATATGTATGTAAGCAGTTTACGAATATTTGTAGGCAATTAACTTAATTTGATTAAGCCTATACCTATTAATTCAAGATAATCACTTTATGAAAGTAAAATAATGAATGAACTACCGTAGGTATATAATATGCAATATATTCAAATTGTCAGCCTCACCACTATCCCAGCTAAAATGACACAAAGACCGAAATCCACCACAACAGCAGCACCTGAGCGCCCTTCTCACCCGGAGCAGCCCCCGCACTGACGACTTCACCACCGAGACAGCTACCACCAAGTTTGAAGAGAGACCTCATACCACTCGAGCCCTTCTTACTCTGAACAATGCCAAAATCAGCATTGAAGAGAAAGGAGACCCTACCGCAGCCACCCTGACCACAGCATCAAACTCTCAGAGCAATCCATTATTTGGTCACACTGGTAAGCTCAAGGCTACCAAGAAAATAATGAAGCTTGAAGCTCGTAATGATATGCTAGATGCTGCCCAACCTACACTAGCGAAGCATGAGACTCTTAATGGTACACTTGATGCTATCCAACCTAAACTAGCAAAGTGTTAGGCTTGTAGTGGTACGCTCGATGCTGCCCAAAACACAGTGACCCTTATGGCTCTCAAAGGTAGGCATGAGGCTGCCACATCCGCTACTGACTCTACTATTTTTAAAGGAAGTGGTTCAAGACCTTCCAAGAAGAAGACATCCCCAAGCCTGCAGTACTTAAGGGAGACGGGTTGAGACCTTCCAAGAAGAAGTCATCAACTCTGCATTTCTTAAAGCAAGCAGTTCGAGACCTTCCAAGAAGAAAACGTCCAAGACCTTTGTAAATGAGACATCCTCTAAGTCTCCCCTTCAGACCTCAATCGTGAAAGCATACGTAAGTTCTCCCCTTACACCCGGAAAATCACTTGCTAGCAAGTTAACGTAATCTCCGTTGTCTCGTGTTTGGAGTCCCTTGTTGATTTTTCATAAAATTCCATTAGGAAAACACCACACTGATACTATCCTTGCATTCTCCTATTGAATCAACCTAATTATATCATTGGTCATTCCGCAATCAAGCTCGTACCGGTAACTGATATTTTAAAGTGGAATTTACACCTTAATATTATTTCCAATTACCATTTCATGAGTAGTTACGAAATATACCGTATGATTATGATATGCATTAACATTGTATAGCATATATTTTTTAGTATTGTTACTTAATAATTACTTTGGTAAGTGTTCAACAGAAAATAACCCTCTATAAAAATTATACCCAATCCGATAATGTTTATTGAGGCATATAATGTTCTGTGTGTGTGTGTGTGTGTGTGTGTTTGTGTATGTGTATGTGTGTGTGTGTGTGTGTGTGTGATTACCTATTAGGCTAAGAGTAGTTGCTTAGTTGATGTAGTTTGTGTTTCCGAGGTTAGAGAGGAATGATTGACCATCGGCAATCTCTGTTATCAATTGTATCGAGAATATTTTATTAGTTGCCTGGGATTGTATGTATGTATGTATATACCTAGACACATAACCCATAACTGGGGGTGGCCGACTTGAGATAGAGCCTGAACAGACACAACATTTAATGTTCAAATTCTTAGGGTCCGTGTGAGTCAGTTGCTCAATAAGTGACGTTCTGAGAGTGAGGGTCTGAGTCTTTGGGGGTGAGACAGTGAAGCACGAAGGTGAAGCACCTCTATATACTGTATATGCGAAGGCAAGATGGCAAAGTCTGGTTGCAGCTTGACATGTCTCACTCCCAAGACTGGAACGAGGCCTCACAAGCTCTCAGCCTATGCCCGAGTGGGAGTAAGGTAGAATATGGAAAAGAAAAAATATATATATCTGTTCTATCCTATAAGACCTAGAGCAGTTCGTCCAGTACCCTTTACCTTACCTTTTGATACCTTTTGATGTGTTCGCCACTCTTCTAGCGGCACCAAGGAGCGTGACGCCCCTCGTTATGGGTGGTGGTTTGGTGCAGTAGACTGTTTGAAGCGATAGCTCGCTCCCTTGCGAGGATAGGCTCGTCTGGCACTTTTTGCAGTTCGACATCTAGGGCTCTCTTGAAGTTGTCTAACGAGATGTCCCTCATGTCTCTTACTCGCCGTGGGAGTTTGTTGAAGAGACGTGGGCCTCTGTGTGATAACCAGCCCTCTCTACTTGAATTTCTGACAGCCTTGGAGATCAGTCTAACATTCTTGATTTATTGCTAACTTCTAATCTTTCTACTTACACTGTAAACCTTTTCTCTCCATTGGGCTCCTCCAATCACAACTTTATCTCTGTTACCTGTCCAGTAAGGCCATCCAATCCTCCCAGCCGGCGGCGATTGTGGCACTTTGGCACTGCCGACTGTGAGGCTCTTTGGCAGTACTTCTTTGATTTCCAATGGATTTGAACATGAAGGCATACATTCCATTTTCTTTCTCTCAGTCTAATGCAAAAAAATCTATGTTTACTCATGCTTGTTCTACTGCTGTCAGCAATAAGGAGGAAGCATTGATATGATACCATCACCTTCAAACTCAAGAATCTCATGTTATTTATATTACTGCTCAGAATCAAGCCAAATCTATTCTTCAACTAGCCAAAAAATAGCCAAAAAATTATCTCCAACAATTTTACTTCCTCATCTTTCTCTCCTCTTTTCCACTCAGACGGCACTTCCGTCAAGTCTTCCGTTGACAAAGCTGAACTCTTCACTCAAACTTTCGCTAAAAACTCCACTTTTAATTATTTCGGCGCTACTCCTCCCTCTCCACCCCGCTCTCACTTACTTATGCCTAAAATCATAATCTCTTCTAAGGATGTACTTTCTGTTCTCTCTGGGCCTACTACAAAGAAGGTGTATGGTCTGAATGATGTTACTCCTATTGTACTCAAAAACGGTTCTTCCGTAGTGACTCCCTGTCTAGGCAAACTCTTTCGTCTCTGTCTTTCCTCTAATGTCTTTTCTCCTTGTTGGAAGTTTGCTCTCATTCAACCAGTCCCAGAAAAGGATGACAGCTCTCAACCCTCCAATTATCGTCCAATTGCTCTCATTCCTTGCATCTCTAAAAGTTGTTTAACCCTTCCAGCCCGGGTGTCATTTTAAAATGACACCAAAACAAAAGGGCCGGAACCCGGGTGTCATTTTAAAATCCTTGTGCTTGAAAGCGTGCTTCAAAATTTGCGCGGCCAATTTTGGCATGGTAGGAGCGACCGCAGCGCCACCAAGCCTCAACTACTAGTGTTATCAGTTCGTACGTGGCCGCCATAGCGAGTAATACTGAAAAAATGTTTTCCGACGTGTCCGATTCGTTGCAACCTCCCGCGGGCCCCAGTGCTACCCCACTCGCAACTTCAACGCCTGTTCCAACCGAGAAGAGAGCTCAACAAAAGAAAGTTAAGCGTTTGTTGAGTGATAGCGCTATACAGCGACAACTTTTTGAAAGTGATGAAGAGAGCAGTGGCGAAAGCTTGGTGGACAAGGTACAATTTATAAGTGAAAGTGAAGACGATTTCGTGGGCTTTGGAGACGACGATAATGTCGATTTATTTGAGGGGGGAGACAGTCGTGATGATCCTGATGTGGAAGTGTTTCAGAAAGGTGCCATTGAGCTTCCCAGTGTGCTAGAACCTAGGCCTACCCCTTCGCCATCTTTGCTAGGTCAGCCTAGGCCTAGCCCTAGCCCTACCCCAGGACCTTCCCCTTTGCCTGCCCGTACGCCCTTGAAAGTGGGCAAATATTTCTACAAACAATCATTGATCAAAAGTGCAGCTAAAAAAGCACGCAGGGCAGCCGCAGAAAAGCATAGGGAAGCTGAAGATAGCGATAATGACGCCGACCCTGGCCTAGCAACCACCCGCATTCTACCGCCCCCCCCCCCCCCCCCCCCCCTCCCCCCTGTAGTATATTTTGATTATGGGAATATTCATACAGTGCTATTTAATCAGGGAACAATGAGGGTATATTATTGGCGTTTCGGTGGGCTTTATGGTAATGCACTGATAATTAATAGGTACAGCACAAATTCCATCCCAATTATATATTCCCATTAATACATCGGGATTTGAACTCGGGACCATTGGATTTCCAGTCCAATGGCAATATATATATAAATAAATGTATATATGTATTTATATATATATATATATATATATATATATATATTATATAATTAATTATATATATCTATATATATACACATATACAAACCTGATCTTCTCTTCCTCACCGAAACCCAGGTGTCTGTAGCAACATCCAGCAATCCCTTCTCTGTATCCTTCTACTTTCTCTATCCTAGTTTCAAAGCCAAAGGCGGATGTTGAGCATATGTGCACAACAAACTCACTTGCTCTCGTGTTCCCGATTTCGACTCCTCTGAATTCTCAACTTTATGGCTCAAACTTTCCTGTCATTCTCTTACTAAATATTTCTGTGCTGTCTATCTTTCCCCTAACTCTACCAACTTTCCTAAATTCTTTGACTATCTAAACTCTACAGTGGAACACATTCTATCCATTTCTCCTTTCTCAGAAATCTCCATCTTAGGAGATTTCAACATTCACCACTGCCAATGGCTCTCCTCTCACACTACTGATCCACCTGGTGAACAAGCCTACGTCTTTTCTATCCTAAATGACCTAGAGCAGTTAGTTCAGCAACCCCCCCGTATCCCGGATCGCATCGGAGATCGGCCCAACATTTTGACCTGTTTCTAACTTCTAACCCTTCTTCTTATACTGTCGATCTTTTCTCTCCTTTGGGCTCCTCCGACCATAAACTTATCTCTGTCACCTGTCCTATCTCTCCAGTACAGCCACCCGATCCTCCTAGCCGGCGGCGCTTGTGGCACTTTGGCGTTGCCGACTGGGAGGCTCTTCGGCAGTACTTCTTTGATTTCCCATGGAATGATTTCTGCTTCCATGGCCGAGGACCCTCGGAGAGTGCTGAACGCATTACCGAGGTAATCCTATCGGGCATGGAAGCATACATTCCATTCTCTTTCTCTCAGACTAATGCTAAAAAATCTTGGTTTACTCACGCCTGTTCTACTGCTGTCCGCAATAAGGAGGAAGCATTCAAACGGTACCGACGCCTTAAAACTCAAGACTCTCATTCTTCATATGTTTCTGCCCGGAATCAAGCCAAATCTGTTCTTCGACTTGCCAAATACTCTTTCATCAATAATAAATGCACTGAACTATCCAACTCTAGCTCTTCCCAAGCTTTCTGGCATCTAGCCAAAAACCTCTCCAACAATTTCTCTTCCTCGTCTTTCCCTCCCCTTTCCCACTCTGATGGCACAACCATCACTTCTTCCTCTGACAAAGCTAAACTCTTCGCTCAAACTTTTGCTAGAAACTCCACCTTGGATGATTCCGGTGCTATTCCTCCCTCTCCGCCCTCCTCTCTCTTACTTATGCCTAATATCCTAATCTCTTCTAAAGATGTACTTTCTACCCTCTCTGGGCTTAACACTAATAAGGCGTACGGTCCGGACGGTGTTCCTCCTGTTGTTCTCAAAAACTGTGCTTCCGTGCTGACTCCCTGCCTAGGCAAACTCTTTCGTCTCTGTCTATCCTCTAACGTCTTCCCTTCATGCTGGAAGTTTGCTCACATTCAACCTGTCCCAGAGAAGGGTGACCGCTCTCAACCCTCCAACTATCGTCCAATTGCTCTTATCTCTTGTCTTTCTATAGTTTTTGAAACTATTCTTGCTTCCAAATTTCTTAAGCATTTCTCTTCTCATAATCTGCTCTCAGATCGCCAGTATGGCTTCCTTAAGGGTCGCTCTACTGGTGATATTCTTTCATATCTTACTAACTCTTGGTCATCCTCCTTTCGGGACTTCGGTGAGACTTTTTCTATTGCACTAGACATATCGAAAGCCTTCGATAGAGTCTGGCATAAATCTTTAATTTCTAAACTACCCTCCTTCGGTTTCTATCCCTCCATCTGTGCCTTTGTCTCTAATTTCCTTTCCGGCCGTTCCATAGCTGCGGTTGTGGACGGCCATTGTTCACTTCCTCACCCTATAAACTCCGGTGTTCCTCAGGGCTCTGTCCTATCTCCTATTCTCTTTCTAATTTTTATAAATGATCTCCTTAACTGTACCTTAATTCCCATCCATTCATACGCAGACGACTCAACCTTACACTACTCCATTAGTTTTTCAGAACGCCCCAGCCAGCATTCCCTCAACGACAAACGTAATGAAGCCATAGAACTCTTAAATTCTGATCTAAATACTATTTCCAATTGGGGCAGAGAAAACCTTGTTAACTTTAATGCTTCCAAAACCCAATTTCTCCATCTATCTACCCGTCAGGATCTCCCAGCGGACTATCCCTTATTCTTCAACAATACAAAAATCAACCCTTCATCTTCTCTCAATATTCTTGGTGTCTCTTTTTCTTCTGCTCTCATTTGGAAGGACCATATTACCAGTCTTGCTAAGGCAGCCTCCCAGAAGCTGGGTATGCTCAACCGCCTTAGGGGGTTCTTTTCCCCTGCACAGCTTCTTGCTCTGTACAGGGGCATAGTGCGCCCTTGTATTGAGTATTGTTCACATGTGTGGGGAGGTTCCTCTCACACCGCTCTCCTAGACAAAGTTGAAAGGAAGGCCTTTCGTATCATTAACTCCCGTCCACTCACCAACTCTCTGCAATCTCTCTCTCTCCGCCGCAATGTTGCATCTCTCTCGCTATTCTATCGCTACTATAATAATCAGTGTTCCTCAGAGCTATCCCAGTGCATACCACCTCCTTTACGTAGGGCACGTGGTACCCGTCTTGCAACTCAATCCCACCCCTACTCTGTGCAACTCTCCAACCCAAGAGTGAAACGTTACTCTCAAACTTTCTTCTACTCAACATCTGAGCTCTGGAACTCTCTCCCAGAATCAGTCTTTCCCTCTTCCTATGACTTAAATTGCTTCAAACTCCGTGTGTCAAGGCATTTTGGCTCGAACGTCCCTTGATTTTGGCCCTGTCACTCTTTCAACTATGGGGGAGGCACTCGCTATAGGCAGTTATGCCTTTTGCCTCCCTCAATCACATAGAAAAAAAAAAAAAAAAACATATATGTCTATATATATATATATATATATACATATATATATATATATATATATATATATATATATATATATTATATAATTAATTATATATATCTATATATATACACATATATGTCTATATATATATATATATATATATATATATATATATATATATATATATATATATAGACAGTATATTGCATATTGTTCGCATGTGTGTGGAGGATCCTCTCATACAGCACTCCTAGACAAAGTAGAAAAGAAAGCCTTTCGTATAATTAACTCACGTCCACTCACCGATTCACTGCAATCTCTATCTTCGCAGCAATGTTGCATCTCTCTCTCTATATTATTGCTATTACAATAATCAGTGTTCCTCAAAGCTCTCTCAGTGTATACCACCTCCTCTACGTAGGGTACTTAGTACTCGTCTTGCAACACAATCCCACCCCTTCTCTGTGCAACTATAAAACCCAAGAGTGAAACTATACTCCCAATCTGTCTTCTATTCAACAGCTGAGCTCTGGAAGTCTCTCCCTGAATCCATCTTTCCCTCATCCTATGACCTAAATTGCTTCAACTCTGTGTGTCCGGACATTTTGGCTCGAACATTTCTTGATTTTGGCCCTGTAACTCTTCTAACTCTGGGGGAGGCACTCGTCATAGGCAAGTTTGCCTTCTGTCTCCCTCATCCATAAAAAAAAAAAAAAACAAAAACAAAAATTTTATATATATATATATATATATATATATATATATATATATATATATATATATATATATATATATTGTATATATATGTGAGCATCGCTGCCACCATGTGAGGTTCTTTACATCGATGACACCCCGTGTTGAGGTGGATCTTCAGTAGGCCTCTCTGTGATGAATAATGTTTGTAGAAAACTGCCACCACTAATAGTTTACAGACATATTAGGAGTCTGGAATTAATCAACCCATGCGATCAGCCTTTCCTTTATTTGTTGTATAAGTATGCAGGAACACAGTCAGGAATCAAATCAGGTGTGAAATGATGAAGTGGTGAGAATGGTGAAAGGGGGTGTGTGAGAGCGTGGTGAGTGAACCTCCGCCCTCGACTCGTGTCTGTCGAGTTCTCTCCGTGTGATCGTCGTCATGCCTAGGTTCAACCGCACCTCGCCTTCCGAGAATGCATAACCAATGATGAAAGCGTGAATAATCCTGAATGACGAGTGAATAATAATACATGACGAGTGAATAATAGTGCATAACTCCAGTCCAGGGGTCTCCTGGTGTTTAGGTTAGCAAGTCGTTAATATAGGAACGAAATGATTAATCAGCATGTTTACCTTAGCTATTGATAAGGACACCTGTGGTCTTGCCTCTGGACCACAGCTAACAGCTCCTTGTACAGGCATATACAAAAGTTGTGTCACAAGTATGAATTGAGTTATGAGTTGTCTAAATATGAGTGAAAGGATCATATAACATATACAGTATATATATATATATATATATATATATATATATATATATATATATATATATATACGAGGTTGAAAGAAATGGCAATTTCTGTGTTGGAAATGTTATTATTCAAAGTTTCCAGGTCTCTGATGAGTTTTCGCTGGGTGGCAGGAAGTAGATGAATGAGATTAGCAAAATTCATGGTGGTACAGGATTACATTAATGTACATGATGATACAGGATATACGACGCGTTTCACTGGACAACCAGCATTATCAAGTAAGGATAGAATGATATAAAAGGTAAACAGGAAGGGTATATATAGAGGGTGGAGGATCAGAGGAGGCGAAAATCAGGGGGCAAAAGTCTGCTATTGGTGGAGGGGTATTCTAGGAGTGTAAAAGAGAGATCCGCTTCACGCAGGCGCACTGGATGCGGGAAGGTGGTGGTCGGTTGGTGGGGTCGAAGCTGATTGGCTGCGTGTCGAGGGGCGTGGTCTAAGTTGCGTAGTACGTGTGGCGCCGGCAGAAGACGAAGCTGAAGGAGGTAGTGCGGGGGGCTGCGTCAAGGGCACCGGGGGGCGAGGGGGGGGCGTTAGGTCCTGTAGGAAAGTGCCTTTTGGCAGAAGGAAGGATCTGAAGGGCCAGAGTTTGGTTGTTGATGTTAGGATGTAAGGCTTGGATATATAACGCTTCGAGTATAGGTAATCTCCTTGGGTCACTTTCTTTATTGAGTATGGTGGTGTGTTTCTCTAACTCGTTGCATGTGAGGTGGGGGTGGTTAGGGGTGAGATAGTGGTCTTTGATGGCTCCAGCCTGAAGGTGAAGAGTTAACCGACGTGAAAGACGAGTCTGCGTCATGCCAATATAGGAATGAGGTCCACAGTCCTCATAATTACAGGTATGTTGGTAAATGACGTGATCGTCGGTCATCGGGCTCTTTTTCTTGGTGGAAGCTGGTTTGTTGGGGAGAACGAGGTTGGAGGTCTTGGGGGATTTGTAATAAATTATTAATTTGATTTTGTTTTCCGGGTTGGTTGGGTGGACATGCTTGGAGATTATTTCTTTTAAGACGGCCTCGTAATTTTTGTATTCAGAGGACATAAAATTGCGGTAGAAGATCTTAATTTCATTGGGGGGGTCAATGTTGGGAGGGCTTTGGGTGTACCATTTTTCAAGATGGTGGTTGATGGTGCTGGAGATGTCGGAGTTGGAGTATCCGTTATTCACTAAAACTTGGGATAGTCTTTCTAGTTCCTGGTGGGTGTCGGCCCAGGTAGAGCAGTGCGTGAGGGCTCTCCTTACATAAGCGGAGATGGAGGATAGAAGATAACGGCGGGGGCATTCACTATCGCCGTTGAGGCATTGTCCTGTGTTAGTTGGTTTAGTGTAGACGGTGATTTTGAACCCATGGTCGTTCAGAGCTACGAGGATGTCGAGGAAGGGGAGTTGTCCATTGTTTGATTTTTCAAAGGTGAAGTTAAGTCCGGAGGAGGTCATGAAGCGACGCTGGAGTTCCTGTAGTTCGTGGAGGTCCTTGATTTGCAGGAAGATGTCATCCACGTATCTACACTAGACGGCGGGTCGTTGGGCAGCTAGGAGCTCTTCCTCGATGGTACCCAAAAAAAAGTTTGCAAAAAGAACTCCTAGGGGGCTGCCCATCGCCCTACTCCCACCCTACAACCCACTCTCCTCGCTGAAGCTGCCAAAACCAGAGGAACTCACCATAGCAAAATCCTCAACAAACAACACTTCCAAGCTGCCAAACAATTAAGAGACAACCCCAACATCATCATCCGTCGTGCGGATAAAGCTTCCTGCCTCATGATTCATGACAAGGAGGAATATCTTAGAAAAATGGACGTCATCTTAAGTGACAATACCAAATTTAAAAGGATCACCCGCAACCCAACCGACGAAATCAAACGTACTGCCAACACCACCATCACCGCCATCAACGCCAAGCAAGGAGGGGTCCACCTTAAAAAACTCGTCGGAGAATACACCCCTGGTTATTCGTACGGAACCATCAAACCACACAAACCTGGGAGCCCCCTCCGCCCCATCATCTCCCAGATCCCCACTGCCACCTACCAGGTCGCCAAGGCCCTGAACAACCTCCTCACCCCCTACGTGCCCTGCCAATACAACCTTAACTCAGCCCACGATTTCTTGGAAATTTTACGAGACGCCCCCCGGAACAACAACCACACAATCGCCTCCCTCGACGTAGAAAGCCTGTTCACCAACGTGCCAGTGGATAGGACCATTGACATGATTCTATGTCGAATTTACCATTGCCCTGATTCACCAACACTGGACATCCCGGAGAAGGCCCTGAAAACACTGCTGGAGCTATGTACCAAGGAGGCCCCCTTCCTTTGCCCCCGGGGCAACATGTACAAGCAGATAGATGGTGTGGCGATGGGCAGCCCTTTAGGAGTTCTTTTTGCGAACTTGTTTATGGGTACCATCGAGGAAGAGCTCCTAGCTGCCCAACGACCGGCCGTCTACTGTAGATATGTGGATGACATCTTCGTGCAAATCAAGGACCTCCACGAACTACAGGAACTCCAGCGTCGCTTCATGACCTCCTCCGGACTTAACTTCACCTTTGAAAAATCAAACAATGGACAACTCCCCTTCCTCGACATCCTCGTAGCTCTGAACGACCATGGGTTCAAAACCACCGTCTACACTAAACCAACTAACACAGGACAATGCCTCAACGGCGATAGTGAATGCCCCCGCCGTTATCTTCTATCCTCCATCTCCGCTTATGTAAGGAGAGCCCTCACGCACTGCTCTACCTGGGACGACACCCACCAGGAACTAGAAAGACTATCCCAAGTTTTAGTAAATAACGGATACTCCAACTCCGACATCTCCAGCACCATCAACCACCATCTTGAAAAATGGTACACCCAAAGCCCTCCCAACATTAACCCCCCCAATGAAATTAAGATCTTCTACCGCAATTTTATGTCCTCTGAACACAAAAATGATGAGGCCATCTTAAAAGAAATAATTTCCAAGCATGTCCACCCAACCAACCCGGAAAACAAAATCAAATTAATAATTTATTACAAATCCCCCAAGACCTCCAACCTCGTTCTCCGCAACAAACCAGCTTCCACCAAGATAAAGAGCCCGATGACCGACGATCACGTTATTTACCAACATACCTGTAATTATGAGGACTGTGGACCTCATTCCTATATTGGCATGACACAGACTCGTCTTTCACGTCGGTTAACTCTTCACCTTCAGGCTGGAGCCATCAAAGACCACTATCTCACCCCTAACCACCCCCACCTCACACGCAACGAGTTAGAGAAACACACCACCATACTCGATAAAGAAAGTGACCCAAGGAGATTACCTATACTCGAAGCGTTATATATCCAAGCCTTACATCCTAACATCAACAACCAAACTCTGGCCCTTCAGATCCTTCCTTCTGCCAAAAGGCACTATCCTACAGGACCTAATGCCCCCCCTCACCCCCCGGTGCCCTTGACGCAGCCTCCCTCACTTTACGAACAAATTGCAGATATAAGTAACTCGCAAGATACCGTAATTTTTGGTGACTTTAATTTACCTGTGACCAAGTGGGGCGATACTCTTACTTCACACTCCGGACATGACTTGTATACGAACTTGCAAGAGAGTTCGCTTTATCAATTTGTTGGAACGCCGACCCGTGGTAATAACGTTCTTGACATTGTACTTGCAACAAAAGAAGAATTAATAGAGAATTTGAATGTTGGTGATGAATTCAGTAACAGCGACCATCATACGATAACTTTCACTTTAAAGTTTACTAGTAACGAACCAAATAGTAGCATCGAAAAAGTCCCTAATTTCAAGAAAGCAAACTTCCATAAACTTAGAGCTATGTTTAAAGAAACTGACTGGAGCTTTTTAATTCACAATAACGACATAAATACATCTTGGAAGTTATTCGAAGCCACTTACCTAAAAGCAGTGCAAGACTGCATACCATCGAAAACTCGGCGTCCAGGCCATAATAATAAGCCCAAATGGTGGAATAAAGATATTTCAAACTGCCTGCTTGCTAAAAAATTTGCTAATGATAGATTAAAATCCTCACAAAATGACGAAGAACGGCTGAAATTTGTAGAGCTACGACGCAAAGCCAAAAAGTTAATTAAGCAAAGTAAAAAGACCTTAGAGTTACATATTGCGAATCAAAGTAAAACAAACCCGAAAGAATTCTATAGTTATATCAGAAAGAAAAAAGTAGTTACTTCAACTGTTGGACCGTTAGTCGATGAAAATGGAGAATACACCAAAGACGAAGAACAAATGAGTAATGCCCTCAATACCTTCTTTGCATCAGTTTTTACAACAGAAGACCTCAGTGATATCCCTACACCATCGCCGATTCAGATTGATAATTCAGATGTTTTAAGCAATATCACCGTTACAGAGAGAGAAGTATTGAATTGTTTAGATAAACTCAAGGTAAATAAAACGCCTGGACCTGATACAATCTCGCCTAGAGTTCTAAAGGAAGCTAAGGATGAGCTCTCTAAACCACTGACATTACTATTCAATAAATCCTTGCAGTCTGGAACTATGCCCGATCAGTGGAAGCTAGCCAACGTAACACCGATATTCAAAAAAGGCAGCAAATCCCTATCCAGTAACTATCGTCCAATTAGCTTAACTTCAGTTGTATGTAAAATGCTAGAAACTGTCATACGAGACAGACTCGTAAATCACTTAGAGGAAATAACATACTTAAAGATACTCAACACGGCTTTCGTAAAAAACGTTCCTGTTTAACAAACCTCTTAGACTTCTTCCACGATATCCTCAACCTCTACGATGAGAGTAAAGCTGTAGATATTATATACCTTGATTTTCAAAAGGCCTTTGACAAAGTTCCCCACAAACGTTTACTGCTAAAACTAAAAGCGCATGGAATACAAGACGGTGTGTTGAAATGGATAGAAAATTGGCTCAGCGACAGAAAGCAAAGAGTAGTCATAAACGGTAAGGCATCAAAATGGACCAATGTAAGTAGCGGGGTACCCCAGGGATCGGTACTAGGACCAATTCTCTTTCTAATTTACATCAACGACATAGATGAGGGTCTCACCTGTACAATCTCAAAATTTGCTGACGATACAAAAATTGCAAATAGCGTACTCTCGAAAGAACAAGTTGACGATATGCAACACAATCTAGATAAATTGTCATGTTGGGCCCAAATTTGGCAAATGAGTTTCAATGCGGATAAATGTAAAGTACTACATATCGGATACCTAAATGAGAAAGCAAACTATTCGATGAATGGCACTCAGCTTAAGAATGTAAACAGAGAAACCGATCTGGGAGTAACAATATCGAGTAACCTAAAACCGAGTCAACAATGTTCAGAAGTTGTTAAGAAGGCAAACAAAATAATTGGCTTTATAGGCAGGTCATTTGAGCATAAATCCAAAGAAGTTATCCTAACCCTTTACAATTCCTTAGTCCGCCCTCTTCTGGAATACTGCGTTCAATCCTGGTGCCCTTATTACCAAAAAGATATAAACAAGCTAGAACGAGTTCAACGTAGAGTTACCAAAATGATACCTAGCCTAAAGAACAAACCATACGAAGAGCGTCTTAGAGAATTAAATCTATTTCCTTTAACCCAGCGCAGATTAAGAGGCGACTTAATTCAAGTGTTCAAAATCATCAAAGGCATCGACAATATGAACTGTAGTAAGTACTTCACTATCGACCAATCTAATTACACGCGGGGAAACGGTTTGCAAAATTATTGGTAAATCTTTTAACTCGCACGAATCTAAGAATTTCTTCTTCAATCGAGTTGTCAACTTGTGGAATGGGCTTCCCCGAAACGTTATAGACTGCATCACCGTTGATTCATTTAAACTCCGCCTAGACAAATATCTCGCATCAAACCCGCGACTGACTGCGTTTGTAAATGAATAACTTTATTTTATCCCCCCCTCAGTTACTAACCCATCTGTCCCCTACTAACTTCCTAATCCTGCCACGGACATTAGTTCCAGGGCAGTAATTCCCACACCACATTTCCAATGTTCCCTTACCCACTCTAAACCACTGTTTGGATACTTGATCCTCAGTGTTTTGGAGGACAAGCAACCTAGAAGGGTCACTGGATCTGTTGTTGCTTGATTTCCTTTGTACTCCTTTGTACTCCTTTGTACTCCCGTGCTACCTGCTTCAGCTTCGTCTTCTGCCGGCGCCACACGTACTACGCAACTTAGGCCACGCCCCTCGACACGCAGCAAATCAGATTCGACCCCGCCAACCGACCACCACCTTCCCGCATCCAGTGCGCCTGCGTGAAGCGGATCTCTCTTTTACACTCCTAGAATACCCCTCCACCAGTAGCAGACTTTTGCCAACTGATTTTCGCCTCCTCTGATCCTCCACCCTCTATATTTACCTTTTATATCATTCTATCCTTACTTGATAATGCTGGTTGGCCAGTGAAACGCATCGTATATCCTGTATCATCATGTACATTAATGTAACCCTGTACCACCAAGAATGTTGCTAATCTCATTCATCTACTTCCTGCCACCCAGCGAAAACTTACCAGAGACCTGAAAACTTTGAATAATAACATTTCCAACGCAGAAATTGCCATTTCTTTCAACCTCGTATGTATTAAAGAAAATGTATTACCTGGCTTTACTAACTTAAATATATATATATATATATATATATATATATATATATATATATATATATATATATATATATATATATTAGTAAAGCCAGGTAATACATTTTCTTTGATGCATACGAGGTTAAAAGAAACAGCAATTTCAGCATTGGAGCTTTTATTGAACAATAAAATCTCCAATGCTGAAATTGCTGTTTCTTTTAACCTCGTATGCATCAAAGAGAATATACTGTATATACTGTATATATATATATACACATATATATATATATATATATATATATAATTTATATACTGTATATATATATATATATATATATATATACAGAGAGAGAGAGATTTTGATTTTGATTTTGCCCCGAGGGGCGAGTTTATTGAGCAGCGCCCCCCATCCTGTGAGGGGACAACCACTAGTAAGGCGATACATACTGCTCAAAGAGCCATTATTCCACTGAAACAACAGCATCGTCGTCTGGTCGTCGTTTGTGTTTATAAGTCAGGTTGGCATTATTCAGATGTGTTATTATAGTTTCCTCATTTAATTGTCACATGGTCTGTATATACGTATTTCATTAAAAAAAAAAAAAAAAAAAAAAAAAAAAAAAAAAAAAAAAAAAAAAAAAAAAGCAAGCAAGCTTGTAGTGACTGAATTATTAATTGAAAGGTTGTAAATAATAGCACTACAGAACTAGTGCAATCGTATGAGGAGACTATTCATATTTTCATTACATCAATGATTATTGAGATCATAGTTAGCTGAATACAATTATTACAAAAATAGGCAATGGTATAAATCAACATAATACATAATTTAATACAGGCGGACATAATCATGATCCGGTTCGTTGTGCACTGGGAGCTAAGGTGTCTTGAGATCGCCTCGTACCTATACACAACGAACGTAATATAGTCTGCATGGTTGGTATCTAATTGAATATACTTAGTGGGTATTTCAAGAATGTCAGGGGGTAAGGAAATGTGATTTGTATATTAGAAGACTGTGAATAACGAGACGTGTAACATGTGGAGGGAGGTGGTAGAAAGAGAGGGATCTCGTTGGGGGTGGAAGTTTCGCTCCCAGGAATTTTCGTTCCTGTGGTATTTCAATAATAATAATAAAATAATAATAATAAGGTGACAACCACTGGTAAGGGAATACATACTGCTCAAAGAGCATTATTCTACTGTAACAACAGTATCGTCGTCTGGTGTTATTATAGTTTCCTCATTTGATTGCCACATATGCTGTATATACGTGCTCATGGAAAAAAAAAAAAAAAAAAAAAAAAGTGACTGAATTATTAATTGACAGGTAAATAATAGCACTACAAAACTAGTGCAATATGAGGAGGCTATTCATGTTTTCTTACATCAATGGTTATTGAGATCATAGGTAGCTGAATACAATTATTACATACAAGATGTGACTAATATTTCGAACTACATTAATTATGCAATAATAGTACCACAAATACATTACAATCATATGAGGGACACTTCACATTCTTCATTACATCAACGGTTATTGAGGTCATAGTTAGCTGAATACAAGAGTCACATACATAATGTGACTAATATTACCACTACGAAGTTATAATGGAATTATAGTAATACAAATATTTTACAAAGATGAGTTACATGGTTCAAATTCTTATTACAATAATGGTTATTGAGGGGATAGTTAGCGCAATATGACCAGTGGAGAAGTTTACATGCCGATAGTAATATAATATTTAGTACGGTGTGGTTATGGGAGAGAGGGAGGGGGTTGTAGGAGGTAGAGGAATGGGTGGGAGAGGAGGAGGAGGTAAGGTACTCCAGGGAGGAGGAAAGTGTGAGAGGGGAGGTGTGTGTGTGTGTATGTCCCTTCTTAAACATCCTAGAGGGACCCTACCCGTCGTGACCCAGTCACCAGACCCCAGCCAATGCCTTCTCTATACATAATTATGTATAGAGAAGGCATTGCCCCAGCACCCAAAACACACGGCCACACAAATTCAGATTCATATTCAAATTATTTTATTTCCATAAAATAATATTCGGAGGGAAGGTGCAAGTGGTCCTCCGGGAGAGACAGTGCCGCATATCCGGAGGTACTTGTACATCACATACGGAGGTAGAGGAATGGGTGGGAGAGGAGGAGGAGTAGGGGGGAGGAGGAGGTAAGGTACTCCAGGGAGGAGGAAAGTGTGAGAGGGGAGGTGTGTGTGTGTGTGTATGTGTTGGGGAGGGTGGGACATACTACATATAAATAAGTTGTTTAAGGCCAGCGATAGTACTGAAGAAAAATATGGTAGTAAAAAAAAAAAAAAAAAAAAAAAAGTGACTGAATTATTAATTGACAGGTAAATAATAGCACTACAAAACTAGTGCAATCATATGAGGAGGCTATTCATGTTTTCTTACATCAATGGTTATTGAGATCATAGGTAGCTGAATACAATTATTACATACAAGATGTGACTAATATTTCGAACTACATTAATTATTATGCAATAATAGTACCACAAATATATTACAATCATATGAGGGACACTTCACATTCTTCATTACATCAACGGTTATTGAGGTCATAGTTAGCTGAATACAAGAGTCACATACATAATGTGACTAATATTACCAACTACCGAAGTTATAATGGAATTATAGTAATACAAATATTTTACAAAGATGAGTTACATGGTTCAAATTCTTATTACAATAATGGTTATTGAGGGGATAGTTTAGCGCAATATGACCAGTGGAGAAGTTTACATGCCGATAGTAATATAATATTTAGTAGGGTGTGTGGTTATGGGAGAGAGGGAGGGGGTTGTAGGAGGTAGAGGAATGGGTGGGAGAGGAGGAGGAGGTAAGGTACTCCAGGGAGGAGGAAAGTGTGAGAGGGGAGGTGTGTGTGTGTGTATGTCCCTTCTTAAACATCCTAGAGGGACCCTACCCGTCGTGACCCAGTCACCAGACCCCAGCCAATGCCTTCTCTATACATAATTATGTATAGAGAAGGCATTGCCCCAGCACCCAAAACACACAGCCACACAGATTCAGATTCATATTCAAATTATTTTATTTCCATAAAATAATATTCGGAGGGAAGGTGCAAGTGGTCCTCCGGGAGAGACAGTGCCGCATATCCGGAGGTACTTGTACATCAAGCCATTAGCCGAGAATATTGAGGACAATACAGCAGTATGGTTAGGGGTTTTGTAGGAGGTAGAGGAATGGGTGGGAGAGGAGGAGGAGTAGGGGGGAGGAGGAGGTAAGGTACTCCAGGGAGGAGGAAAGTGTGAGAGGGGAGGTGTGTGTGTGTGTGTATGTGTTGGGGAGGGTGGGACATACTACATATAAATAAGTTGTTTAAGGCCAGCGATAGTACTGAAGATAAATATGGTAGTAAAAAAAAAAAAAAAAAAAGAAAAAAAAAAAAAAAAAAAAAAAAAATCTTAAAAGGGAAAGTTTGAATTTCAACGCAATTCTACAGATATCGGCAGTATCGCTTCATCGTACCTGACACACCATATCAATAAGTAGGGAAGGAAACTGTATACGTGCAATGAATGAATGAATTAATGAATATAGAAAAGGTGGGTGAGGGTGAAAGAAGGGAAGTTTTTATTGGTGTAGTAAGAGAGAAAGTGAAAAAGTAGGAGCATAAAGAGTGTCGGGGCTTGACCCAACTTGCGTGAGGTGTTGATTTTAGTTTGGGGGTTTAGGGGAGGCACTGTTGGTATTGAGACACATTTTCCGAGAGCCTCAGTATGGCACGTCAAGAAGGCTTGGAGATAAAAATGGGTGGTAAGGCAAAAGATAATTAATTTTGGGTGGTAAAAGTTAATTTGGTGAAGTGAGATTCAGAAGCTCTGATCGGTCAAAAGTGGCATGGAGGCTGGGCTGTGGACGAGCCGGCATACCCCACCGCCTCTACCAGTCTGGACGAATCAGATGAGTCTGGGTGAATTGAATATAAAATTTGGTAATGGAGAATGTTTTAATGATGGTCTGGCAATTTTGGATGGTAAGGGTCTAAAGTGGGGCAGCAAGGCATGGTTGTCAACTGCAGTCTAGAGAAGATTACACTGTCTTATGAAGAGCTTAAAGATCAAGATTCAATTAAGTTTAGTAGCAAAACAATATTCAGAAGGAAGATACTAGTAGTCCTCCGGGATGGATATGCCGCATATCCGAAGGTACTTAATTGTAGATCAAACCATTAGCAAAGAATATTGAGGACAATTATGTTGCTTACATATGCAAGGGTCATGTATATTGGCTTGCAAAAGGATATGAATTGGCACTTAACAGATTATTTAAATAAAAGCTGTGTTAGAGGCTCAGAGGGATATGTATATACTGTACATTGTCAATCTATTAAATGAGAATAGCAGTGATAAGTAAAGAAATACTGACTGATATTATAAGTGTGACATGATCAATGAAAATATGAAATCGTGTAGAGGGCGTTACAAAGGGTTTAAGTGTGACCTTGTAAGAAAGAAGAGATGTGTGGAGGGCAAGGGGTGCATACTTATAAGGTTCATGTTTCATGTTTACAGTACATATTATTGTGGGGGGGCAAAGTTCTTGTGTTTTTTTAGTATGTTGTTGATTACGTTATTCTTTAGCATGTATGTTGCTTGATCCTCAATTGTGGTTAACGATCAAGCAATATACATGCTAAAGAATAACGTAATCTATAACATACTAAAAAAACACAAGAACTTTGAGAGAGAGAGAGAGAGAAATAGAGAGAGAGAGAGAGTGAGGGAAAGAGAAAGAGGATATTTATGGCACACACACTACATTACACACACACACACACACACATACACACACACACACACACACACACACCACATACACAAACACGATTATTACGGTTCTGTTAAACTGAATGCACGTTCATCCCACGACACTATTAGTCCATGAGCCAGGCCAGATATCGGTACCACCTGGGGTGACTAAACACGAATGGTACTAAAATGTTTATAGAGTGACTGTAAGTACATTAAGATATGATAGCCTTCTCGCACTGGTAGCTTAGTCTAATTTTTTTGATGCAATAGGGGCGCTACCCAAAAATAAAGATTTTTAGCGTGACGCTCGGCGTTTTCCTCATTTTCTTTAAAATCCATCACACAATCATCGCGAAACTTTGAACACCTATGTAGAATTATATTCTCTACCAGAGTTGTTCCTAGGTATTTTTCAAATTTCCTCATATTTCGGAATATACTCTATATTTTGGGTATTTTCCTCTAAATCTAGAATAAATCCTTAAATATGGGGAACATTGAAAAATATATTCTAACAGCTCTTGTAGCTTATTTGATTCTCTACAAGAATTATTCCGATGTGTATTTCAAGTTTCTCCATATTTAGGGGTTTATTTCATATTTGGGGATTTTTTGTTATATTTTGGGGATAATTTATTATTGGAAGGAGCAAACATATGTAGAGTGGTTTCCATGTAATGTGTTTGTTTGTTCATGGTTTAATGGTGATATTTTTTGCAGGTGTGTGTCGACTGTTTGACGGCAGGATGGAACCATCTGCGAGGAAGAGAGCACGGATCGACTGTATCATCCACTGCTCTGATGATGACAGCGATGCTCTGGTGTCACCACAGGATTTGGACTCCTGGAACACATTGCTCAGGGCTGCAGAAATCAGGCAGCATGATCCAGTCCTGGAAGCAGCCAAGGGCCTTGAAGAAGGAGGAATACCACACATACATTATCACCGTAAATGTCGTAGTCTCTTTACAATGAAGAAGTCACTGGATTCTATCCTTGCCAAGGGTGTCAAGATAGAATCAGCAAGCGTCGACCCCAGGAGGAGGGCATCAAGGGATGCCCCTAGTACTAGCAGGGTGTATGCCAAAGTATGTATCTTCTGCGAGAAGTCAAGCAAGTACATAAAAACAACAAAGACAAGGGAGCCACTCATACAGTGTATGGAGCTACGAGCAGATGAGAAGATTCGCAGAGCAGCAATAAGGAAACTCAACCAGAGAATCCTTGGTTTAGTTAGCAGAGACCTTGTTGCTGCAGAGGGTCACTACCACAAGTCGTGCTACAAACTCTTCACAAAAGATGATTTCCCAGCGGCCGCCAGGTCGGGTGCAGGTGAAAATCAGGAAGAAAGCGAGGAAGCACGCTACGAAGAGGTTGAGACAGAAGCCCTCGAGGAACTCTGCTTGTATATAAGGACCAAATTATTCCCCAACCCAGAGGTACTGCCTATGACAAACCTCACATCTAGGCTTGAGAGATCCATGATGTCCCGTGGTATTATCCAACTGAAACCAGCGACAAAGAAACATGTTCGCCGAAAGATTGAAACCGAGTTTGGAGAATAACTACGCTTTGTCCCAGATGAGAAAGGAAAGCTTCTAATCTATCCACGCAGCCTCTCAATGGACGACCTTGCCCGGCAAGCACACAAAATGGCAAAAGACCTGCAAGAAGCAAGAGCAGCTAACTCTGAAGATGTCTTAACCAAAGCAGGAATGCAGCTGAGGAATGAGATCAATAAACAAGATGTGAGTCAGCCATGGCCTCCCGATACAGATCAGAATGTCATTCCTGCAGCAGTCACTCAATTCCTGCACACCCTGCTGACAGGAGAGTGTGAGTGTGAAACTCCCTCTGAAAGAGCTCAACGTCTTGCCACTTCCTTTGGCAGTGACTTGGTCTTTGCTGTTACCAGTGGCAAGACAAAACCACCCAAGCACGTACTGCTGACCAATGCTGTAAAGTCTTTGACAGGAAACACAGAACTGATCCGAACTCTGAATCGTCTTGGTCACTGTGTGTCTTACTCAATGTTTGAGGAGATCGATACAGCCCTTTGTATCCAGAAGCTGGAATGCTCAAAGGATGACATTCCACTGCCAGCAAACATCTACCCTGGTGTGTTCACAACCCTGGCCTGGGATAACATTGACCGACTTGAAGAGACCCTAAGTGGAGCAGGTACTTCTCATAGAGTCAATGGCATTGCTGTCCAGTCCAAGGTTGCAGGCTCTGTGCCAGAGAAAGTCCTGCCAGAGATTACCAAGTCCAAGATAAGAAGCATCACTCAGACATCATCAATGCTGCCAATATACAATGTTGGGCGGCGGGCAGGGCCACCTAGGATTGAGACTGCGTATGTCGACACTACCAAGGAAGTCCAGGATTCAAAGACAAAGAACCATATCTGGCTTCTTAACTCGAATGTCAGACAATGAGGACCAGTCCATCAGCAGTTGGACTGGGTTCAACATCAAAATGCGCAGAGACATTGCAGTGGTTCAGGACACTGTAAGCTACCTGCCCACTATCAATGCTCCCGCAACAGAAATGTCCACCGTTAATGAAATCTTGGAACAAACGCATGCTATCATGCAGTCCTTACAGCTTAACAAGATTGTGTGCGTGTTTGATCAAGCACTCTATGCCAAAGCTGCCGAAGTTATCTGGAAACAAGAGAAGTTCAAGAACATTATCATCAGGATGGGCGTCTTCCACACAATCTGTAATCTCATCTCCACCATAGGAAAGAGGTTTCAAGATGAAGGTCTTAGAGATCTGTGTGTGGAATCAGGTATCATCGCAGAAGGATCAGTGTCAGGAGTGATGAACGGCAAGAGGTACAACAGAGCAGTGAGACTACACAAGCTCGTGTATGAAGCACTGATGAGGCTTGCATGGAAAGGCTTCCTTTCATGGCTAGAAGAAAACCATTCAAGGGACATACACCATCTAGATGAAACACTGAGGACATCAACAGCTTTCACAGCAATGTGTCTCAGGGACTCTTTCAAGAGCTGATGGAGAGTGAATCATGCACACATATCATGAAGCTTTTCCAAGTTTATCTTGAGACCCTCAGAGATGAACACAACCTCTCAGCATTCTGGATGTCATACCTGGACATGGTTGAGATCATGCTGGACTTAATTCGAGCCTCCAGAGAAGGCAACTGGATGCTCCACCTAGGAGCAATCCGACAGATGATACCGTGGTGTTTTGCCTATGACAAAGTGAACTATGCCCGGTTCCTAACCTACTACTATGCCTTGATGTCTTGACTGCCCATTGAACACCCAGAGGTCCATGAACACTTCATGCAAGGTGGCTTTTCGGTCCAGATCGGTAGCAAGAATCCCTTTGGACGGATCCCTGTGGACCAGACAATCGAAGAGACGATCAACAAAGACACCCAGACACCAGGGGGCACAAAAGGCTTCAGCCTGAAAGGCGGAGCTGTCGCCAGGTACTACCTGACATCGGAGTATCGCAGCAGGTACTTAAGGCAGCTCAGGACTATGGTAGTAGGCCAAAAGTATACTGACTTCAGCCACCCAGACCTACAGATGCCCAGGATTAGAAGAGATGAGGCCGATGTCCAATCTTTAGTTCAACTGATGGAGACCAGCTGGTTGAACCCCTTCAACGCAGAGCAAGAAGATCTTGTCAGTTTGTCAACTGCGACTATGGCACCACCAGAAGTTGTCAAAGACCTTCTAGGGGCCTACAGAATAGGAGAGGATGCATATCAAGCCTTCAAGGAAGAGCGCCTGGAGATCGATACGCCAACTATACAGTTTCATGGCACGATGACGAAGACGAAACTGAGAACGTTCACTAACATCAGAATGAAGCCACGCTCACAAGACCATGCCAAGGAGGTTATCTTAAAGGCTGACAGGAACCTATTTGGCCAGATGATCCTTGTTGCCGAGAACAGAAAGCTCAAAATGGGTGATGTCTTGGCTCATCCCCTGGGGCCTTTGCCTTGGGCACTTGCCAGCGGTGATGGGTCTCTCCGCAAGACCAACAAGGCTGCCCTCGCAAAGGAGTTAGAGAGGAATGTTTCTCCTGCAGAAGTGATACCCGAGCCCTCTGCTACCATAATTGATGGGATGAGCCTGGTCCACAAACTGAAGGGAAACGACAAAACTTTTTCACAGCTTGCAGGTACAGCACTGAGTCACGCTGTTCATGAAGGTGCTAAGAGCAGGCGCATTGATGTTGTGTTTGATATCTACAAGGAGACATCCATCAAGGATGCAGAACGAGCCAAAAGAAGTGCAGGCACAGGAATTCATTTCAAGAACATTCAACCTGGGCACAACATCCAGCAGTGGAGAAAGTTACTCGGTAGTTCCTCCAACAAGGCAAGTCTTATCAAGTTCTTGGTAGAAGAATGGAAGGCACCACAGCACAGGGAGAAGCTCAAGGACAAGGAGCTGTATGTCACATGTGAGCAGTGCTGCTTCAAGATCACCAAAGAGCAGTGGGAAGAGGCTCCTGAGCTTAAGTCAACTCAAGAAGAAGCAGACACACGCCTTCTTCTCCATGCACTTCATGCAGCAGAATCTGGGAACAAGTCTGTCATCATCACTGCAGAAGATACAGACATCATGGTGTTGTGTCTTGGCATGTGCCACAAGATCCCATCCCATCTGTTCCAGAAGTGCGGGACGAAGAACCGGACAAGATTCCTGGATATCACCACACTGAGCTGCACACTGGGAGGCAGCGTGTGTGATTCATTGATTGGTATGCATGCCTTTACAGGCTGTGATACCGTCAGTGCATTCGCTGGCCGAGGGAAGATGACGACACTCAAGCAGGTGAAGATGGACAAGACATACCAGCATGCTTTTCACGAACTTGGACGCTCATGGGAAGTGTCTCCTGAACTCTTTGAGAAGCTACAGGAAATCACCTGCCACATGTACCTACCATCTACCCACACAACTAAGGTAAACAAGCTTCGGTATGAGCTGTTCTGTGCAAGACGTGGAGAGGTAGAGTCAAGTCAACTCCCTCCTTGTGAGGACTGCCTCTTCATGCATGCACTGCGTGCAAACTACCAGGCTGCGATCTGGAGGAGAAGTCTTCAGAGCCAGCCATTTGTTGCGAACCCAACAGACTGCGGTTGGATGACAGATGAGGACGGTAAGCTTGCCGTCAACTGGATGCGAGGCTCACCAGCACCAGATGCTGTTATGCAGCTACTGTCTTGCAAGTGTGTGCGGTCATGCGAACTCCCTAAGTGTACTTGCCTCAGCAATGGTCTAAAATGCACGGACATGTGCAGGTTACAGACATGTCAGAACAAGGCTATTGAAGAAGAGCCGGTGGCACAACAGTCAGATTCCGAGTCTGACGTAGATGATATTTAGGAGTAGTAATTTGCCATAATAGTATGTACAAGCCCATGGCATGCTTAGTGTGTATTTACAGGACTTGTATTAAATGTGACAATTACTATATGCATTTTGTTGACATTTAGGCATTCCTGTCCCCAAATTTGACATTTTAAAAAATTTCGGAATTTTCGGTAGGGTATGTCTATTCAAGAAGTGATAACGACCATTTAAGCTACCAATGTGCAAGGGCTATCATATCAAAACATAAACTAGAGACATGTAGCAAGCTAAAAACACCTAAGAGAATTAGTCACCCCGGGTGGTACCGATATCCCAAAATTCGGGTCTTGGCTCATGGACTATATGGTCGGATAATATTAACTTGGCAGCAAATCTCCATCCCAAAGCAAGGTTGTGAATGAAAATGTTGGTGGTGGGGTGTGGAGTAGCTGGGGACATTGAACAATGACATTTTAATTTGATATATTCCCAGAAAAGTTTCATCAATCAAGAAGGCTTGTGAAAAGAAGCACTGCAAGGGCTGCCAAGTTAAATTAATGTAACACGTGCCAAAAACAATGATTTGCCAAGGCTGATGTATCAATAAAGCCTGTAAGTAGTTTATCTATCTATTTTCTCTCTGCACCGTAGCTGATAAATGAGGGCTATAGGGCTTTCCCTTATCTCAAGATATCGTCAGGGTAATTAACTTTGCTCTAAGGATTTTTGGAAAGAACAGATGAAAATTATATACCGGTATGTCATTGCCTTAATTTTTCCGAAATATTTTTTGTTTTTCCCTAGAAAATTTAATCACTTTTAAAAGTTTGGTCACACCCTCTGAGTTATATAATTGAACTAAATGGGTAAATAAGGCCGAATGGTCATGACTGAAATAGGTTGAGCAGTTGAATTGGCTTAGTGGTCGAACTGAACAGAGTGATCGATTGTTTCAGGTCGTGAAATGAAATGAGCTGCTTAATTGAGCTGATAAATTGAATTAAGCCTATTGATCGAATGAGTCGAGAGGTAGAAGTAAGGAGTCGAGCAAGGAAAAATGACCATCCCCATGACACCAGATCCAGACTTTCTCGGAGACCATTTCTAGCACCTTTACCCAAGGATTACAATGGGTAGGATCCAATGGCCCCAGAGCATCCCACCAGAACCAACCATAGAGACTGAGCTGTCCAGATTATTGCCATTTACAAATAGCACGGCATAGGATCCCTTCGATCAGCAGTTAAGGGGGCCCACCTCGCTTTTTTTCTCTTTCTCTCCCTCTCTCTTTGGCTTGTATCCATTCGGCCCCATTCAGCCTACTGTTTTAAGACGTTTAAACCCCATCCAGGTGTCAATATTTTCCTGGCGAGCGGTAGCGAGTCAGCATATATATATATATATTTTTGTTTTGACAGCATACTAAATTTGTAAATTTTTCGATAGAAAAATGTTTCCGGCAAAGCCGGATTTCTCCATACAATGTGGCTCGCTATCACTCGCCAGGAAGAAATTGACACCTGGATGGGGATGAACGTCTTAAAACAGTTGGCTGAATGGGGCCGTAAAAGGAGAGAAAGAGAAAACAAAGCAGGTGACCCCCCTTAAACTGACTGGCGATCATACCACGGCCCGTGGCGTATGGGGTGACAGGCGGGTGGCATGGTAATATACAACTAAGGATAGGGTGGCATGGTAATATACAACTAAGGATAGGGTGGCATGGTAATATACAACTAAGGATAGGGTAGCATGGTAATATACAACTAAGGATAGGGTGGCATGGTAATATACAACTAAGGATAGGGTGGCATGGTAATATACAACTAAGGATAGGGTGGCATGGTAATATACAACTAAGGATAGGGTAGCTTCCTGGAGCACTAGCTCCAGGTTCAGGCCCCCATGTTATTAGGCGGGGAGTGTCAATCTGGAAAAACACTATGCACTGTACCCTCTGGAACCCCACAGGACAAGTCGGCTCCAAGCCGCCAGAACCAGGTTGGGGGAAGGGAGAAGGGGGGGGGGGGGGGGCTAATATTATGTGTCAGCAGGCTGTCATTAGGGAATTATTATTATTATTATATGAGATGCCAAAGTCTCCAACCAGGGTGCAGAAACACCATCAAGATCAATCCACACAAAACACCCGGAGGCACTGGAGAGAGACTACGGCAACTTAGGAAAAAATAAAAACATATACTGTATACTGTACTGTACATATACACAAATTAAACACAGATAACATATTATGCAGTGGAGGATATCAAGCATAAATATAATACAATAAAATAGAATAAAATAAGTTTAAAAAATAGAATTAATGCTGCAAAAAAGCATTAACTCTAGACTTAAAAATGGAGATATGAGCTGAATTGACTAGCTCATTTGGCAACTTCTTCCACAAGTCAACCATGGCCGGCACAAAACACCGTGAAAACTGTGTAGTAGAAAACTTAACACGGCTCATGGCAAGATCATTAAGATTGCTTGTGAATCTAGTTGCACGAGCCCGGACATAGGGCCCAGGCAGAACCCCATGTAAGGGATGCTGAGGGTTGTTAAAAACTTTAAATACAAGACTAAGGGCACCAACTTTACGTCGATGACACAGATCAAGAGACAAATGAGGTAGAATAAAACTGATAGAATTTAGCGACCTGTCAAGCAACTTGAGATGGCAGTCAGCTGCTGACAACCAGACAGGTGAGCAGTACTCGAAATGTGGCAAAATAAAAGCATAAAAAGACTTGATAACTGTGGCGTCACAAGCAAATGTTTTATAAACCTTGCGAAGCAGACCAATTTTTTGGGGAAATGGAAGAGGAGAAAGAACGAATATGCTTTTCAAAAGTAAGTTTGGGATCAAGAGTAACTCCTAACAAACGCAGAGTATCCACATTCTCAATTTGCTCGCCAGAAACTTGTAGATAAGGATGGGGAGGATCCAAGGTACGAGATCTGCTGATGATAATGGAGTGTGTTTTACTAGCATTAAGTTTCATGCCCCAAAGTTCACACCATGATGTAATTTTGGCTAAATCCCTATTCAGAGCAGTAGCAATTACGTGTCGATCTATTGGTGATGCAATTGACGCATATAAAGTTGTATCATCAGCATAGGAGATTAGTTTGTTTTCAAGCTCGGAACACAGGTCAGCAGTAAAAATAATAAAAAGCAAAGGCCCAAGGACACTGCCTTGTGGAACACCAGAAACAACAGTAACAGAAGGGGAATGACACCCATCAATGACCACAGACTGAGATCTTTTCGTCAAAAAATCTTCAAAGATCCTTAAAAAATTGCCACCAATACCAATGAGCTGTAACTTAAACAGAAGTGCTTTATGGTTGACTAAATCAAAAGCAGAACTAAAGTCAATAGCCACGACGTAAGACTCATGTCCCTGGTCCAATGAAGATTGCAAGTCATGGGTGAGTGTCAGAAGTGCATCACATGTATCCAGTCCCTTACGAAAACCAAACTGTGAGTTTGGTATCAAATTATGACTATTACAATAAGAGGAAAGGCGTCTGGGCAAAAGCCTCTCATAGAGCTTGGATAGGATAGGTGTAATGGAGATAGGGCGATAGTCATTAGGAGATGATGAGGCAGTATTTCCCTTTGGAATAGGAGTGATAATAGCCTTACGCCAGCAAAGAGGAAAACTACCTGATTTCAAAAGCAACCTAAACACCACAGCCAATTTAGGTGCCAAGACCACTGCAACCTTTTTAAAAAAGAGAGGGAAAAACCCATCCGGGTCTGTGCCACCATAGGTATCAAGATCCAGCAAGTACCTTTTCAGTTCAGCTGATTTGAATGCCATTGAATTGAGGTTGGGTCTAGGGAAACATGTCAATGGCAAAGACAATTCCTGATTACTCTGATTATTAATACAAATATTAGATAGAATATTGGCCTTCGATAATGGATCAAAAGAGATGGAGCCATCAGAATCACAAAGAGGAGGCATGGAGGAATCTATTCCAAATAAAGAGGATTTCAAAGCGGACCACCATTTATGAGGCTGTGTAGCTCCTGCCAGAACATCCTGAAGATGGGAGTTATAATCCCTCTCAGCACCATCATAAACTCTCTGCGCAGCTGCCCTTTTAAAAACATAATTTTCCCAATGCAAGGGGGTTTGGTTACGCCTCCATAGACGATATGCAGCCTGTTTGTCATCAAATGCACGCTTGCAGTCATCATTAAACCATGCTTTATCCCTGATACGAGACTTAATTGCCTTTGATGGAACTCTTTTGCGAAGGATACCAAGAAGGGAATTGTTGAGAGCTGAAACCGGGTCATGAGATCTTAGTATGTGATTCCACTCAATATTACAAACATCATTACAAACGTAATGGACCTGGACTATAAAACAATCAAGCCGTAATTACAATTTTTTTTCCCTATGTGAATGAGGGAGACAAAAGGCATAACTGCCTGCAGCGAGTGTCTCCCCCAGATTTCAATTATTATGCTTTTGATGATTATCAAATGTTGTCCAAGTTGGTTTGTTGTTATTAGGTTACTAAATGAATGTACTGGCGAAGTTTAGTTGAAGTTCATCAGTTAGTTTTGGAGAAACCTTGCAGTCAAACAAACAGACAAAGTAACAGACATCGACCATTACATATCCACAAACATTATTTGGCGGAGGTAATTATTGATACAAGACACGATTAGTGAGCGTACTTGAATTTTCATATTTTTAATTGTTGTAGCTTAATCAATATAAATCAATATGTTATTAATCAAGTGCACTCAGCAAAACAATGATCTTCACCCTTAGTGTGCTATCATCAGCAGCATCGCCTTTATTGGACCATTACACAACTGGTCTATACCCAGAGTGACAATGACACCTACTGTACTGTATTTGAATCGCCATCGAATCCAAGCGATACACTATAAAGCCATATTTTTCCAAGATGCTTCAAAACTTGGCTTCTAAGGTTACAACATTTAGTATATGTATTATTCGAACTCACGACTGTACCTCAGCTTTATTTTTTCTCTAAGTGTGTGAAAGAGACAAAAGACAGAACTACCTGTGACGAGTGTCTCCCCCAGAGTTGAAAGAGTGACAGGGCCAAAATCAATGAATGTACGAGCCAAAATGCCTTGACACATGGAGTTTGAAACAATTTAAGTCATAGGATGAGGGAAAGATGGATTCAGGGATAGAGTTCCAGAGTTCAACTGTTGAATAGAAGAAAGATTGTGAATATCTTTTCACTTTTGTGTTGGAGAGTTGCACAGAGGAGGGGTGGGATTGTGCTGCAAGTCGGGTGCTACACGTAGAGGAGGTAGTAGAGCTCTGAGGAACACTGAATATTGTACTAGCGGTAGAATAGTGAGAGAGATGCAACAGAGAGAGAGAGAGAGAGAGAGAGAGAGAGAGAGAGAGAGAGAGAGAGAGAGAGATAGCAGAGAATCAGTTAGTGGATAGGAGGTGAGTGAATGAGACAAAATGAATTAATTTCTACTTTGTCTGGAGGTGCTGTGTAAAAGGATCCTCCCAACACATGCGAACAATACTCAGTTCATGGACGCACTGTGCCCCTGTATAGCTGTGCAGGGGTTAAAAAAAACCTGGAGGCGGTTGAGCACATCCAGCTTCAGGGAAGCAGTTTTAGCAAGATTGGTAATATGATCTTTCCAAGAGATATCAGAAGAAAAAGAGACACCGAGAACATTAAGAAAAGTTGAAGGGTTAATTTGTAAGTTGTTGAAGAGTAAGTGATAGTCTTCTGGAAGGTTGTGATGAGAAGACAGATGGAGAAAATGAGTTTTGGAAGTTTGGTGGCTTACAACTTCTTGGTGCAGCTGTATGTATGGATATGAGTGCTTGACGATGCAGTTTTTACCGCCGTGCACTCTCTTGATTGACAGGGCACTCCCTAGTCAGACGCACTGCCAATCATGCCACGGCCTGTGACATTAATAATGGATAATTTATGTCCTGATGTATTGGCTATTGTTGTTAGAGTAATCAGGCATGTTGATCGGGGACTAACATTAATGTTATTCTGGTCAACAATCCTATCAATATCTCCCACATTGACTAAGAAGCGTGTTTTTGTGCAAAATTTGCTTCAAGGCGGTTAACCCTTCCAAGATACGAGGACTCGTTTATTTTTTAGGCTCTGGATATCATTCGACAGTTTTATGCAACTTAGCAATAATTTGCGGGGATCAATACGATTAATCAATACTATCTCACTTAGCCCCCTGACTCCCACTAATTCTTCCTAAGCTGAATATAATCGTCCAGAAGAAACTGCTAACACATATTATAATCTTCAAGATATTAATTGAGCCATGTATGTATGTATTTATATACTCAGGCACATACCCCATAGCTGGGGGTGACCGACTCGAGACAGAGCAAAAAAAAAAAAAAAAAAAAAAAAAAAGAAAAAAAAAAAACACACACATCTAGGTCACCCAGGAGAAAACCCAGAGACCAGGGATCACTAAGGGCACTCCCCCGGCCCCCAACCTCCCGAAGAAGTTCTGGTCACAGCAGGCAGAGATGCAGCAGAGCACACCACAGTGCCCGCCCACCATGCATCCAGACATGATCCTTCATATATACCGACTCCCCGGGCCAGGCTCCTGATGGACTATTATTACGCCGGACCCCCTCTCCCAAACGACTGCATTTTCACTCATCTATTCACTAGCAGTCTCCATTCATTCTTATATATTACCACTTCTCTTGTCTGATCTATAGTCATTCCTCAATCTTCCAACGCTGATACTACACACTCTCTCCATCTCAATGGAGGTCTTCCTACCCTTCTACCTCCATTTGTATCTGACTCACATATTCTCTTTGTAAGCCTTTCATCTTCCATTCGCTCATGTCCATTCCAACACAGCACCCTTCTATCCACTCTGGCCGACAAAGGTTCCTGCTGCAACACTCTCCTACTTAGATCTTAATTCCTCAATCTGTCTCTACGAGTCACTCCACTTATACTCCTCAAGCAGCTCATCTCCATCACATCCAGCTTTCTTCTCTCCTTTGCCTTCAGAGCCCATGTCTCATCCCCATACATCACTGCTGGTACAACTATCACTTGATACATTGTACTTTTAGCTTTTATTCCGAGATTTCTCACCTCTCTGTTTTACCTCCATTTCCATACCTGCGTCCCTGCTTATCATTCCTCCTAGATATTTAAAACACTCCAATTTTTCCAGTATTTCCTCATCCAGCCGCACATCTAGATTCACCCTACGAGCACCTCTATTACACACCATCATTATACTTTTATTGACGTTCACCCTCAGCTTTCTCTTTGACTACTCGCTGCAGTTTCTCCTCAGAATCCGCCACCAACGTTGTCACCAGCAAACAGCAATTGGTTCAACTCCCAATCTCTACCATTCAGTCACAATGTCAGGCGAAAAACACGAAGATTGCTGTATATCCTATGTGCGCCATATTATGCAACCTGCAAAATTTACGTGTGTGGGTTTGAGTAAGCAGTTTTTATTATCAAGCAATACGTGAATAAGATGGTTCTTAATTAGTAATATTTATTTGGCTAGGTATCTCAGCAAAAAACGGCGACTTATCAGATTTCCCTTATCACCTACAGTACTTGTTCAGGTTTAGGTAAGTATTTCCCTTATCACCTACAGTACTTGTTCAGGTTTAGGTAAGTATTTCCCTTATCACCTACAGTACTTGTTCAGGTTTAGGTAAGTATTTCCCTTATCACCTACAGTACTTGTTCAGGTTTAGGTAAGTATTTCCCTTATCACCTACAGTACTTGTTCAGGTTTAGGTAAGTATTTCCCTTATCACCTACAGTACTTGTTCAGGTTTAGGTAAGTATTTCCCTTATCACCTACAGTACTTGTTCAGGTTTAGGTAAGTATTTCCCTTATCACCTACAGTACTTGTTCAGGTTTAGGTAAGTATTTCCCTTATCACCTACAGTACTTGTTCAGGTTTAGGTAAGTATTTCCCTTATCACCTACAGTACTTGTTCAGGTTTAGGTAAGTATTTCCCTTATCACCTACAGTACTTGTTCAGGTTTAGGTAAGTATATTTTTATTACGAGGAAAATGTGAACAAGATTATTTTCCTATAGGTCATTATCAATATGGATCTCGAATTCAAATTAGTATCTTCAGAAATTTAGCGATATAATATAATTGCCTTATTCACAACCCCCTGTGGAATTTTCATAGCATAACAATTTTACTCTCATATGATACACGTCGTTTGGATTCATCATACAGCAATGTATATATTTGTATAGCAAGTATCGGGCCACGATGTCAGAATATCCGGTGACATCTCCTGTTTGTATTATTCTCAGCTCACCTATGATATTCTTCAAGAACAAGAACAACACGAACAGCAAAATCGATTACTTATTAGATTTAATCTTCGACCCAAGTAAATACCCGATTCGGTGGTGAACATTATTGTTTAGTTGACTGTAGAGTTCCCACATGATTAACTATACATAGCTACTTTTATGTATGCCTACGTATCTAATTGTGAGCATATAATAGCCAGTTAGGTATTCAGCCTTAACTTATTCATTTGATTGTTTAAGTTTTGTTTTGTATTTTTGTATATCTCTTTGTATGCATATATTCGGATGCATACCGGTATATAGCTAAAATATTTAAAACATAATAGTTCTGAAACAGCTGGACTGGTGGGCAGCTCTACACGTGTGCACATTTATGATATATTACCTCTTTCCGTAGCGGTGACGTATTTTTATAAATTTATTCTAGCTATATTTAGAAGATTTTGTGAAATTTAAGAAGGATCTGTGGTCGTAACAGGATTAATTAAAATATTTCAGAGCCTGCTAATTGCTGGAGGCCCTTCCGAAACTGAATAAAATCGTCTATTAGTAGCCAGTATAAACTGAAAAGGACGAAACTGGTACTGAATGGGTTAACTCCTATAACACTGATGAGGATTACACTGGCATCATTGTGAGTGTCTGTATAATACTTTGTTATCATTGTGAGTGTCTGTATAATACTTTGTTATCATTGTGAGTGTCTGTATAATACTTTGTTATCATTGTGAGTGTCTGTATAATACTTTGTTATCATTGTGAGTGTCTGTATAATACTTTGTTATCATTGTGAGTGTCTGTATAATACTTTGTTATCATTGTGAGTGTCTGTATAATACTTTGTTATCATTGTGAGTGTCTGTATAATACTTTGTTATCATTGTGAGTGTCTGTATAATACTTTGTTATCATTGTGAGTGTCTGTATAATACTTGTTATCATTGTGAGTGTCTGTATAATACTTTGTTATCATTGTGAGTGTCTGTATAATACTTTGTTATCATTGTGAGTGTCTGTATAATACTTTGTTATCATTGTGAGTGTCTGTATAATACTTTGTTATCATTGTGAGTGTCTGTATAATACTTTGTTATCATTGTGAGTGTCTGTATAATACTTTGTTATCATTGTGAGTGTCTGTATAATACTTTGTTATCATTGTGAGTGTCTGTATAATACTTTGTTATCATTGTGAGTGTCTGTATAATACTTTGTTATCATTGTGAGTGTCTGTATAATACTTTGTTATCATTGTGAGTGTCTGTATAATACTTTGTTATCATTTACCTTTTAGTAGAAACCCCAACACATAAGAGAACATTGTGGCTGAAAGTAACGTAAATACAAATATATATTGCATACTTATCAAGCGTGATAATTTTGGTTTATGCTAAGGATATTGAGGACAGAAGGTATAGTACAAACATTACAGCGAACATGGCTGAACTATAATACACAATGCAAAAGATGGTATATAAGAAAATATGGATAAATGCTACGAACTCACAAGATTCATTTTTAAAAAATGACTTCGAAATTCTTAACACAAGGAACATGGAGAATGAGAACTATAATCTGAATGACAGAACAATAATCTATACTGTTTGTATACTGTAGTTGTATTTATATATTATTAATTCTTTTAATAAATAGATAAATATACGTACAATGCTCGAACCCTGACCACTGAAGTAAGCTTGGTTCTCCTCTGTGAGGATTTTAGAAACGTTAAATGGGATATTGAGGTCTCAGCGATGAACGGGTGAGGTATTCATTGAATCGCCTAACGGTCACATGAAGAGAAAAACGATTTTTGATAAATACACGTCTAGCTGGTAATGTTAAATAATTTTTGTTTTGGTATCAACGAGAGAGCTTCAAGAATAATTATTGAGCTAAAAAAACATTTAAAAAAATAGTAATCCAAGTCTACTTTCCAACGGCAACACGCGATGATGAAAAAATTGAAATATTTGATGAAGATGTAGAAAACCCTATGACAAGACATAAAACTCAATTTACATTTGTGATCGGAAACATTTAAGCCAAAGTAGGCCAGAAAAAAGTAGGCGAAATAGTTATAGGTAACTTTGGGGTACGTAACCGAAAGGATAGAGGAGACATTCTTGTAGAATTTACAGAATGAAGCCGGCTAAAGATCATGAACACATTATCCAAAAGAAAGTCAGTATGAAATGGAGATGGACAAGTCTTAATGGAATAACCAAGAATGAAATAGTCTTTAACCTACTGACAAACCAGATGTTGTGAAAGATGTAACAGTATTGAACAAAGTGAATGTTGGAAGTGACCCCAGTATGCAACACAATCTAGATAGAACATAATAAGAACATAAGAAAATGGGAGTCTGCAGAAAGCCGATTGGCCTAAGCAAGGCAGATCCCTGTCCCACACAACCCCAATTACAAAGCCCAATTATAGGCTCAACACTCTAATACCCTGAGGATCATCTTACCAAAACGGTTAGAGATTAACGCAGGATTACGGGGGTCTGCAGAGCGTTGATTGGCCCAACCCGGCTGATCCCCCTTCACACCCAACCCTTCTCGTCCATATGCCTACCCAAGTTTATCTTAAAGCTCCCTACCGTTTTTAATCCCACTATAGCACCTGGTAGTCCATTCCACCCATCTACAACTCTGTTACCAAACCAATATTTGCCTATATCTTTTCGGAAACGAAATTTATCTAATTTGAAACCATTGGTACGAGTTCTTTCGCTATCACTGAGCTTTAGTACATTTGTCATGTCCCCTTTGTTAATCCCACTAACCCACTTGAACACCTCTTTCATATCCCCTCTAACTCTGCGTCTCTCTAACGAATGTAAACCTAATTTCTTCAACCTTTCTTCATACGGAAGATTTCTAATATTATGGATAATTTTTGTCATTCTACGCTGTACTCTCTCCAATGAATCTATGTCCATTCTGTAATAAGGACACCAAAATTGGACAGCATAATCCATATGGGGTCTCACTAATGACAAGTAAAGTTTTAAGATAACATCAGCAGTTCTGTTACTCACACTCCTAGAGATGAACCCGAGAATCCTGTTTGCCTTATTACGAACGCTTATACACTCTTTTCTAGGCTTCAAATCATTGCTAACAAACACACCTAGATCTTTCTCACAGTCTGAATTTTCTAATTCTAAATTAGCTAGTTTATATTTAACATTTGTTTGCATCTTCCCTATCTTTAATACCTTGCATTTGTCAATGTTAAACTTCATCTGCCAATTTACTGACCATTCATGTAAGGTATCTAGATCCCTTTGGAGGCACTCTATATCGCTATCTGAATCAATTGATCTCCCCATTTTAGTATCGTCTGCGAATTTACTTATCCTACTAGTTATGCCTAGATCTAGGTCATTTTTGTATATAAGAAACAACAGGGGACCTAATACCGATCCCTGGGGGACACCACTTTTGACTGCTCCCCACTCTGACTTGGTACCATTTATGCTGACTCTTTGTTTCCTACCAATTAGCCATGACCTAATCCATCCCAACAACGACCCTCCTATTCCATGTGCCTCAACCTTTCTCATCAATCTCTCATGAGGGACTCTGTCGAAAGCTTTACTGAAATCTAAATATATAATATCATATGACTTGTCACTATCTACTGCTTCATATACCTCTGAGAAAAAGCTAAGCAAATTAGTAAGGCAAGAACGTCCCTGAGTGAATCCATGCTGAGAAGAATTTATTAAGTTAAATTTTACTAAGTGGCTTCTAATTTTCCTAGCAATAATAGACTCTAGCAACTTTCCTATGATTGATGTGAGACTAATGGGACGGTAATTGGATGCTATCGATTTATCACCTTTTTTGAAGATCGGAACTACATTTGCAAGCTTCCAAGCTTTTGGAACTAAACCTGTTTCTAATGACTTGTTAAATAAAAATGCTAATGGGCTACTTAACTCAGCTCTGCATTCTTTTAATACTCTAGCATATACCTCGTCAGGACCAGGCGATTTTTGAGGTTTCAGTCTGTCAATTTCCTTAAGCACATCATTTCTACTTATACTAACTGTACTTAACATATTTTCTATACTATCACTATATACCATATTGACTTCTGGAATCTGTGCCAAATTTTTATTAGTGAAAACGGAAAGAAACTGACTATTTAATGTACTGCACATTTCTAAATAATTTTCTGTTATTTCTCCTATTGAAGTTTTTAGGGGGCCTATTACATCTCTAACTTTAGATTTATATAGTTGGTAAAAAGCTTTAGGGTTATTTTTTGAGTCACTGTCTATCCTTATTTCATAATTTCATTTTGCTTTCCTGATTTCCTTTTTGACCTGTCTTGATAGAGTCTGATAGTATATATGTAAATGATTTTCGCCTTTCTTTATTTTTCTATATATTCCTTTCTTTTTTCCTATAAGATCTATTAGCTTATTAGTCATCCATTTTGGTTGGTTCTGCGTCGATCTAAATCTTCTTTAAGGGATATATTTATTTTGAGCATTGTGGAGTGAAGCAATAAACTGGTTATATGTAGGTGGCAAGTTTAACTCTGGCATATCCTGACTTAATTGCTTAACAATAGGGTCCACCCTTAAGTCTCTTCTTAGGTTGTCACATTTAGCTAAAATCTGGCAAATGAGATTCAAGGAAGATAAATGCAAGGGGCTTCACATCGGAAACATAAATGAGAAAGTAAACTATGCAATCAATGGCACCCAGCTAGAAAGTGTAGACAGATAAACAGACTTGGGAGTTGTTGTTGTTCCCTAAGCTGTCTGGCCGAACAGCCCCGAGTCCCTAAGGAAGGCCATGGCCACGGTCGGGCTTTCCCACAGAGCTCTCAAGGAGTGTAGATTGTGTGGTTGGCATAAGTGGTTGTGTGAAATGCAGTCTTCTATGATGTGTTTAACACCTTACGAGCGGCCTATGCGGTTTATTTATATGTACCGCCCAGCGGGGTGTTTTTAGCCAAAATAGGGCTGTTTACGTGATCATTTTCATGCCTAAATAAGACCCAGAACGTAAAACAAGTATCTATCCCTGAAAGGGCATAAACAGAGCTTTCGAATGACACCATAACGATCCTTTTATGATGGCTAGTTTTCTTGCAATAACCGTGCAACGCGAGTGCAAAAAGCATGTAATTAGGCACTTTCCCCATACAATTCCGTATATAGCGAGTGAGAGAGGGAGGGAAGAGGTGGGATTCGTGTCAGTAGGTTCGCCGCGGTGGTCTGGAGCAGTCATACGCTCGCTACTCTCCTGCCACCACTTGTCTCTCTCTCTCAGCAACATTACGTGCTGAAATTGCCACACGACCTATGTCGAGCGCCGCCACATAGTCCAGCTTTATTTAACTCGACTTATGTTGCTCGCCGCTAATTAAGGGTTAATAGCATGGGGTGCTGTGTTACAACCTGGGCAGGAGTCGACGACGGAGTCATCCAGTCTCTTCTGATAGCTCAGAAGGCCTGGATGGTGTCCGCATCTCAGCCTGGCCAGGTGGACTCTGTCCTCGCGAGGAAGGGAGGATTCAGAAGGATGGATTTCGGTAGGTCGTGCTTGCAGCTGCGTGTTGTCTATGAGTGAGTGGATGGAGCGGTGAGATATATGAGTATGGATGTGCTTCTGGAAGCTGGATTGGGGTGGGCAGGGAGGGAGAGAAGATAGTATTTGTGTGTGATAGTGTGTGCTGGGTGTTGTTTTGATATTTCTTGGTGTCTGTGGGTGTGTTGCCATGTAGTGTAGTGGGTGGTGTTGGTTCGTGGAGGCTGCCGCCAGGAATTGAGTGCCTCTCATGTCCAGATGGTCTTTGACTTTGAGGACTTTGGTTTCTTGATGTAGGTGATCTGTAGGTGAAGTAGCTGTGCAGCCTATGATGATTTTTAGGGCTTTATTTTGGATAGTCTGTAAGGTCTTATGATGTGTTTCAGCTAGGTTAGAAGCCCAGACCGGGCTTGCGTATTCCATCACTGATCTTATGTATTGTTTGTAAACTGTGGTGGTGGTTTCTTTGTTGTGTCCAAATTTCGAGTGGACAAGTGACCTGAGGGCGTTAAGTCTGGGTGTCAGTTTCTTTTTAATGTTTGTGGTGTGCTGTTTGAATGTTATTTGAGTATCATATGTTACTCCTAGGATTTTGGGTGAGTGTGTGTGTGTTAGGGGTATGTTGTTTATGGTGAGTTGCAAGGAGTATGCGTGATCTCCTGTCCAGCTTGTGAGGAGGTTTGCAGTGGATTTGGCTGGGGCTAAATTAAGTTTGTTTGTAGTGCACCAGTCATGTAATGTGTTGAGATAGGGTTGAAGGAGACTTGTTGCTATGGCTGGGTCTTTGTGTGTGCATGTGAGTGTTATGTCGTCTGCGTAGGAGGCTATGTTTATTTTGGGTGTATTGGGTGTATTTATATCATGCATGTACAGATTAAAGAGTGCGGGCGACAGGACAGATCCTTGCGGGACTCCGTTTGGGAAATTTCTGATGCTTGGGAGTAACAATATCAAGTAACCTAAAACCTAGTCAACAATATACATAAGTTGTTAAGAAAGCAAACAAAATTATAGGTTTAATAAGAAGATCTTTTGAGCATAAATCCAAAGATGTAATTCTCACTCTTTACAATTCGTTAATCCATCCACTTCTGGAATATTGCGTTCAGTCTTGGTGCCCCTACTACCAAAATGATACAGACAACTGGAGCGAGTTCAACATAGAGTTAACAAAATGACACCGTGTTTGAGGAGCAAACCATATGAGGAGCGTCTTGAAGAATTGCATCTTTTTCCACTAACACAGCGAAGATTAAGAGGTGCCTTAATTCAAGTTTTCAAGATCATCAAAGGCATCGACAATTTGAATTGCAGTAAGTACTTTACAATCGAACAGTCAAATTACACAAGGGGAATGGTTACAAAATCATTGGTACGGTAAATAATTTAACTTGCATGAATCTAAGAACTTCTTCTTTAATCGAGTTGTCAATATGTAGAATAGGCTTCCCGGAGATGTTATAGACTGCAACACCATTGATTATTTTAAAGTTCGCCTAGACAAGCACCTTGCCTGACACCCACGGATAACTGCATTTGTAAATGAATTATACATTATTTCCTTAGTACTGTATTGTTATCTTATTAACCTAACTGCAGTCACACTTTATTTTATCCTCTCCGAGAAACAGTTGGGCGCTTATAACAGCAGTAACTTAGAGAGCAAGTAGGCTAACCTTGAGGGGTCGCAATACCAGTTGTTGCTCGATTTCCTTCCTTTCTTTCTATGAGGAGATGTCGAGTAGGGCTAAACCTCAAGAAATAAAGAAACAAGCTAGCTAGAAGTATCAAAGCATACTTAAGCACACTAAGAGAAAGGACTGAAGAGTTTAGCTTAGATATTCAGAATAAATATTCGCAGTTGGCAGACTTAGAGGAGACCGTAGGAGAGATTAATGAAAACTTAACCAGAACTAAGACCATCAACACGAAAAAGACTGAATATACCCAAACATTTAATATAACCATAATTGAAGAGACTTTATGAAATGGTGAAAGTATGAAAATAACTACGAGAAGGCTTGGCACAGGGAAAAGTTAAATGGTCAACCTAAGAAACTCAAATGGCGAAGTAACTATCAACAGAGATGAATTAATCAAGGTAGCTGAAGGATATTATAGCATGCTATACTGTACATACAGCAGTGAGGACAGACATTATTCAGGAACATGTAAACATTGACATACCAGTACCAGTACCCGCGGTAATGATAGATGAAGTTAGGACAGCTTTAACAGACACAAAGAGAGGTAAAGCAATCATTGATAATGACAATCGTACTATTGGCCAAATCAAAGATGCAGGCGAGGTTGCTCTTATTAAAACCAACCAAACTATATATATAATGTATGTGCAATGTCGAAAGCTTTCTAAAACCTGGAAATCTGCCAGCTTTTTTCTCTTTCACAAAAAAGGATATGCTAAAAGCCTGAAAAACTATAGTCAATTAGCTTGATTTTTGTTATATAGGAAAGGTTTAACAAATCGTCACCAACCAGTTAAGTAGAACACTAGATAGAAATCAGCCAAGAAAACACGCATGTTTCCGAAGTGAATATTCGACAACAGAATATAATGCAAGTTGTTAACCAAGAAAAACAAAAACAAAAAAACAAGTGAGTTACAGTAAAACCTTGTGAATGGCATTTATAGATTACGAAAACGCATTTAACATTGTTGAAATTTCTGCTGTAATGAGAGTGATTCGAAAACAAACAGTAGAAGAGAATTATGTGGAGGCTTTAGAAAATATATATAGCGATGGGACACCAACAATAAAGCTTCACAAGGAAACTGATAACAATTAAAAAGGAGGTAGGAATGGCCGATATAATTTCACAAAAAGTGTTCACTGTTTGCTAGGGACTATTTTAGGAACCTTGAATGGGACAATAAGGGAATAAATGTTAACGGAGAATACGTAAGTAACCTCAGATGCGCTGATGACAGTTATTTTCAGTGACTCGGGTGAAGAGTTAAAGCAAATGATGGGCCAATTACAAAAAAAAAAAAAAAAAAAATGGTGGGAATGAACATAAATAGAAACAAACCCAAGATAATGTTTAATAATTTTGTGCAACCACAACAAATATTGTTAAAAGATGAGGTGATGGAAGCTGTTCAAAAAAATGTATATCTGGTAAGGTTACTCCAGATAAATCAAGCGAAGGATGGGTATGGGATGGAGTGCATTTGATAAACAGAGCTTTATTATGAAAAACAAGCTACCCATATTGTAAAGAAAAAAGTATGAAACTAATACATCCTTCCTGTACTAATTCATGAATCAGAAACTTTGAGCGTAACAAAGTGTCTAGAACATACATGTAGGAGTATCCAAAGAGGAATGGAAAGAATAATGTTAGGCATAAAGAGACAACAAAAATTAACCTCTTGGATAAGAGAACAAACAGAAGTCAAACATATTTTCATAGTTATTAAACAGAGGAAATGGTTCTGGCAGCTCATATAATCTAGAAAATATGATAACAGATGGACAAACAGAGCAACAGAATGGGAAACTAGATATGGAACTAGAGGGAAGGGTAGACAGAGAACCAATATGGAGGGATGAAATCCAAAAGTTTTCTGGAGTGGGATGGTAGAGGCTAGCATCTGACCGGTTAGAGAGGATATGTTTAGAAGAGAGAGGCCTTTATCCTGCAGTGAACTAACTTTATATATATATATATATATATATATATATATATATATATATATATATATATATATATATATATATATATATATATATATATATATATATATATTGTGGATTGAAGTAAATTTAAGTTAATGAAAATTACACAAAATGACAACAAATCTAATGAGTACAATGGTTGATGGGGGAGAATACAAACTATACAAGCTTGCGTACAGATGAGGAGATATTGTACCAAAATGCAAGATGATACTGAAGAAAGTGATAGTTTGGCACCCATACTAAACATAATAAGAAGTGCAGCTGGGATATTCATACAAGCCTGTAGAGTGTGGCAACTGTTGAATCCCTGACACACGGGTGTGAGAGAGGCAGCAGACTTGTACCCCAGGCTGAGCTGGTTACCATGACAACGGGAGGCAGACAGACCCCTACACACTCCTACCACCATCATCACTACCACTATACAGCCTCACCATTATCACCATTATTCCTCACCAATAGTACGATAATCACTATCACTATACTACCATCATTAAAACCATTCATCTTAATGTCTTCTTCTTCCTTCCCATTAATACCATCAATATACTTTCTCACCGCCCCCCCCCCCCCCACACCATCATTATCACAACTATCATCACTATTTGCTTCATCATTGTTTTAAATATAATAATTGCTATAGTGACTCACCACCATTATAAGAATCACCGTCACATCTTGCCCAATCGTTATGAACGTCTGGTGTGAACCTGCAACGGTTCATCTTGATTCTACATTATTACAGTATCATAATAATACGATGATGGTTCAAATAACTTAAGAGGTTCTATCTATCTATCTATATGCTCAGGCCCAATCCCCATTTTGGGGGTAGCCGACTCAAGACAGAGCAAGAACAGGGAAAACACAAAACCAACATAAAACAACAAATAAACACAGATAAAAAGCACAAACTCACACACATCCAGGTCACCCAGGAGAAGACCCAGAGACCAGGGTCACCAAGGTCGCTCCAGCACTCCCCCGGCCCCCGACCACCCGGAGAGGTTCCGATCTCGGCAGGCAGACATGCAGCGGAGCCAAAGCCACAAGCCCTCCCACCACACTTCCAGGCGCACCATTCATATTAATCGTCTCCCCGGGCCAGGCGCCTGATGGACTATTATCTAGTCCAACTTGCGCCCGACCTCTTACTCCAAACTTAAGAGGTTAGTCCACTCTTATCCTCACAGAAAAATATAATTGTCTTCATCTTTTTATGGGGAAGGTAGTTGATTATTCTCCCTCATGTTTAGTCCCATTAGTTTAGCGATTTTAAGACCTTTCGGCCCACTCCATTATCAATAAATAACTGTCGTTCAATTCACAGTAGACGTCGTTTTATCCTGGCGAGCGGTAGCGAGCCTGTATTTTTAGGAGTAACCGGCCTTCGGCCATGACATTTTTCTACCGAAAAATAAAACAATTTATCTTGAAGGGGGATCTAGAGGGTGTTTTTATTAAGCTTGATGGAGGTCTACGAGGTTACTATAAAATAAGTAAACAAATAATTCTATAGACCAATAAATAACCGCTAACCCCTTAACATACAGTATATATAAGTATTTATATATTAATAACCGCTAACCCCTTAACATACAGTATATATAAGTATTTATATATTAATAACCGCTAACCCCTTAACATACAGTATATATAAGTATTTATATATTCAACTCCAAGGAACACTTTATACACCACTGCAAATTTTATCATATTCATTTGCAATAACGCTTCTGGGGTGTGATTTTGCTTGTTAGAAATATGAACGAATAGGCTATATAGGCTATATAGGCTATATAGGAGGAGAATATGAACGAATAGGCTATATAGGAGGAGAATATGAACGAATAGGCTATATAGGAGGAGAATATGAACGAATAGGCTATATAGGAGGAGAATATGAACGAATAGGCTATATAGGAGGAGAATATGAACGAATAGGCTATATAGGAGGAGAATATGAACGAATAGGCTATATAGGAGGAGAATATGAACGAATAGGCTATATAGGAGGAGAATATGAACGAATAGGCTATATAGGAGGAGAATATGAACGAATAGGCTATATAGGAGGAGAATATGAACGAATAGGCTATATAGGAGGAGAATATGAACGAATAGGCTATATAGGAGGAGAATTTTATGGGGTTGGATCTGGAAAAAAAAAGTAAAGGCAGTGAAACACGCAGTAGCGGAAAATGTAATGGTTTAGATTGTTTATTGTTGCTACGAACTAGACGTAAAGATGTTGAGTTTAACCTTGATTGGCTATGAGGACTTGAGCTTCCCACACCACAGTATTAAGGGGGGGTCACCTGCTTTTTTCTCTTTCTCTTCTTTTCTCTCTTTCTCTGGCTTGTATCCACTGGGCCCCGTTCAGCCAACTGTTTTAAGACGTTTATCCCCATCCAGGTGTCGATTTCTTCCTGGCGACCGATAGCGAGCCAGCATTGTATGGATAAATCTGACTACGCTGGAGACTTTTTTTCAATCGAAAAATGTACAAATTTAGCTTGCTGTCAAAACAAAAAAATATTTATGCTGGCTCGCTACCGCTCACCAGGAAAATATTGACACCTGGATGGGGGTAAACGTCGTACAACAGTAGGCTGAATGGGGCCGAATGGATACAAGCCAAAGCGAGAGGGAGAGAAGAGAAAAAAGGTAGGTGGGCTCCCTTAATCTCACATACCTGTGAATAGTTATATAAACCAATGTGGCTCGAGTCCCCCAATATATCCTCACCAGACTTGCTCGACACTACACATATTTTCTATTATACTATAAACTATACGGTCATCGTGTAGTTTATTATACTATAAACTATACGGTCATCGTGTAGTTTATTATACTATAAACTATACGGTCATCGTGTAGTTTAGAAACGTGGATTATTTCATTTTTTCTATGCCTTTGACCAAAATTATGAATACATTCGTAGGTGTGGAAATAACATTGTATTATGCTTATTATTTATTTGAAATTTTTGAAAGTCATACCAGGGCCAAAAATGACTCGAGAGTCGCGACTTCATCGATCGATTAATTAGTTATAACACCTAACTATAGTTTGTCTAATCCGTCTTAAGTTTGATTAGGTTTGTTTGATTTTCTAATGCTCCAAGCAATACTTAAAGCTTAGGGGGAGACGATAGCACAGTGTATAGCATGGTAGACTGCTGACCAAATGGACCTCAAATCGAGTCCACGCCAAACGTCAGGGTTTTTTCTGAGGTGATATGATCGTTCATGCTGTTCTACAAATATCCTGGCTAGACCGACATATCAAGAAAATACCCCCTATATTGTCACCAATACCCCCTATATTGTCACCAATACCCCCTATATTGTCACCAATACCCCCTATATTGTCACCAATACCCCCTATATTGTCACCAATTCATAGCATAGAAGATGCCCAACCTTATTCGAAGATGCTGTGAACGACCGTATTGCTGCTCTCTCCAAATCAACCTTATTCGAAGATGCTGTGAACGACCGTATTGCTGCTCTCTCCAAATCAACCTTATTCGAAGATGCTGTGAACGACCGTATTGCTGCTCTCTCCAAATCAACCTTATTCGAAGATGCTGTGAACGACCGTATTGCTGCTCTCTCCAAATCAACCTTATTCGAAGATGCTGTGAACGACCGTATTGCTGCTCTCTCCAAATCAACCTTATTCGAAGATGCTGTGAACGACCGTATTGCTGCTCTCTCCAAATCAAGTGACGTGTATAAAATATATGGTGTCGTCATGAAGTGTGGCAAAAAGGAAGCAACCAACACATTGAAGCTCGCTCCCCTGACCATCTAGATTCTAGTGCGACATATATGAAGCACCCAACGTCTCGAAGCTTCGATCAATAGTCTCAGGGCCTCGCAAGAGTAATAGGCTACTGAACAGCCTACATTGGAGTCCCGATAGGGAGAAAGGACTGGAGTTCTCGCAAAGGGGCTCCAGTCCCGACGTTATTCTTGACTTACAGAGTGTTGGCTTCATAATCCAGATAGGTTGATAGCCTCTTAAGTCCAAATTTACCTTACCGACAGAGGCAAAACAAAATATATATACAGTATACATATACAGGTATATATATATATATATATATATATATATATATATATATATATATATATACAGTATATACATATATATATATTATATATATATATATATATATATATATATATAGCATAATATATATATATATATATATAGTGTGAACAGGGTGAAAATGATCGAACGTCGTGGATGTAAACAAGGCTCGGCAATATTCGCCTTCTTCTACACCGCCCCACCACTCTGGTAATATCGTAATATTAAAACACGACAATAAATACGATCAAAACTCACTCTGATGCTAATCCGTTACCAAGACTTGCCCGTGAACATACACATATTTTCATGGTAAAAAAAAAAGGTGTTTGGAGCGTTTTTTTATTGAAAATATTAACAATCACGCGTCTCTACTCTACACAAACACCTAATATACTATCTACAATACACTACACCGTTATCAGACCATATATTAACCCGGCAAGCGCGATAGGCCTCACGGAAGGCTTCCTATAGGGAACGCGATAGGCCTCACGGAAGCAGGACCATAAAAAAAGCCTTCCAAAAAAAAAAAGGGCCTATCAAAACAAAGGATTTTGTCTCTAGGTGAGATAATTCCCCTCTAGTACTCATCCATGTGTTTCTCACCCCTCCCCCTCCCCTCCTTCCCCACCTTATTCCCCCCTCCCCCCCCTCCTCAATTATCACCTATTTATCCACTTATTATCATCATTTATCGGTTATTTTTCTCTCCCGCGATAATGTAGCACAAGTGGGTTGCATAAAAGATCGTTATGCAACACCCAGACACCGGCACACACCGCCCCGCTCGTCTCAGTTGACTCCCAGACAGCGAGAGGGGAGGGCTGCCTGTGTCTCTCTCTCGCCTGAGATTATGACCGGGTGGCCAATATCTTCGTTTTTCACCACCCAAATGCTTTTCCCACTTATTTTAGCACTCTTGAAGGTTCATATATACATCATATATGTAAAATAAAAGAATACCGAAAACAAATAATGGTTTATATTGTAAATATAACGAATTCTGTCAGAATCCCGGGCTAGAAATGCACAAATAACTACTCTAGCACCTAGGTCTATATCGCGCTTGTCAGGTTAACAATCACGCGTCTCTACTCTACACAAACACCTAATATACTATCTACAATACACTACACCGTTATCAGACCATATATTAGTACTCTACACAAACACCTAATATACTATCTACAATACACTACACCGTTATCAGACCATATATTAGTACGTATACAGCCATGCTATAAAAATAATAGTTACATCCATAACTTTAACCTGGCTTATCATAAATATAAAACAAATAATAACTTCTTGGTATATTAGGATATTGCTTATATATTAGTTCAATCTTTCATGTTTCGTCCAAAAATAGTTTATTTTAAATCAGAAAAATATTAAAACAAAAAAACGTGAATTGAGCAAATTATTATTGTTCACCGTCAATGTATACTATTTGGAAATTTAACATCTTCACATACACTATTTATATCGTAAATTTCTCGTTTAAACTATTTTAGACAAGTAAATATACATGTATTATATTTCAAAAGAAGCTTTTATTTCAATATTAGGCGCTGATGATGATACGAGGATAGTATCGATAGTAACGTTAGAAATATATCAAGATGTGGTTCCTTTCACTGGTGTTTATCTTCCTCATACGTCTGCGCTTCCAAAGCTCAGGAACACTAGCGGATATATACTGTATATATATATATATACTGTATATATATATATATATATATATATATATATATATATATATATACTGTATATATATATATATACTGTATATATAAATATATATATATATACGGTATATATATATATATATGTTAGTAAAGCCAGGTAATAAATTTTCTTTATTACATACGAGGTTGAAAGAAATGGCAATTTCTGCGTTGGAAATTTTATTATTCAAAGTTTCAAGGTCTCTGATGAGTTTTCGCTGGGTGGCAGGAAGTAGATGAATGAGATTAGCAAAATTCATGGTGGTACAGGGTTACATTAATGTACATGATGATATAGGATATACGACGCGTTTCACTGGACAACCAGCATTATCAAGTAAGGATAGAATGATATAAAAGATAAACAGGAAGGGTATATATAGAGGGTGGAGGATCAGAGGAGGCGAAATCAAGGGGCAAAAGTCTGCTATTGGTGGAGGGGTATTCTAGGAGAGAGAAAGATAGAACCGCTTCACGCATGCGCACTGGATGCGGGATGGTGGTGGTCGGTTGGCGGGGTCGAATCTGATTGGCTGCGTGTCGAGGGGCGTCGCCTAAGTTGCGTAGTACGTGTGGCGCCGGCAGAAGACGAAGCTGAAGGAGGTAGCGCGGGGGGCTGCGTCAAGGGCACCGGGGGGCAAGTGGAGGCGTTAGGTCCTGTAGGAAAGTGCCTTTTGGCAGAAGGAAGGATCTGAAGGTCCAGAGTTTGGTTGTTGATGTTGGGATGTAAGGCTTGGATATATAATGCTTCGAGTATAGGTATTCTCCTTGGGTCAATTTCTTTATCGAGTATGGTGGTGTGTTTCTCTAACTCGTTGCGTGTGAGGTGGGGGTGGTTAGGGATGAGATAGTGGTCTTTGATGGCTCCAGCCTGAAGGTGAAGAGTTAACCGACGTGAAAGATGAGTCTGCGTCATACCAATATAGGAATGAGGTTCACAGTCCTCATAATTACAGGTATGTTGGTAAATGACGTGATCGTCGGTCATCAGGCTCTTTATCTTGGTGGAAGCTGGTTTGTTGCGGAGAACGAGGTTGGAGGTCTTGGGGGATTTGTAATAAATTATTAATTTGATTTTGTTTTCCGGGTTGGTTGGGTGGACATGTTTGGAGATTATTTCTTTTAAGACGGCCTCGTCATTTTTGTGTTCAGAGGACATAAAATTGCGGTAGAAGATCTTAATTTCATTGGGGGGGTCAATGTTGGGAGGGCTTTGGGTGTACCATTTTTCAAGATGGTGGTTGATGGTGCTGAAGATGTCGGAGTTGGAGTATCCGTTATTTACTAAAACTTGGGATAGTCTTTCTAGTTCCTGGTGGGTGTCGGCCCAGGTAGAGCAGTGCGTGAGGGCTCTCCTTACATAGGCGGAGATGGCCTCTTGTGCTGTAATTGTGTATAGGGTCACAGTGCACCCGTGTATCAAATATGTTTCACATACATGGGGAGGTTCAACTCATACTGTACTTCTCGAAAGAGTGGAGTCAAAAGCAATTTGTCTCATCACTCACCTTCTCTTACTAAGTCCCTACAATCTCACTCTACACTCCGCAATGTTGCATCTCTCTCACTCTTCTATGCTAATACAATACTTAATGTTTTTCAGAGCTCTCTCCCCTCCCTTACAGAGAGTAGGGGGCACTCGCCTTTCAATACACTCCAACCCCTATTCCATCCAACTCTCAAACACAAGATTGAACACATTTTTCTAGTCTTTCTTCTACTCAACAAGCAAGCTTTGGACCTCTCTCCCTCAATCTGTTTTTCCCTCATATTATGACTTGAACTACTTCAAGCTTTGCATGTCCAGACATTTTGACTCTAATGTACATTCTTGATTTTGGCTCTCTGCCGCTCTTTCAATTTTGCGGGAGACACTTGTTACAAGAAGCTTTGCCTTTGGTCTCCTTCGTTTACATAGAAAAACAATGTTATTTTGCGAATTGTGAGTGGAGACATTCCTAAAGGTCATAATCATGTATAAGTTAGTCAAAATGTTGCTCATTATCTCACCAATCACGGGGGCAAAAGTAATTGATAATATCTATCTTCCTGCATTCTGTATTTAATTTCGTTAGCCTATCCAAACAATGCGGCTTAAATGAACAACGTCCTTATTCATATCTCACCTCTGATAATCCTCAACACCATCATCAACAACAGCAATAAACTGATCTCTTGTTAGACTCCGTTTATATAAAAAACTATCCAGATAAAAGTGACTTAACCCGAAATAGGGTGCCTCACCGGAATCTGGCTATAAACTCCCGAATTCTCTTTTTTTATGGTAGTTTAACTCCATCAGACATATATGACGCGATCGCGTCATATGGAACTTATAACCAAAAACTCATATGACGCGATTGCGTCATTTGGACTTCTCTCTGTACCTCTCCAATAAGTTTATGACGCGATTTTGCGTCATATGAGCTCAGTAAGTCCGATAAGTTACCATACGATAAAACCGTTGGTGGCAACCTCAGCCTCCTCCGATAATTCTAACGGCCGCAGTGTTGTTGTGAGTGTAGTGCGAGGCAGTGGCAATGATCCTGGGGCTCCCGCCTCATCGGACTTATTGGAACATAATATGTCTGAGGGAGTTAAACTTTTATCACTGGCAGCTTGCTACTTTATTGTCAACTCGTCCCTTAAACCAACAAACGAAAACAATGTACGTATACCATACTGTACATAAGGGGAGACAGACCGTTTTTCTGGACCCCCTTCTCCCTAATGTTTAGCCCCACTAGTTTTGAGATTTTAAGACGTTGGTTCCATTAGTTTGGGAAATTTATGACCTTTCACCCCATTTTTTTGTCAATATTAGGACCCTTCGTGCCATTTAGGTGTCGATTTTTTGCTGGCGAGCGATAGCGAGCCTTTGGCCGGGACATTGTTCTGCCGAAAAATGCACAAATCTCTCTTGAAGGGGGGGTGATTTTCTAAGCTTGATAGAGGTCTAGGGAGGAAACTAACAACATATATATTAATACATGAATTAATAGACCAAACAAACACCCACTGGCCCCTTCAAGGAGCGCTTCACCACAAGCTGGATACGATATTATAGAGAACAATTAGTATTAGCAGTTACCCAATTATCACAATTAGTATTAGCAGTTACCCAATTATCACAATTAGTATTAGCAGTTACCCAATTATCACAATTAGTATTAGCAGTTACCCAATTATCACAATTAGTATTAGCAGTTACCCAATTATCACAATTAGTATTAGCAGTTACCCAATTATCACAATTAGTATTAGCAGTTACCCAATTATCACAATTAGTATTAGCAGTTACCCAATTATCACAATTGAATTGTCTCCTATATAATTATATAGGATGATGTTTTGCATCCTTTGATTTGTTTTATTGATACTTTTATTGTAAGTGTTTAGTTGACTTGCTATAATTGACCACTTGCTAATTTAGGTCTATAAGGAAGTTGAAGCTCCAGCCGTCAATATTTAGCAGAATTACCAGCTAAAATACGGTCATATTACATTTATGAATATATAAAACCAAATTGAACATATTTGTTATCCATCAGAGACCTACATTATTATTGCATTTCTCTTTAATATCGATGTTCACGGCTCCAACTAGGATATAGCCTGAAACTTGCAAGTGGTCAATTGTGCCAACCTCTTACCATCTTTCCCCGTGGTACTTGACACCTGTTACTTCTGAAAATCCATACGGAACTGATTATAATGGTTAAGGGGGGATGGCCCGGTTTTCTGGACCCCCTTCTCCCTAATGTTTAGCCCCACTAATTTTGAGATTATAAGACGTTTGGCGATTGTAACACCTTTTGCCCAATTTTGTTGTCAATTTGAAGACCTTTCGTGCCATTTAGGTGTCGATTATTTCCTGGCGAGCGATAGCGAGCCTGCAATTTTAAGAGGAACCGGCCTTCGGCCGGGCCATTATTCTACCGAAAAATTTACAAATTTATCTTGAAGGGGGGACTAGGGGGTGTTTTTCTGAGCTTGATGGAGGTCTAGGGAGGAAACTACACACAAAAAAAACATATGAATAAATGAATTAATAGACCAAACAAACGGCCATTCTCCCCTTAAATAGTAGCCTAGATATATATAGCACATGGACCATTGTCAAGCGACGAAAAGCAAACCCTGTTGCTGTCCGAGAAGCATGAACCATTATGTGACAAATCCTGTTGCTGTCCGAGAAGCATGAACCATTATGTGACAAATCCTGTTGCTGTCCGAGAAGCATGAACCATTATGTGACAAATCCTACGCTGGTAGGCCGGTTCCGTCACGCTGTCTTAAGGGGGATCACCGTTTTTTTTTTTTATCTTTCTAGATCTCCCACTCTCTTTGGTTTGTATCCATTCGGCCCCATTCAGCCTACTGTTTTAAGACGTTTGCCCTCATCTAGGTGTCAATATTTTCCTGGCGAGCGGTAGCGAGCCAGCATATATATATATTTTTGTTTTAAAGCAAGCTAAATTTGTACATTTTTCGATAGAAACATGCCTTCGGCGAAGCCGGATTTCTCCATCCAAAAAATCGACACCTGGATGGGGATAAACGTCTTAAAACAGTTGGCTGAATGGGGCCAAATGGATACAAGTCAGAGAAAGAGAGAAAAGGAGAGAAAGATAAAAAGAGTAGGTGACCCCCCTTAACATTTTAAGTACGATGACGACTTTCTTTATTCTACCTGTTCTTAAACACATTTATTGAAGTTAGGAAGAACATGTGAAAATACAGGGGTTAATTTATATTTCACCTCTACGATTATCAGCTATCCGATCAGTATCTCGCCATAAATCCCTGACTGACTGGTATTATTAAATTAAATACGTCTCTGATTTGGGGATATCAAGCTGAGATTCTCTTCTATTCTCCTTTGTCCAATCTCTCAGTATCCCTTTTCAATCCCAAACGATCAAAATGCAGACAATGGAGGATCAGTATATTTGTTTTTCCTTGCATTCATGTGCATACTTTTAGATGTATGTGCAAATTAGCAGTTATAGTTAAACGTCTTAATGTTTACAGTGTGATTGGTGGAGTAGTTTTACCTTACAAGCTTGTGGTAATGTTTGTGGTGTGGTGGGGTGCCGACTGTTGACAGTCAGGCGACAACCAGTGTTGACAGGGGGTAACTTGGGGCGGCAGCTGGTGCCAGTGAGGGGGTCAGGGGAAGAGCAAACACCACCATATCTTATGACACTCTGTTGATAGATGCCTAGTGTGGGAGAAAGGAAGAGGAAATAGAAGTAAAATAACACATAAACCATCCATGAATTCCAAATATTCTCAGCTATAGTCTATATTTGCTATTCGAGTTTTTTAATCTTTCGACAAACTCGTACAAGTAAGTTTTAAATTATCGTTTCCACGGTTATAATAGCCATTTGAAGGAGTAGGGAAAATATATTTTTGGTTTCCCTAACTGTATACAGTATATAACTTGCCTTATACTAAGCTTCTTCTAGTTACGGTATTCAACTTTGATGTTTTTGTAAATATTTATAAGGTGGTAAGTTGTGTCTCTCTGATTGTAGTGAGTCCGGCGACAACTGTGATGAGAGGACACAAGGTGGAAGCTTTTGTCATCGTCTGTCTTTCAGTGTATTCGATTCTACCTTAAATAAAACACCACAAAAATCATTGTCTCTATTTAAATTCACCTGGCATTATCTATTTTGTAACACATCTTGAGAAGGGGCTAATATGTCCTCCTTTTCTTGCATTCGAATCTAAGAGAGACGCTAGAATGATCTGGCTGGAGTTCTAATAGATGTGGAGTAAATAGAGTACAACACCAACGCGAAATCCGTGACCAATACATTCTGAAATGCTATAAAACTGGAATACATTTTACTCCTTTGCCGTTTTCTGTCTTGTCCCTTTCACCCTCTGACTACGAATAACCATATTTGGACTTCAAATATTCAAGTAATGCCATAATACAAATAAACGCCAAATTCTATTAGTGGAACATCTACTCAAGGAAGTTTTAAACCTTTTGGTTGAAACATGTCCTTCCTATTTACAAAAAATATATATATCGTGTGATGTTAACCATTAAAAAGTGATAGTGATTTATCGTACGGAAAGTATAATTTCTTCTAATATGTTAACACAAATGAGATAACGGGCGTTTCTAGTGATAATGTGGTGAACACATTCAGAATTGGGAATATAATAAATAGCCACATAGGCACATGATAAGGAGTTGCTGAAACTCATGTTTCATTTGCCTGGCTTCCTCAACTGTTTCTATTTGTGCCTCACCTACACAGAGATAAATCTAGCTACCTCTCACAAACACCCCCCCCCCCGCCTCCTATTCATTTCACTACACTTAACAAGCACACCAGACTTCTTTCCCAAACATGTAAACTACCTATATAAACTATAATGTACTTTGATTTAGGCTCTGTCACTCTTTCAATCTTTGGGGGAGACATTTGTTACAGGCAGCATTTGACTTTTGTCTCCTTCGTACACATAAAACAAAACAAAACATGATAAGACACCTCAAACAACATCGTTTCCTGAATATGATTTTTCTTTCATATTGAGGTGCAGAGAACGTGATTGAACCTTTGACTTGATGAGGCTTTCCCATATATTAATAGTTCGATTATCGTTAGCGACAGTAGGCTACACAACAAAAAATAATTAAAGTAAAACACAATTTCTAGGTAAAGCTAAACCTTTGGTTATCAGCCCTACCTGCTAAAATTAATGGAATTAGTCTAATGTTGGTCCTCGGGTTGGAGGGATTAAGTAAGCAAGTAAATCGACGCCAGATACGAATGCCGACCGTGCATGCACATACACACACAAACACACACTCGGCTGCACACAAACTAAACGCATACACAATCCCAACCACATAGGCTAAGTACCAACTTCACTAACATAGCCAGATGAATTGTTCTGTCCTCTTTTTTGAAAACATGACAATTCAAACACATGACTAATTATCAGCTGCAATGGATAACTCTCATTTCATGCATATATTATTTCCTTTCATATATATTGCTCTCTTATATATACTGTATATATATAATGGGGACATACGCCGTGACAGCGCATAGCCGCACTCACCCTCCAACACCACTCCAGGGGATCCTCCCGGGTGAGACTCCAGGCCCATATTTAGGATCCTATAGCATGATTGGCCAACTTGCCTCAGCCATGAGTTCAGTGGTCTTACCCTAGGCCTCCTCCACTTAGGGGGGTTGTCTTCTGTAGAGACCACCTGGTGAACAGGGCCTGCTTTAAGGAGGCGAACCAAATGCCCATATGGCCGAAATTGGCATTCACGGACCATGCAACTAATATGTCTTGAATCAGTTTCATGGAGTAGTCGCTGGTTTGAGACTTAATCATTCCAGCAATAGCCCATGATCCTGCAAAGATATTTTGCACCAAAGGGGTTGATGCGTCTCTTCAACTTGCTGTTAGCTGCCCCGTTTGGCCGTCTGCTGAATGATGCCGTAAAGAACCTTCATTAAAAAAACGAGGCCAACAGTCATCAGAATGGGAGGACACTTAAATCTCTGAAGAAATACAAACCCAAGACAAGCAAAATCATCAAATACATGTGGCGAGCATCAATTATATCAAGAACCACATCTCTAAAGGTCTTCTACGTGAACGCTCGAAGTATACGCAATCAATTTTCAGAACTAGAGGAACTAGTGTTTACAGAAATTTTTGATGTAATCGGCATAGCAAAATCTTGGCTAAATACGGAAGACAGCGACCTTTTAGCAGAGTTTTCACTTCCCAGCTATGTAATGTTTGAGAAAAGCAGAGTTATTAAATATGGAGGTGGCATTATATTTTTCATCAAAAAAAGTCTTAGCCCAATTCTCTTGTCAAAACCTCAAATAGTAAATATTGATTAATCTTATGTGCTAATGAAAGAAAAATAAAGGAACAAAAATAATCCTGGCAGTAATATACATGCCCCAGCCCAATCAGTGCAATCTGACCAAGACATTTGTGACCAAATTGCAAAAATAAGTAACATACACTATACTATAATTTTTGGCGACTTTAAATTACTAGTGACCAAGTGGGGCGACACTCTTACTTCACACTCTGGACACGATCTGCATGCCAATCTACAAAAAAGCTACCTTCATCAATTTGTTCAATCTCCAACCCGTGGTAATAATGTTCTTGACCTTGTACTTGCAACAAAAGAAGAATTGATTGATAACGTGACTGTTGATGATGAATTCTGCAATAGTGACCACTGTATGATCACTTTCAGTATAAAATTTAATAGCAATAAACTCAATACCAGCAATGAGAAAGTTCCAAACTTCAAGCGAGCAAATTTCCATAAACTCAGATTTTTTTTTAAAGAAGCCAATTCGAGTTTTCTAAAGAATAATGAGATAAACCAATCATGGACAATTTTCAGAGATTTACACAAACGCAGTACGCGAGTGCATTCCATAAAAAAACAGAAGATCTGCACATAATAACAAACCTAAATGGTGAAATAGAGAAATAACTGAATGTTTACTCGCTAAAAAGAAGGCTCATGAGAGATTACAAGCCTCCGATAACGATAAAAATAGACAGGCCTTCAGAGATCTACGACGTAAATCCAAAAGGTTAATAATTAGATTAAGTAAAAACACTTTGGAGTTAAATGTTGCGAATCAAAGCAAGACTAACCCAAAAATAATTCTACAGTTACATCAGGAAGAAGAAAGTGGTGACTTCAACAATTGGACCCTTGATAGATGAAAATGAAGATTTTACCAATGAAGATGCCAAAATTAGTAATACTCTCAACAACTTCTTTGCATCAGTCTTTACATCAGAAGCCCTAAGTGACATCTCTACAGTACCGCCAGTACAGACAAACAATTTGGAAGTTCTTAGAAATATTAGCATTACTGAGGCAGAGGTAAAATATGTTCTGAACTTTTCAACTCTAGCTCTTCCCAAGCTTTCTGACATATAGCCAAGAACCTCTCCAACAATTTTACTTCCTCGCCTTGCCCTCCTCTTTTTCATTCTGATGGCACTACCGTCACTTCTTCCACTGACAAAGCTGAACTCTTTGCTCAAACTTTTGCTAAGAACTCCATCTTGGATGATTCCGGTGCTATTCTTCCATATCCGCCCCTCTTTTACTTACTTATCCCTAATATCATCATTTCTTCTAAAGATGTACTTTCTGCCCTCTCTGGGCTTAATAGTAAGAAGGAGTATGAACCGGATGGTGTTCCTTCTGTTGTATTAAAAAACTGCCTACGCAAACTCTTTTGTCTCTGTCTTTCCTCTAACGTCTTTCCTTCTTGCTAGAAGTTTGCTCTTATTCAACCTGTCCGAAGAAAGGTGACTGCACTTAACCCTTCAACTATCGTCCAATTGCTCTCATTTCTTGCATCTCTGAAGTTTTTAAAACTATTCTTATATCAAACTTTCTTAAGCATTTATCTTCCCATAATCTACTTTCATATCACCATTATGGTTTCCTTAAGGGCCACTCTAATAGTGATCTTCTTGCTTATCTTACTAACTCTTGGTCATCCTCCTCTCGAGACTTCGGTGAGACTTTTTCTATTGCGCTAGAGGTGGCTTGATATATCGGAAGCCTTCGATAGAACCTGGCACAAATCTCTAATTTCCAAACTACCTTCCTTCGGTTTATGTCCCTCTATCTGAGCCTTTGTCTTTAATTTTCTTTCAGTCCGCTCCATAGCTGCAATTGTGGACGGCCATCGCTCACTTCCTCAGCATATCAACTCCGGTGTTTTCAGGGTTCTCTCCTGTCTCCAATTCTCTTTCTGATACATATTACTGATCTCCTCAACTGTACCTCTAGTCCTCACCACTCATATGCTGATGACTCTACCTTACACTCCAAAACTCACATAAATGGGCCACAGAGCGCCTATCTTCTGATCTATCAATTATTTCTGATTGGGGCAGAGCAAATCTTGTTACTTTCAATGCCTCCAAAACCTAATTTCTCCCTCTATCTCTCCATCACAATCTTCCGAAAGACTATCAATTATTCATCAACAATACACAAATCAACCCTTCATCTTCTCCCTACAGTATATTCTAGGTGTATCTTTTTTATCCGACCTTTCTTGGAAAGATCATATTACCACTCTTGGTAAAACAGCTTCCCATAAGTTAGGTGTGCTTAATCGTCTCCATGGGTTCTTCACCCCTGCACAGCTTCTTGCTTTGTATCGGGACACAGTGTGCTCCTGTATTGAGTAGTGTTCGCATGTGTAGGGAGGCTCCACCCATACCTCACTTCTCGAAAGAGTAGAGTCCAAAGCATTTTGTCTCATCAACTCACTTTCTCTTACTAGTTCCATACAATCTCTTTCTAGATGCCACAATGTTGCATTTCTTTCACTCTACTATCACTATTACAACAACCAGCTGTGTTCTTCAGAGCTTTTTCAGTGCATACCCCCTCCCTTGCATTGAGTGCGAGGCACCCGCTTTTCAACACAGTCCCACTCCTATTCTGTCCAGCTCTTCAACCCAAGAATAGGCAATTTTTTTTAGTCTTTCTTGTACTCAACATGTGAGCTCTGGAGCTCTCTCCCTCAATCAATCTTTCCTTCATCCTATGACTTAAACTTCTTTAAACTTCATGTGTTCCCAACGTCCCTTGAATTCTGCCATGTCACTCTTTCGTCTTTGGGGGAGACATTCGTTACAGGCAACCTGCCTTTTGTCTCCTTCATACACATAGAATCAAATATATATAATCTCTATCCCCTGTTGATTATAGGTACGCCAAAATCATGACCCCTAATCTGATATAACTCAATAAGGACTATAGCATTTTTTTTTCTATATTCCAACTACTTCCCTCTCGGCTATAGGCTGAGAGCCTGTACATTCTACGGCTCAACATGGTGAACCCTGTGAGGTCTCGTTCTGGTCTTGGGAGTGAGACATGTAAGGTACCCACCCATGGCCCGAAGCAGCCCCATCTCTGAAGCTGCTTCGCCTCCGTGCTTCACTGTCTCACGCCCAAGACTCGGACCCTCACTCTCAGAACGCCTCCTATTGAGCAATCAACTCCTAGGCATTGCCCCCCTGTAGCATATTTAGAATATGGGAATATTCATGCAGTGCTATTTAATCAGGGAACAACGAGGGTATGTGAATGTCCACACCTATAAACCGGTAAAGTATTTCCAATTGGTAGAAATAACAACTCAATTTCTGGAGTCCTTTTTGAGTTATGAGAGGTTGGTTTCGGGATTTATGGCCTACTTATAATGGACAAGGTATAGTTATGCTGTGTTATGATTCTATTCTAATGTTTTCCTCCCTAATAAACTGCTGATCGAGAACAGTGTTGTGAAGTGGGCGGAACTGGATTCAATAATTAACCGTGTTTTGGTAATATGACTGGAGAATATATAGTCAGAAGGAGAACTGAAGCAAGTTAGCATGCACGTAATGGTGAAAAAATATATCCTTCAGTGGTCGATGTCGGCAACGATAAGTTAATAAACAGAGAAATACAGTTGCTTATCGTGCAACACAGTACATGAAAAATATATAACGACAGACCAATCAACTAACTCGTTACACGGGTGATTAATCGTCTAAGCATCCACTGAATTAAGCCTGAGCAGACTTCATCATGTACAGTACCTGAATACGTGGCTCTTTTCAGTTGAGATTGTCTATTTTTCCGAAAAAGTCTACAGAAATTATGTTTTTTCCGTCTAAATTAGATTTAATAGTCTTGGACATATCAAAGACAGTCGCGAAATGTTGCCCGAATAAGGTGGTCTGTCCAAAGTTGCTAGATACAATGCTAGTGTGACTCTGTAAATACCAGACGTTTTTGTAGACTTGGCAGGGCTGACCAGTGGTTACAGACACGCAAACAAATATGATCACAGTCACAATTTTAGTTATTTTGTCCTAACTGATGATTATCAGATCAAAGGTTGAATCAAAAGCATGTTATCATATGTGTTATTATCCATGGACTAGATAAATATTGTACATGTTCCTAGAGAAGAAATTACTATAGCTATACTTGTCCAAGTGATATTGTTTTCCAAAGCCAATTTCATGGGGTGCCATTTTGTGAAATATTGGCATTTTCCCTAAGGACTATGTTGTGTTTGCTTAATAGAGCGAATACCAAAGATAAAATAACGCAAAATAGTGCTGGACTTGTCAACCTGTCGTTACTGTACTGGGGCCGGTGAGCCAGACCAGGAGGACCTTGTAGACTCACCCCACCCCTTGAGCTAAGACAACATTCAGTTCGATGACACTGTTCTTGCATTTATTGTGGCTCTCAGTAGATGATTTATATCAGTTTAGGAATCTCGGAATCAAAGAAGCGCTAACTCTCTCGATAAACCCGACTCCCACAGGCCCTTCATAAGCTATATGACATCATCTAATGATTGCTAGATTAATACAAATAGAGGCTAAATCTTAATACAAACGATCAATTGATCCTGATCCTGTGTAAGCTATTTTTTGTCGATGATTAATGTGGGACTGAGTGAATGTACGTTTGTGCATATGTGAGACAGAGAGATAGCGTAAGTATGTGTGTGTGTTTGGGTGAGTGTATGTGTATGTGTGTGAGGGTAGGGGGGGGGGGGGGGTGGGGAGGGGGGGGAGGAATAAGCCATGGCAGCAAAAACAAATTCCACCACATATCCTCACCACTACCACCGGCTTCTGTTTCAGCCCCTGTACTTCATGTGTTTTGTTTTGTTTTATCTTGATGTTAAGCCCCTAATACTGTGATAAGTATAAGCAAAAACGAGGTTTGGCACTAAAGAGGAGGAGGTGTACCATAAAATACTGTGATTTTAGTCTTTCATCCTTCGTTATACAGTTCATTAGAATAACTGTTATTGTCCTCATTATCCGTGTTCTTAGATGAGTACTGATCTGGTATTCCAGTTTAGTTATATAATTTGTTTTAGTGTTGCAATTCTTCTACTTTATTATGTAATTAGTGTCTACCATTAGCTTATATTCCTTTTTATTTTACTCCGTAATTTAATGGGTATTAATTAATCTACATAGTTTTGAGATACATCGTACTTGGGCATACACAAAAAAATAAGCCTGTCTGCGTCAAATCCCCCATAAGATTCATGCTTTTGTATTTATTTGCTTCTGCAATTATATATGTATCTACATCTAACTGACTCAAGATTCACTCTGCACAGAGGGACAGAACAATAATTGCTCCCTAAACCCTGCAACATTACAGTTTCACCAGAGGACTTATTAGAGCCTAAACACTGGTCACTAGTAGGGATTGGCAAGCACCTGTGTCTCGTAAAATTTTAACCGATTTCCTGGCACTGCCATTAAGTGAACTGACAAAACCATCAGACAGGAAATTTAAATAGGAACTCTTGAGAGTGTCGTCCACATCACTGCTCAAGAGGAGCTTTATCAATAGAGCTTACGTTACCCTTCAAAGCACTCAAAGCAGGTACAACATAATTACTGCTCAAAAGAGGAGCTTTATCAATAGAGCTTACGTTACTCTCCAAAGCACTCAAAGCAGGTGAAACAGAGTAATTTATAAGACATTGGGAACTCTCAAGAGTGGACACCAGACCAACTGACTGAACATTTGCAGGTACAATTAGCATCACGCTGTTTCTTAAAACATTTCCCAGCAATATGACCTAGTCTACCACAATAATTACATTTCTTCTTAGAGAAGTTAGAAGTGGAACTAGTATTTCCTTCCTGAGAAACATTATCTTTACTCTCCTTCTTTACACCTGTACTCTGAGAAGAGGCTACATATTTACTCTCATATCTCTTTATGTGATTACCTGTATAATGTTTGTGAGTGAGAACATACTCATCAGCTAAAATTGCAGCATCAGAAAGTGTATACCTTTTTCTCATCAATATAATTATAAACTTACATCCTTCCTGGCACATCTTTTGAAGTCCTCCAATAAGATAATCTGCTTAAATTTATCAAAGTCAGCATTTACATTCTTAGAGTTCAACCATTGATCTAACAAATCTTCTTTAATTTTGGCATACTCAACATGAGATTGCATATCCTGCTTGTAAGTGCTCCTAAATCTAGCTCTGTAGGCTTCAGGAACAAGCTCATAGGCTTTAAGAATTAGGCTCTTAACTACATCATAATTATCAGACTGATCCTGAGACAAAGATGCCCGGCCTTCCCCTGACGACCCCTCTAAATGCTCTGGACCACGGCCTGTCACTCTTACTATCAACTTTTGCAATATTCGCGGCCTTTCCTCTAATTTTCACTCTGTCGAACACCATCTCTCCTCCTCCAAACCTAATCTTCTTTTCCTCACCGAAACCCAGGTATCTGAGACAACTTCCAGCAGCCCCTTCTCTGTATCCTCCTACTTTCTCTATCCTAGTTTCAAAACCAAAGGCGGATGTTGTGCATACGTGCATAACAAACTCACTTGTTCTCGTGTTCCCGATTTCCAATCCTCTGAATTCTCAACTTTATGGCTCAAACTATCGTCATTCTCATACTAAATATTTCTGTGCTGTCTATCTTTCCCCTAACTCTACCAACTTTCCCAAATTCTTCGACTATCTAAACTCTAAAGTGGAATACATTCTATCTATATCTCCCTTCTCTGAAATCTCCATCTTAGGAGATTTCAACGTTCACCACCGCCAATGGCTCTCCTCTCACTCTACTGACAAACCTGGTGAACAAGCCTACGTCTTTTCTATCATAAATGACCTAGAGCAGTTGGTCCAGCAACACACCTGTATTCCGGATCGCTTCGGAGATCGGCCCAACATTCTTGACTTATTTCTGACTTCAAACCCTTCCTCTTATACTGTCAATCTTTTCTCTCCTTTGGGCTCCTCAGACCATAAACTTATCTCTGTCACCTGTCCTATCTCTTCAGTACGGCCATCCGATCCTCCCAGCAGGCGGCGCTCGTGGTACTTTGGCGCTGCTGACTGGGAGGCTCTCCGGCAGTACTTCTTTGATTTCCCATGGAATGACTTCTGCTTCCGTGGCCGAGGACCCTCGGAGAGTGCTGAACGCATTACCGAGGTAATCCTCTCGGGCATGGAAGCGTACATTCCATTTTCTTTCTCTCAGTCTAATGCAAAAAAATCTTGGTTTACTCACGCTTGTTCTACTGCTGTCCACAACAAGGAGGAAGCATTCAAACGGTACCGACGCCTTAAAACTCAAGAATCTCATTCTTCCTATGTTTCTGCCCGGAACCAAGCCAAATCTTTTCTTCGACTTGCCAAGCACTCTTTCATCAATAATAAATGCACTGAACTATCCAACTCTAGCTCTTCCCAAGCTTTCTGGCATCTAGCCAAAAACCTCTCCAACAACTTTTCTTCCTCGTCTTTCCCTCCCCTTTTCCACTTTGATGGCACTACCATCACTTCTTCCTCTGACAAAGCTGAACTCTTTGCTCAAACTTTTGCCAGAAACTCTACCTTGGATGATTCCGGTGCTATTCCTCCCTCTCCACCCCCCTCTCTCCTACTTATGCCTAATATCCTAATCTCTTCTAAAGATGTACTTTCTACCCTCTCTGGGCTTAATACTAAGAAGGCATATGGTTCGGACAGTGTTCCTCCTGTTGTACTTAAAAACTGTGCTTCCGTGCTGACTCCCTGCCTAGGCAAACTCTTTCGTCTCTGTCTCTCCTTTAACGTCTTTCCTTCTTGCTGGAAGTTTGCTCTCATTCAACCTGTCCCAAAGAAGGGTGACCGCTCTCAACCCACCAACTATCGTCCAACTGCTCTCATATCTTGTATCTCTAAAGTTTTTGAAACTATTCTTGCTTCCAAATTTCTAAAGCATTTCTCTTCTCATAATCTGCTCTCAGATCGCCAGTATGGCTTCCTTAAGGGTCGCTCTACTGATGATCTTCTTTCATATCTTACTACCTCTTGGTCATCCAACTTTTGGAACTTCGGTGAGACTTTTTCTGTTGCACTAGACATATCGAAAGCCTTCGATAGAGTCTGGCACAAATCTTTAATTTCCAAACTGCCCTCCTTCGGTTTCTGTCTCTCCATCTGTGCCTTTGTCTTTAATTTCCTTTCTGGCCATTCCATAGCTATGGTTGTGGACGGCCATCGCTCATTTCCTCATCCTATCAACTCTGGTGTTCCTCAGGGTTCTCTCCTATCTCCTATTCTCTTTCTAATTTTCATAAATGATCTTCTCAACTGTACATCCAGTCCCATCCATTCACATGCAGACGACTTTACCTTACACCACTCAATTAGTTTTCCAGAACGCCCCAGCCAGCAGTCCCTCAAAAGTAAACGTAATGAAGCCATAAAATACTTATCTTCAGATCTAGATACTATTTCCAATTGGGGTAAAAACAAAATTGTTGCATTTAATGCTTCCAAAACTCAATTTATCCATCTTACTACCCATCAGGACCCTCCAGAGGACTATCCCTTATTCTTCAACAATACAAAAATCAACCCTTCATCATCTTTCAATGTTCTCAGTGTCTCTTTTTCTTCTTTTCTGTCTTGGAAAAACCATATTACCAGTCTCGCTAAGGCAGCCTCCATGTAGCTGGGTGTGCTCAACCGCCTCAAGGGGTTCTTTACCCCTGTGCAGCTTCTTGCTCTGTACAGGGGCACAGTGCGTCCTTGTATTGAGTATTGTTCACATGTGTGGGGAGGATCCTCTCACACCGCACTCCTAGATAAAGTAGAAAGGAAAGCCTTTCGTATCATTAACTCCCGTTCACTCACCAATTCTCTGCAATCCCTCTCTCTTCGCCGCAATGTTGCATCTCTCTCGCTATTCTATCGCTACTACAATAATCATTGTTCCTTGGAGCTTTCCCAGTGTATACCACCTCCTCTACATAGGGTGCGTAGTATCTGCCTTGCAACACTGTCCCACCCCTACTCTGTGCAACTCTCCATCCCAAGAGTGAAACGCTATTCTCAGACTTTCTTCTATTCAACTGCCGAGCTCTGGAACTCTCTCCCAGAATCAGTCTTTCCCTCTACCTATGACATAAATTGCTTCAAACTCTGTGTGTCCAGGCATTTTAGCTCGAATGTCCCTTGATTTCGGCCCTGTCACTCTTTGAAATCTGGGGAGGCACTCGCTGCACGCAGTTATGCCTTTTGTCTCCCTCATTCACATGGAAAAAAAATAAAAAGTGACTTGAGCTTTTCCAGTGAGTACACTCTGAAGGAGTATTGGCCAATACTGCTTGGGCCATTTGCAAATATTTAGTTACATCAGATTCATTAAAGACAGGGACAAGTCTAACATTTTTGGCCACATCAAAATGATGTGTAGGTGACCTATTTCGTGAATAGGTGACCTATTTCGCCCCTGTTTCATACGGTACTCATGGTCTAACTTAGCAATTTCAAGCTTAGTGTGATCCTCAGCCTGTGCCTGTGCCTGTTGAGCCTGTGCCTGTGCTTGTGCCTGTTGAGCCTCAACTTGTGCTTGAGCTAGTTTAATCTTTGCAAGCTCTAATTGTGCATTCATATTTATGTCAACTGAAGGAGTTATATTAAACAGTTTCTGATTAATCATGTCAACAATTTGATCTTTATGAGCACTTGAAAGAGGAGCAAGCTGTAGGTATTGTGCAAGAACTTTGAGTTCATTTTTATTCCTAATTTCTACATCAACAACTGTCTTAACACTTTCTACAAAATCTTTAGCTTCCTCAAAGGTTGAAATAGTTGAAGAAGACATTATGCAAATTTTAATATCACAATCACAAGCAAATAAATGAATATATTCTTAAACAAGTCCCGAAGATCCTGGCTCAAGGTCGACAATGTTGTTTATTGATGAGGTGAAATGACACACACATTAGGTTAAATACGAAATTCTAGACTGATGTCGGAACACTCTCAAAATATCCAGGTTCAAGGAAAACTATAATAAACTTCTTAGTTTAATTAAAAGTAAGTATTATAATGTAACAATAAAATCAGTCTCTTCAGGACGAATTATAAAAATATAATTATAATGCACTAAGCTTATCAGAAAATATGCAAGTGAAAAATAAATAAGTATATATCTTTACTGAAGCAATGCAAGGTTTAAATAGCTATATCACATTGGAATTAATGTTTTCTCAAGATTACTAGCAATGGTTAATATATGTTTAATAACTTAAGGAAATGCACAACATATTAATTAAAGCAATACAAGTAATTAAAACAACTATTTAGAAGTGAATAAGCACTAAAATAACACTTGAGAAAATAATCCTTCTGAAAAAATACAATAAGGGGTAACTAAATTAATCTGATCAAATTCACAAACTTGGAAACTAATTACAAATTAATTTAATGCTTTACACTTATAAATAATGATAAAGCAATCAAAAGGAAATACAGAAATTATATGAAATTGCAGAAAACAATTAATTGATCACTAGACAAACTTATAATAATATACAATATCACTAAGAATAATAACTAGGCTATGATATGGGACACACTTATATACTCAACTCCCCCAATCACAGACAGGTACATGAATGCAGATGCTTAAATCGTTTGATGGTAGCCAGGAGAGATATGTCACTTCACTAGGTATAAGAGTCACTATGTACAGAGAGAGAACAGGCGTGATGAGTCAGTTGGTCTAAGAGTGAAAACTGTGAGGACTTAGGGTATATATATATCACCAGAGAAACTATCACCACCATCTCCTGCCTTCATCTTGCAGCCTTCCCCAGCCCCCTTCTTGGCAAGCCACACTGATCCAGCCCAATACTCAGCTCACGCACGTTGGGTCAAGCCCCGACACCCTATTTTCTCTCACTATTACCACTGTCTCTGCTACTTAACCAAAACTTCCCTTCTTTCACCCTCACCCACCTTTTCTATATTCATTTGAATTGAATTGAGTGGAATTTTCTACTACACACGTGAACGAAATGACGTAATGCTGGGAGAGACAGACTGAATCATGGCAGGTCTAGAACTCTTGAGAATGAAACACATACGTGGGAAACTAAAATATTATACTAATCTTGCTTATATATTCAATAATAATTCTGGATTACATAACAGTATATATATATATATATATATATATATATATATATATATACTGTATATATATACATATACTATATATATATATATATACTGTATATATATATGTATATATATTAACTCATGCCTCTTGTCTTACGCTAAGAAGTAAACTGGTGGGAGTATTGAAGATCTACAGAGTGATATGCAGGTTCTTGTAGGGATATTGTCAGCTTATGATTTTAACAGACATACCGGCATACACGGGCTTAACATTATTTGCATTGCCAAAGATATTATCCACCACTGCAATAATTTGAACCTTTATAGCAAATTATCTTGAGAGGAGACACATACCCGGTACTATTCATAAATGGTCATATGCTAGGGATCCCGGTCCTCGCCAATGAATGTATTATTTTTAACTTACTAAGCTTTATGTTATAGTTATATTTTAAAATTCTTAGCCATTCAAATTGTGAATAGGAAACAGAGAATGGGTTACTTCTCTGAGCGTATAATTAACTTGGTGTTTACTATAGTATACACAAAAGAGGAAGATGTTTGTTTACCCATCTTCTCTGAGCGTATAATTAACTTGGTGTTTACTATAGTATACACACAAGAGGAAGATGTTTGTTTACCCATCTTCTCTGAGCGTATAATTAACTTGGTGTTTACTATAGTATACACAAAAGAGGAAGATGTTTGTTTACCCATCTTCTCTGAGCGTATAATTAACTTGGTGTTTACTATAGTATACACAAAAGAGGAAGATGTTTGTTTACCCATCTTCTCTGAGCGTATAATTAACTTGGTGTTTACTATAGTATACACACAAGAGGAAGATGTTTGTTTACCCATCTTCTCTGAGCGTATAATTAACTTGGTGTTTACTATAGTATACACAAAAGAGGAAGATGTTTGTTTACCCATCTTCTCTGAGCGTATAATTAACTTGGTGTTTACTATAGTATACACAAAAGAGGAAGATGTTTGTTTACCCATCTTCTCTGAGCGTATAATTAACTTGGTGTTTACTATAGTATACACAAAAGAGGAAGATGTTTGTTTACCAATCTTAGCTAGTTTGATAATCATGACTCTGATGACCATTATTGCCATTGTTAATATCATTCTCAACAATAACAATACCACCATCTATCACCACCGACAATATCATCACTACACACACAACTAACTATTGTCCATGTTCAACTGGCCGATATTGCAATCCTGTAGAAGCCAGTTTTTCGACACCTAATGTAAATAAATTTAATCACTATGTCTCGATATCATAATAGAACCAAGTTTCCATCATTAATAACAAAATCTAATTATAAATATACTGCGTAATAGCTGAGCAAATTCAAAGGGGAGAACACAATTTACCGCCAGATTAAAAAAAGAAAAAAGAAAAGAAAAAGGCTATAGTGCTGTCATTTCCATCATCATCTCCACTATTATAATTTATCTCCATCATAAATACCATTATAGCCAACATTATAATTATCCTAACCAACATAATTAACGCAATTCACTTCTGCAAAGCCGGGGCTAATCTAGTTTTTTTGTTCTGCTTGTTGTTTGTCTTCCTGATTGTCTGACAAATTTGTAAGGTGGTCTGAAGGATTATAAAAACAAAATAGTACGTATATCCGATCATATATCCGACGATTTTACTTTGAATACAGTGTACTTTTCAACCAGACAATCGCCTAAGCTATCTAGATATATCCACCATGATTTGGAAAACCATCATACTATAAAAGGGTTTATCATCAGGAGAAACTCACTCAACAGACTAAAATAATGCAAGAGACAGAAGAAAAGGCTTTTGCCTTGACATTCCCAAATGCCCTAGTGTGAGGAAGACTGGCAAGACACCTATCCCGTGTGTCTATCATCGACTTGTGATACAAAATATCTCTTTGGTTAGGTCCCTGGCGACAAACCGATGATGGAGGGTGGTAATATTGGTAAATTACAGATTATAGCCAATTTATTGTGTCCTGTAGCTACAAAATTTTGTTGGAAGGTGATAGTATTGGTAATATAATTGACTTGTATTAGACTATAACCCTATCATTGTATCGTTTGGCTACAAGATGTGTTGGAGAGTTGCAATAGTAGTAATATAGTTGACACAAACCAGTCTCTTGGAAACATGACCATAATCCTAAAACCTTTACAAAGCTTCCTTTCAGATTCCTCTCAGTCGACTGCCTCCACATTTACGGGTGAGGTTTATCTTAATCATGTTGACGTCTGACTTAATCTATTTGGCAACAGGTTATGAAATATAGCATGACATGTCTGGCTATGAATATATATATATACAGGTATATATATATATATATATATATATATATATATATATATATATATATATATATATATACAGTATATATATATATATATTTATTTATATATATATATAATATATACAGTATATACAATATATATACATATATACTGTATATACAGAATATATATATATATATATATATATATATATATATATATATATATATATATATACAGTATATATATATATATATATATACATATATACTATATATATATATATACATATATATATATACAGTATATATATATATATATTTATTTATATATATATATAATATATACAGTATATACAATATATATACATATATACTGTATATACAGAATATATATATATATATATATATATATATAGGTAGATAAGGAAGAGTAAGACGAGGGAAGCCGTGAACACGATTGATATGCAGGATTCGAAACTGCATAATAAATCAGAGGCTTGTCCACCATTCTTTAACTGTCTTCCTAGCGCAATGGATAAATGCACTGAATTTCGGTGTGAGCATCCTAGGTTCGAATCCCTTGACTGCCACATGTATTTGTTGATTTCATTAATTGAGTTTAGGAGTAAAGTCGGTTGGTGGATGTAACACAATAATACATTGTTCACATTATTAATTACCTCAACTACCGTAATTTCCTTCTCTACACACAATCACTGGGTGAATACAATGTCTTGTGGGAAATTGTACTTACACAGGTTAATACTAGGCCTATTTATAATGTTTGACCAAGAAAGGTTGACTACCCGTATACTGTATATTATACTTTCACGTGAGAAGCATTACAGGTTTATATGAATAATATATTTATTAAAGGGTACTTCACACAGTCAGGAATGCGAGCTAGAATCACTAGGAGTAGCTGAAAATTCGGATTCCTGGGCCTATTCTTGGTGAAAAATCGATGACTCCTAGTGACTCTAGCGATATCCTAGTGATTCCTATTACAGTAGACTCCCCGTGACTCCAAACCACTCGCGGGCGATTGGCCCTGTCTGACAAAATGTTCACCGTGTTTAAAGTTCTCGCCACGAATTGGATCATTCCCAGTGACTCCCAGTTGATTCCCAGTGATCCCCAGTGACTCCCAGTGAGTCCTGGTGATTCTCGGTGATTCGTATCTGATTCGCGGACAGGTTTCGGTTTCAGTTTCAGTTCTCACCAGAATCACCAGGACTCACTGGCAGTCACTGGGGAATCACTGGGGGTCACTGCGAATCACTGGGAATGGTCCGATTCGCGGCGAGAACCTTAAACACGGTGAACATTTTGTCGGACAGGGCCAATCGGCCGGGACTGGTTTGGAGCCAACAGGAATCACTAGGATATCGCTAGAGTCACTAGGAGTCATCGATTTTCACCGCGAATATGCCCAGGAATCCAAATTTTCAGCTACTCCTAGTGATTCTAGCTCGCATTCCTGACTGTGTGAAGTATCCCTTACTAACTCTTGGTAATCTTCCAATTGGGACTTCAGCGAGACTTTTTATATTGCGCTAGACTTATCGAAAGCCTTAGAGTCAGACACAATTCTCTAATTTCCAAACTACCCTCCTTCGGTTTCTATCCCTCTATCTGTGCATTTCTCTAATGTCCTTTCTGACCGTTCTATAGCTGCAGTTGTGGATGGTCATTGCTCAATTCCTCAACCTATCAACTTCGGTGTTCCTCAGGATCCTGTCTCCAGTTCTCTTTCCAATATTCAGTAATACTCTCCTCAAGCGTACCTCTACTCCCATCCATTCATATGCTGATGACTCTACCTTACACTATTCAACTAGTTTAATACAACATCCCAGCATACAATCACTCCAAAGGTCACGTGATGAGGCTGTAGCATGCCTATCTTCTGATATATCAACTATTTTCGATTGCAGCTGAAAAAATCTTGTTACTTTCAATGCCTCCAAGATCCAATTTCTCCCTCTATCTCTCCATTGCAATCTTCCACAAGACTATACAAATAATATTCTTTAACAATACACAAAGCAACCCTTCATCTTCTCTCAACATCCTTGGTGTATCTTTATAATCTGACCTCAACTCTCTCTGTTCGTTCTTTACCCCCGCGCAGCTTCTTGCTCTGTATAGGGGCACAGTGCGCCCATGTATCAAGTATTGTTAGCATGTGTGGGGAGGTTCCACCCATACCGCAGTCCTCCAAAGAGTAGAGTCAATAGCATTTTGCTTCATCAACTCACTTCCTCTTACTAGTTCCCTACAATCTCTTTCTACACGCCACAATGTTGCATCTGTTTCACTCCTTTATCGCTATTACAACAATCAGTGTTTTTCAGAGCTCTCTCAGTGGATACCCCCACCCTTGCGGTGAGTGCGAGGCACACACCTTTCAACTTCTGTCCTGCTCTCCATCCCAAGAATTAGCAAAGTTTCTTAGTCTTTCTCCTACTCAACTACCGAACTCTGGAACTTTCTCCTTCCATCAATCTTTCCTTCATCATATGACTTAGAATGCTTTAACCTTCGTATGTTCAGACATTTTGATCACAACGTCCCTTGCATTTGGGGCTCTGTCACTCTTTTGGCTTTGGGGGAGACACTCGTTACAGGCAGCTTGCCTTTTGTGTCCTTCATAAACATAGACAAAAATGTCAAATATGAGAAGATTAATTTCAGAAAGTAATTAAGGTTGGGAGAGACAGTTACGCGAGTTAGACATGATCAAAATCCTAACATCAAAATGCCTATCATAATCTCTTCTAAGGATGTAGTTTCCATCCTCTCTGGGCTTAATACTGTGAAGAAGGCGTACGAACCGGTTTGGTGTTCATCCTATTGTACTAAAAAACTGTGCTTCCATTCTGACTCCCTGCCAAGGTAAACCCCTCCGTCTCTGTCTCTCCTCTAATGTCTTCCCTTCTTCCTGGAAGTTCGCTTTCATTCAATCTGTCCCAAAGAAGGGTGACCGCTCTCAACCCACCAACTATCGTCCAATTACTCTTATTTCTTGCATCTCTAAAGTTTTTGAAACTATTCTTACCTCAAAATTTCTTAAGCATTTATCTTCCCATAACCTACTCTCAGATTGCCAGATGGCTTCCTTAACCCATACAATCCCAGCGATGGCAGAGAGCCGTCGGTAGATAAATCACTCCCCAGTCCCAGCGACGGCTGCAAGCCTTCAGTAATATACGATCTTTGTAACTGCCAGTATCAGGCAGTGCCTGGTACCACGACGTTTGAGCACTGCTCTAAGTCCTTGGCAACACTTCTCAGTTTATATCAGATCCCCCACAGGCTAGGAGAGGCAGTATTCCTCCAACTTTTGAGGTGGGAGGTTGTTATATCTTGCCTCTGAAGCCATTTTGGCCACATTGCTTGGGACTGGAGGGTACAATTATGGTAGTACCCTATGATACAGTAGGGGTTAAAGGCTGCTCTACTGGTGATCTTCTTTCTTATCTTACTAACTTTTGGTCATCCTCCATTCGGGACTTCGGTGATATTTTTTCTGTTGCGCTAGACATATTGAAGACCTTCGGTAGAGTCTGGCACAAGTCACTCATTTGCAAACTACCCTCCTTCGGTTTCTATCCCTCTATCTGTTCCTTTGTCTCTAATTTTCTTTCCGGCCATTCCATAGGTGCGGTTGTGGACAACCACCGTTCACTTCCTCAACCTATCAACTCCGGTGTTCCTCAGGGTTTTGTCCTATCTGCAATTATCTTCCTATTATTCATTAACGACCTTCTGAACTGCACCTCCAGTCCCATTCACTCATATGCAGACGACTCTACATTACACTATTCATTTATGTTCAACTAGCCTTCCACAACATCATTCACCGCAGGAACTCCAAAACTCACATAAGGAGGCCATGAAGCACCTATCTTCTGATCTTTCTACTATCTCTAATTGGGGCAGAGAAAACCGTGCTTCTAAAACTCAATTTCTCCATTTGTCTACTCGTCGCCCCCTTTCAGAAAACTATGACTTACTCTTCAACAACATACAAATTAACCCTTTATATTCTCTTAATATTCTCGGTGCCTCTATTTCTTCTGATCTCTCTTGAAAAGATCATGTTACCACTCTTGCTAAAACAGCTTCCCAGAACCTGGGTGTCTCATCCACCTCCGGGTGTTCTTTACCCCTGTGCCGCTTCTTGCTCTGTACAGGGGCACAGTGCATCCATGTATTGAGTATTGTTCGCATGTGTGGGGAGTATCCTCTGACACAGCACTTCTAGACAAACTAGAAAAGAAAGCCTTCCGTCTCATTAACTCGCGTCCATTCACCAATTCTCTGCAGTATCTCTCTCTTCGCTGCAATGTTGCATCTCTCTCAATATTCTACCACCATTACAATAATCAGTGTTCCTCAGAGTTCTCTCAGTGTATACAACTTGTTGAGCGGTACTTGAAAAGTAGACAGAATGGATAAACAACACCATCTGAGGAAGAGCACTTTATTGACAACGTCTCTCTCTCTCTCTCTCTCTCTCTCTCTCTCTCTCTCTCTCTCTCAATATTACTATCATCACCATACTGTCTTTATTGAATTTTATTGAAATTTTATGATTATAAATATTATTATTTATAATAATAATTATTATTAATATTATTATTATCATTATTATTATCTTTCATCTTTAATTGTATCAAAGAAATATACTGAATGTATATATGTAGCCTGTGTAGCCATTAAGAATGATCAATATGTATTTCCATCTCCTCATTCCCATTAATATTATATATTCCTCTACACTTAACAGTTCCTACTACCCTCGCCGTCACACTCTTTTGACTCCAGATATTTATCTTCTAAGACTCCTTATAAGCCCCAGTTCACACCTATATGCCATCCACCCTAACCCTCCCCTGTCCATGCAGATACCACCAATGACCCCGTTCGCCCTCCCTTAATTGACCTCTCTCTCTTTCTCTCTCTCTCGCTCGCTCTCGCCCTTTTAATCTACCTTTGAAGAATTCCTCCCTTCTTTAAGCTGTTCACACCTACCCACTAAATGCCCTAACCCCTCGTTTTCGTTTTACAATTACTCCCCCACCTACCCTTCCCCTCTCTCTATCTTTCTTTATCTATATATCTATCTATGTATCTATCTATCCTTCCGTGTTCTCTATTGCTAGTACCACTATAAATGATATTAGCACTAACCTCACTGTTTTTATCATTATAATTGTTACGATTAATATTATCATTATTTGTATTATTATTATTAATATTATTATTATTATTATTTTGTACTAGTTGAGTTGTTACCCTGTATGTTTGTATGTCTGATTTTGCCTGTGCCTACCGATGTATCCCATATCTAGTCTCCGCCTCCCCCCCCCCCCAATGCTTCTGCCCCCTCCCTATCCTGCCACCTCTCCCACCCCCCCATCCCCACCCCTCCACCGCCACCTGTCATGACGGATATTTAAGGCCTCCTAGGTATCAGTATTTGTTAGTGACCTGATGAAGCTTTCTGCGAAACGTTGTCAATAAAGTGCTCTTCCTCAGATGGTGTTTTGTATACAACCTCTTTGTAAAGCACATAGCACCCGTCTTGCAACACAAGCCCACCCTTACTCTGTGCAACTCTCCAACCCAAGAATGAAACGCTATTCTCAATCTTTCTTCTATTCAACAGCTGAGCTCTGGAACTCTCTCCCAGAATCTGTCTTCCCCTCATCCTATGACTTAAATTGCTTCAAATCTGTGTGTCCAGGCATTTTGGCTCAAACGTCCCTTGATTTTGGCCCTGTCACACTTTCAACTCTGGGGGAGGCACTCGTCACAGGCAGTTCTGCCTTTTGTCTCCCTCACTCGCATTGAAAAAAATAAATACAAATAAAATACAAAAGGTCATACAGAACAATAGAAAGAGTAGACAACAGTGCTATGATTTAGGTTGTTTTGTTTTGTTTCCAAATAAGTGCCTACATCTGTAAATCTACTTCACAGACTCAACCGCCCCTGAGAAGTGGCCACACTACAGGCCAATCATCTCCGAACTAGTATGTAACACAGCATATATTCAGTATATCAGGTCGACCATGAGTCGCAGGATGGATTCTTTTAAATCTGTATCTTTCCTCAAGGGTTGAAGCCAAAAATTCACTGAATATTCCAGACTTTGCCTCATTATATTGTTGCGAAGTGATAATTATATATAATTTGTTTCCACATTTCCTTTCATATTATTGTATAATCCAAATTTGGATATAATTGTCCGCTATACTATATATCTTGCACTATCTCGAGTTTAGTGGTATTTGTCGTGTTTCTGACCATTCACCTACATAGATACCTGCTGAATGTTTCCATCCCTTCTGAATTTCTCACAATCACTCACTGTTTAACGTCACAAACAAATGCAAATTATACTCAATATACCAACATCACTTTTGTTTGTATATTTTGCATGACAAACAGCATTAAACCAAGTACAGACTCTCGTAAAACTTCAGAGGTTACAGGATTTCATTCGAAATACAAAACGATAATATAGTTCGTTACTAGTATACTTGTTACATGGGGCCTTGTGGAATCACTTTACTTTTGACATTGGTGTATGATAAAGTATTTTGTCAAAGGTTTTTTGAAACTCTTATGAAAAGACTTATGGCATTCCTCTTGCCTTTTTTAACGCCCAACCTGCGTGCATATTGGCCTGAAATTACCTTCATTCCCTGCATATTTTCATGCATAGGCAAAAGCCAGAGCGTATTATAATTATATATCCGTGAAATTACAGTAATAGAGCTTTCCAATGACACCTGAATCATCTCTGTACAACGTTCGGTTGTCTTGCAACGATATTGCACAAGTCGGCCAAAATCGCTAAAAATTAGCAATTTTTAGGTGTTTTTGCTATGTGTAACGCTGCAGAGGTGCGAGGGAATTCTCTCTCACGGTTCAGTATGAGCCCTGACACCGTGGGCTCTGGAACAGCTTGGCTCGCTCCTAGGCCACATTATAGGCAGAAATCGGCGCTCATCAGGTGACGGGTGCCGTCAGAAAGGGATTAAACCTAGATTTTGTAGGCAAATTCCGAAAGGTATATAATACAATTTCTCTGTTCTGTGAAACCATTTTGCAAATCATAAATATTATTTTGTTGAGCTTCATAATGGGAGAGATTTTTTTTATGTAAATAAAAGATACAAAAGGCAAAGCTGCCTGTAACAATTGTCTGCCCCAAAGTTGAAAGAGTGACAGCAAGTCAAATTGAAGGTACGTTCGAGTCAAAATGTCTGGACACATGGAGATTGACGCAGTTTAAGTCCGAGGATGAGGGAAAGACCGATTGAGGGAGAAAGTTCCAAAGCTTACTTGTAAAGAAGAAAAAGAGACTGAGAAAATTGGTTCAGTCTTGGGTTAGAGAATTGGGCGAAATAAGGGTGGGAGTGTGTTGAAAAGTGGGTGCCCTCCACTCTCTGTACAGGAGGAGGTATACACTGTAAAAGCTCTGAAGAACTGATTATTATGATAGCGGTAGAAGAGTGCGAGACCAGCAACACTGCGGCATGTAGAGAGAGATTGTATGGAATTAATAAGAAGAGGTGAGTTGATGAGACAAAATGCTTTGACTCTACCCTTTCGAGAAGCGCGGTATGGGTAGACCCTCCCCACACATGCGCACAATTCTCAATACATGGGCGTCCTGTACCCCTATACAGAGTAAGAAGCTGTGCGGGGGTGAAGAACCCACAGTGATAGAGTTGAGCACACCTAACTTCTAGGAAGCTGTTTTAGCAAGATTGGTAATATGATCCTTTCAAGAAAGGTTAGGGGAAAGTGAAACATCAAGAATACTGAGAGAAGATGAAGGGTTAATTTGTGTATTGTTGAAGTATAAGGAATAATTGTGTAGAAGATCGCGACAGGTAGATAGATGGAGAAATTGGGCTTTGCAAGCATGTAAAGTAACAAGATTTTCTCTGCCCCAATCAGAAATAATTGATAGACCAAATGATAGGCCTGCTATGGCCTCATTGGAGTGATTGCATGCTGGGTCGTTGTGGAAAGCTAGTTGAATTGTGTAGTGTAGAGTCATCAGCATATGAGTGGATAGGATTAGAGGTACAGTTGAGGAGATCATTAATGAATATTAGAAAGAGAACATGAGACAGGATAGAACCATTAATAACACAGGAATTGATAGGTTGAGGAGGTGAGCGATGGTCGTCCACAAACGCAGCTATGGAACTGTTAGAAAGGAAATTATAGATAAAGGCACAGGTGGAGCGATGGAAAACGAAGGAGGGAAATTTAGAAATTAGAGATTGGTGCCAGACTCTATCGAAGGCTATCGATATGTGAAGTGCAATAGAAAAGGTCTCACCGAATTCCCTAAAGGAGGATGACCAAGAGTTAGTAAGAAGGAAGATCACCAGTAGAGCGGCCCTTAAGGGGAGGTTTTTAGTTGATTCCCTAGACTTCCATCAAGCTTAAAATTACACCCCCTTGAGCCCCTTTCAAGATAAATTTGTACATTTTTCGGTAGAAAAATGTCCCGGCTGAAAGCCGGTTCCTCTTAAATTACAGGCTCGCTATCACTCGCCAGGAAAAAATCGACACCTAAATGGCACGAAAGGTCTTAAAATTGACAGAAATGGGTCGAAAGTTCTTAAAATCGTCAAAATAATGGGGTCTTAAAATTAGAAAAGCAATGGGGCTAAACATGAGGGAGAGAGGAGTCCAGAAAAAAATCCCTCAAGTGGATATCTCCCCTTAAGGAAACCATACTGGCGATCTGAATGTACAGTAGATGGGAGTAGATGAGAGATAGTCCTCGATCTCTATTTTAATGATATTCAAGTAGGCCTATGCCAATATGACCAAAACATCAGATGTTGTGGCTGTTCTTAGAGTTTTGCTTAAAATCTCCCAACATTATCAAGGCTTTCCCTTTCATGTTTTGAGTCTGGCGCTTCCCATTAATTTCCTTTTGATTAGACATAATTTAAATGTTATTTTTTATCCGTTGTCGGTTTGCCCGTGTGGCTTTCTGTCTGTGTGAAAGTAAGTAACCCACATGATGTCAGAACTTAAATGACCATATCAAAATTTCACTCCCTCTTGCTCCTGCCTTCTTTCTTGTAATCAAATACTCTGATATGTGAACGAAAATGAGCAAACTCCTTCTCGCTCTCTCACTCACACACTCTCTCTCACTCACACACTCTCTCTCTCTCTGTATCTAACTATCTATCTCTAACTCTCTCTCTCTCTCTCACACACACACACACACATACACACACAAACAAACACACACACTGCATATAAGGAACAAAATCAAACATTTATACAGAGCCACACAAAAAATCAATTTGGCTATTCACCGCAAACATAATTATACAGTCACAGGAACATAACTATAACTATAATTATACAGTCACAGGAACATAACTATAACTATAATTATACAGTCACAGGAACATAACTATAACTATAATTATACAGTCACAGGAACATAACTATACCTACAAACATGTTGATGCAAATATGTTATACAGTATATGCACACATTGCACATCCTCATGTGCATCTCTACATGGATGTCAGGTGTTTTTCCTAGGTGATCTGATCGTTCCTGGTGTTCTACAAATATCCTGGCTATACCGACACGTCAAGAAAAAAAACCCTATATCGTCACCAATTCATAGCATAGAAGATGCCTGACCATATTCGAAGATGCTGTGAACGACCATATAGATGCTCTCTCCAAATCAAGTGACGTGTATATGGTGTCGTCTTCTAGTGTGGCAGAAAGGAAGCAACCAACACCTTGAAGCTCCCCTGTGAACATCTAGTGCGACTCATATGAAGCACCCAACAACTCGAAGCTTCAATCGATAATCCCGGGGCCAAGTAAGAACATCCTACAATCCCGAGGTTGAGACATATTAAAATATAAAAATCTTCTATCACATCACAACACACACTTGCCTCACTTAGGCTTTTCATCGAATGAATCACTCACATATACACACACTACTATTCATGCTCATGACTCTTCCATCATAAGTCAACACACGTACACAAATAGACATAGATACATCAACACACACGTCTTTCTATGCACACACATAGCCTATGCCATACATCCCACACATACACATAGTAACACACACGCACACAAACACGTGCTCACATTTTTACACACAAATAAGCCTTTCAGCATACAGTACACCCGGACACACACTCACGCACACAAACTTACACGTGATTCTACACACATAATCCTTACTTCAAACGCACACACACACACACACACATACACAGGAGAGCCAGCCCTTAAAGTGGCGTTTATGAGAGAGTCTGGGTGTTGTTTTCCTCTGACAGGTGATCCCTCTCTCAGTATTGGATCAATAGCATCCTTTGCACTTCATCATTACAAATAATATATCTGCCATTTCCTTCACATAATAATATATCTGCCATTTCCTTCACATAATAATATATCTGCCATTTCCTTCACATAATAATATATCTGCCATTTCCTTCACATAATAATATATCTGCCATTTCCTTCACATAATAATATATCTGCCATTTCCTTCACATAATTCTGCAATTTTGTAAGATTATATTTGGTTTTATAAGTTGAGTTAAATTATTATATCTATCTGAAGTGGAGAGAGATCGGCAAAACTACAATACATATTGTGGTGCTACACTGGTTAGTATACCAGGCATGATTAATCTTGTTCACACCCATAATGTGGAATGCCTACTTGAGTTTCGACAGAGAATGGTTTCAGTCTGTGTCGACTTCAAAAGTATTTTTATTTCACTTCATCGGGCTATTAGGCCTTTATGTAAACTTCTATGTATGACTGGGATACTTGCGGTGAGTATTGGTTTGGCACAGAACATGGACTATATTCTGAAACAGATAATTTTATGTAGTGCTTTGGACAAAACCCTGCTTCGTACGTGTAAAAAAAGATTGAAAAACATGGTATATTTAATTGCCTTTACATATCAACATGTACAGTATTGTACTGTACATCAACATGTACAGTATTGTACTGTACATTGACTTCATACTGAGTGTCATAAGCAGATGTAATCGCTCTTGATAGTCCGTTAATATAATTTGAATAACTGAACTTGACGTTATAGGTTATTTAGCAGGAGAGTTGTTTATTGACACAAGTTTTTACACAAGAAGTCGTAACAACTGGATCTATAGGTCTATCAGATTAGAATAAAGCTCAAACATTTAACAATTTGTTGGATACAGTACGTGATCTACACATGCATCGTGCAAGAACATCTAGGTCTGGAAATGATCCACCTATCTTAGTTATGAAATCCATGACAGTCGTCTGTCGACCAGTGCCATTTATTAGGTTATTTTCTATTTTCAATAATGTCATGCCATCAGTTGTGGCAGTAAGCTTAAACGGAACTGGATTTCGCTAGAGCTATATCACACCAAGTGGAGTATTGCTCTTGGTCTAGTGGCGAGAGTGTTCGCCTCACAAGCGTAGAGGCCCGGGTTTAAGCCCTAGGTCAGCCCGGAGGTAGTAAACACATTTTTGACGGCGATTTCTGCATCTAACGAAGTATATGTGGGTTAATAAATTGTAAATAGTCATGTGAAATATATGTAAAATTGGCGAAAAAGTAGTCAAGTGCCAATATAAAGGTATCACAATAACAGTTCCGGGTGGATGGGACTCGTCAGTCTTGGTCGGCAACCTGTCTAGGGGAGCATGGCCACCCCCATAAATGGGAGTAAGGCGTCCGGCAATAGATAGATACATAGACAATTAAGGAACACCCCGTTCTTAACCCCCCCCAGACAGATTTACATACGAAAGTTAGGGGTTGCCCGAGCGCCTGGTATTTCCCCCACAACAGTCTTCTCACACTGAGGGACCGTTTGAAGTCGGAGGAATTTTTGGGTTGCCATCAACCGACAGATTATGTTCTAACTTACCTAACTTACTGAGCTCAAAATGACGCAAATGCGTCATATAACTTATTATTGAGCTATTTCACTAAGTTCATATGACCCGATCGCGTCATATGATACTTTTGGGCGAAACCGCCAAATGACGCGATCGCGTCATATGTGACGGAGAGGGTTAACATTAATCCTCCATTACAAACCCAAATGCACTTGAATAAATTAATGAAAGCATATGATCATAACAGTATATCGTGCTGACGTTGACTATGCAAAAGGACAAAATTATAGATTTTTAAAAATATTGTTGTCCCTGTTTTCTTGTATGGTTGCGAGATATGGACATTTAGCAATGACACAGATTCATCGACTGTTACTGGTACCAAATATCTTCATAGAATCATGGGCTACCTCTCATAAGACCACATATCAAACCAGCGTCTAATGATAATGTCGGACATATTGGGAGAGAGGTAATCTGACCAGGATTTGAACCCATTCACTCCAGACTTTTTTGGGGAGAGGTCATGGTCGACTGGAAACGGTGCCAAAATTTCCCCAAAATATCTAGAGTGAGTGGGTTTGAATCCTGGTCAGGATACCTCTCTCCTTACCTGTATCATTATAGTTTTCATCAGAGGTTGCATAATAGCACGATTGGTCAAGTAGGCCTAAGTCATTTCTCCATTGTCATTACGTTTTGCTCGTTGTGTGCTATATTAATGTCTGTCAGATGTTGAATAGGGTGTGTAAATATAGGAACATGTTTGTATATCTCACTCGAAACGACGAATTAATGCTTAGATAGTGCCGATACCAAATATTGATCGAAACATACTTGGTGCCGCGACATCACTTATTTGGGCAACTGTACCAGGATGACTAATATCGTATACCTTAGCCGAGATGGCGGGGGGGGGGGGGGGGGGGATAGTCATGGTTGAACTCAAATACACTCGTCGAGTGCATGAAGGCTTAATCCTCCACGAGATTATAACCTGATTCTTCAAGTATAATCTAAGGTTGCTTCTCTGACATCCATTCATGGTAGAGTGGATACGGTACATAACTCTCCCAAATATACACGGAATGTGGGGGTTCGAATCCTGGTCAGGATACCTCTCTCCCATATTTAGAGCTAAATGGGACGGGGAATGTTGAGGCATGTAGTCTCACCCGAAAACACTTCGGTGGTTGAATTAGAAGGTTAACCCTTTGAGTACCAGCGACGTGTGTTATATGTTATGCTAGCTATATTTAGACGATTTTGTGCAGTTTAGAAAGGATCTGTGGTAGTTAAAAGGGTTGATTACGATAGTTTGAACCGTTATTGTTGATAGAGGTCCTTCCTAAGCTGTATCAAACCGTCTAATAGTTGCCAGACTATAATGAAAAGGAGGTCCCTGGTACTGAATTGGTTAATGTGCCTCAGCAGTACAGTGAATTGGTTGCTATAGGTTAGATGAAATGTTGTGCCAATCACAGAAAGCATAAATTTACACACACATACCTTTGTCTTACTACTTTCTGAAATAACTGTGAAGGCATTGTTGACATGAATTATCTAGAACAACGTCCACAGACCCTACCCCAACTCAAAATAAGACCACCAGAGATATCCCCCCACCACCACCATCTTCCCCACCATTAACTCCACTGTCCACCCAGATGGTCTCCCCTCTAATACGCAACCTCATGGCTGCTACACAACTCACTCCAATATCCCCCACACCATTCCCTACGGCACTACCCAATCATGCCCCTTTCCCTTCCCCTACCCCTACCCCTACAAGTCAGGCAGCGAGACGCTCAGCCCAAGCAGAGAGAGAGATGCCTGTGCGCCACCGTTATCTCATGAAAAGCTGCCCCTTTGGCCAATTGGGGATTATAAATGGGAAGAAGTGCAAATTCAGTCACCCTAAAATATGCTACAATGGAATTAAGCGCGGAGCATGTCAATTAGGGAAATCATGTATTAACTATCACCCACCTCTGTGTAAATCCTCTCTGGCCACCAGAACCTGCTATGATTGGTACTGTAAAAACTACCATGTGAAAGGTACACATGGGGTGATAAGACAGAACGAAGATGCGGCCTCACACCATTTTTTAGCCACACAAGAACGAGGGAAAGAAAAAGGGCCAGAGAAAGACAAAATATGGAGGAGCAGAGTAGAAGAACTAGAAGCACATATACATCAACTGGAGTACCTGATCTACCACCAACGAGGAGTACTGGGAGACCACCACCACCACCACCACAAGGGTCACCAATACCACCTTAGGTGGTAAACTCACAAGCCACCACACCCAGCCTCTCCCCTCTCATATATGCAAACATACAAGGTCTTAAAAACAGTAGAACAAATAAGGTCCCTTTCATCCAAGGACTACTAGAAGAGGGGAATGCACTGCTTGCTGCCCTTACTGAAACCCACATTAAAGATAACGAAAATAGTGAAGTATGGATCCCAGGTTACAACCTACACAGGTCAGGTAGAAAACACAGAACATGTGGAGGAGTAGCTTTGTACATAAAAGACTCTCTTATAAGTACAGAGTTTTTGAACCACTCCAATGAGGTAGTAGAGATACTGGGGGTAAACATAGAGAGTCTAAACCTGACAATTATCCTCACATACAGACCTCCAGATGCCTCACTTCATGAGCTCAAACCCCAGCTGGATAGATCAAAACGGCTATAGAAGAACTGGGGGCTCCAACCCCTAACATCCTGTGGTTGGGAGACTTCAATATACCTAATATCAAATGGAGGCAAATAGAACACCAAATATTGCCAAACACCTTAAATGCAGATGGTGATGTACACTCAAAAGAACTACTTAATTTATGTTCTAGGTTCAACTTAAACCAACACATCACAGAACCAACTAGAGGTCAACACATCCTAGACCTGATCTTTTCAAATAATGAGAACATTGTGCACAATACCAGCATATCAGATACTACTTATTCTGACCATAGGATAATCGAGGTGCTAACCAACATCGAGTACCTACAAACAAACAAAACAAGGAGATCTATACAGGCCCATTCAGTAAGTACAACTTTAATAATAAACATATAACTTGGCCAAGCATAAACCAGAAGATAGAGGAAATAGACTGGGAAGTCCAAATGGCAGACAAAACAACCCCTGAATGCCTTAGCCTAGTAAATGAATTAGTTAAGAACGTATGCTCGAATCACATTCCAGAGAGAAAAATGAAGCGCAGAAGTAAGCAAGACAGAGAAAGGAGAAGGCTCTACAAACGAAGAAAACTACTGTCACATCAGCTCTCCCAAGCGGGATTACGGGAAAGGCAAATTAACATAATGAAAAGAGAGATTGAGGATATTGAACACAAGCTGAGAATATCGTATCAAATACAGCAGATAGAAGAAGAAAACAAGGTGGTTCAAGAAATAAGTGAAAATTCAAAGTACTTCTTCTCATATGCAAAGAAAAAATCACAAACAGCATCAAGCATAGGCCCACTCATCAAACTCGACGGATCATACACAACAGATGACAAAGAAATGAGTGAACTTCTACGAAAACAGTATGAAACCGTATTCAGTCAACCCGATCCATCTAAAGCTATTGACAATCCAAACAGTTTCTTTATGGGCGAGAACAGAGCCCTCCTCCATATATCGGATATAGAATTTGGGCCAATATATATAGAAAGGGCAATAAACAGCATGCCGCTCCAGTGGCGGGCTCCACTCAGCACCAGGAACAGATTCATGGAGCTCAGTCCTGCTCAAGAACTGCAAAACATCGCTAGCAAGACCTCTAGCCATAATGTGGAGAAAGAGCCTAGATACAGGAGAAATCCCAGAAAGTCTGAAAAACACAACAATTGCACCACTACACAAAGGAGGAAGTAAAGCTCTGCCAAAAAACTACCGCCCAGTAGCACTAACATCTCACATCATCAAAATCTTTAAAAGAGTACTACGAGGAAAAGTCTCGGAATACATGGAAGAAAACGGGCTCCACAACTCAGGACAACACGGGTTCAGAGCAGGAAGATCATGTCTCCCGCAACTACTAGAACACTATGACAAAGTTCTGGATGACCTGGAAGAGAAAAGAAATGTAGATGTCATATACACAGACTTTGCCAAAGCATTTGATAAGTGTAAGTGTGGAATTATAGCACATAAGCTGAACGAAAAGGTATCACCGGAAAGGTGGGGAGGTGGATCTATAATTTTCTCATTAACAGAAGACAATCAGTAGCAGTAAATCAAGCGGTATCGGAAGGTTCAGAGGTTAAAAGCTCTGTTCCCCAGGGTACAGTGTTGGCACCCTTACTCTTCCTAATACTAATAAGTGATATCGATGTAAATGTACAACACAGCAGCGTCTCATCATTTGCAGACGACACAAAACTAAGTCTAGGAATAACCACAATAGAAGACAAAGAAATCTTGCAAGCAGACATGAACGCTGTATTTCGGTGGACCAAAGATAACAACATGCAATTTAACGAAGAGAAATTTCAGCTGATAAGGTATGGAGGAAATGGAGAAATTAAAGAAACCACAACCTACTTAACAGAGTCACTCCTGCCAATCCCACGAAAATCAGAGGTTAAAGATCTTGGGGTAATAATGTCAGAAAACATGTCTTTCAAAGAACATAATCAGGCCAAGTCAGTAGCGGCGAGGAAACTTGTAGGTTGGATACTGCGCACTTTCAAGACACGAGAAGAATGGCCAATGATAACACTTTTCAAATCATTGGTGATTCCACGACTGGAGTATTGCAGTGTGCTAATATCACACAAAGCCGGGGAAATATACAAAATAGAGAGTGTTCAAAGAAGCTTCACGTCCCACATCAGCTCGGTAAAACATCTTCATTACTGGGATAGGCTGAAGGCTCTTAACTTATATTCACTGGAGCGAAGAAGAGAGAGATACTTGATAATTTACACATGGAAAGTTATCGAGGGTCTAGTGCCAAACCTTCACACCACAATATCGTGGAACTGGAGCGACAGAGGGGGTAGGAAATGTAACATTCCACCCCAAAAGTGTAGGGGAGCTCTGGGCACACTGAGGGACTCCTGGTTGACAAACAGGGGACCGAGCCTCTTCAACAAAATGCCAGAGAACGTGAGAAACCTGATGGACGTGCCAACGGAAGTATTCAAGAAAGCCTTGGACAACCATCTAAAGTCGGTGCCTGATCAGCCATGCTCCGCGGGGGTGAGAGCTGCCCTTTCGAATAGTCTGCTGCATCAAGCACCGGCAGCAAACATACTCAGGGGGAGCAACTCTCGCCGAGGCCGCTGAGGTGGCCGAAACAACTCCAGGTAGGAACTCCAGGTAGATGAGTAATAACTGTATGAAATATAACACCACAAACTCGGACAGCAGGCACATAACATGTCACACGATAATTGATAGAGAGGGGTGAAATTACCTCGGAAATTAAGTCTGATCCGGCGAGTTCCTCCCCTCTCATTAACCGCTCGACAAGGTTTTTTCTTCAACCGAGATGGGTTGCTCTGTACATACGGCATAAACGATAATAGTCAACCTAGCATTACCTAACATACTGTAGTCTAATATTGGTTACCTCATCCACGTCTATGTAAATGTAATAAATATAATATAACTGAAACATATCGAGAAAACTGTGTATGTTTGTAGGAGTCAAGCGAAAAGGAGTCTGGTGTCATCAGTATAAACTGGCTTAACGTGGTTGTATATAAAAAAGCCAAGGTGATAATGACTATCCGAGATATCTGATGACTGCCATTACACTACCTCTACCTCTCTCTCTCTCTCTCTCTCATTAGAAAATTAGAAGAAAAAATAGGAGAAGACAAATACGCGACACCTTAACCCTCTCCGACATATGACGCAATTTTGAGCCTATTGGGGATACTTTAACCCTTTCTCTGCGGGCATATTTATGCTATTTAGGACATATTCAGGCACTCCTGAATGATTAATCAAGTATCTGCATTAAATGAACTATTCTGCCGAAAACTAGGCGAAAATAGCTTCAAAATGACACCAGAACGAGCTTCGTAGTGTGGTGTGCATGTTTAGTGTAGTGAAATGGATAGGAGGAGGAGGTGTTTGTGAGAGCTAGCTGGATTGCTCTCAGTGTAAATGAGGCACAAAGAAAATCAGTAAGAGAGGCCAAGCAAATGAAACAGGAGTTCCAGCGACTCTTTATCACATGCCTATAACCTCACCTGGGTCTAGCCCTGATCGATTGGTGCCTACAATCTCCCCACTGTTGTACTCAATAACTGTTGTTCCATGCCTAGGCAAACTCTTTGGTCTCTGTCTTTCCTCTAACATCTTCCCTTCTTGCTGGAAGCTTGCTCTCATTTAATCTGTCCAAAAGAAGGGTGATTGCTCTCTACCCCCCAACTATCGTTCAAATGCCCCCATGTATTGCAACTCTAAAGTATTTTTATCTATTCTTTATTCAAAACTTCTTACGAATTTGTCTTCCCATAATCTACTTTTAGATCGCCAGCATGGTTTCCATAAGGGCCGCTCTACTGGTGATTTTCTTTCTCATCTTACTAACTCTTGGTCATCCTCTTTTCCGGATTTTGGTTAGACCTTTTTTATTATGTTAGACATATCAAAAGCCTTCGATAGAGCCTGACAAAAATCTCTAATTTCTGAACTACCGTCCTTCGGTTTCTATCCCTCCATCTGTACCTTTATCTCTGATTTCTTTTCTGGACATTCCGTAGCTGCAGTTGTTGACCACTTACTTCCTCAACTTATCAACTCCGGTGTTCCTAAGAGTTCTGTCCTATCTCTAGTTCTCTTTCTAATATTCATTAATAATCTTTTCAATTGTACCTCTAGTTCAATCCACTCATATGTTCATGATTCGGTCTTACACTATTCAACTAGTTTTACATAAGGACCATCCATAAATTCACTCCAACACTCACGTGATGGGGCCATAGAACGCCTATCTAGAAGATAGGCGTGTTAAATATAGTTGGGCTAATCTGCATAGGTAATAATAATTATAATCCCAAATACTTCAAATATATTTTATACACATAGACAATTACCTTTTCCGATGCTAGGTAGTATAATGATAGTATGCAACATAAATTTACTTAATTAACACCCAATATTTATGCACGACTCTTGAGCTAACTGGCCAATGGTGAAAACAACCATACCGGTCGTTTGCAGGCCAACCATACTGGTCGTTTGCAGGCCAATGTGTAGCCAACACATCTCAAAATTATAACAAGGCGTGCTATGGCCTCATCACGTGAGTTTTAAAGTGATTACATGGATGGTTGTTGTGGAAAACTAGTTGTTAGTTCTATCAACTATTTCCGATTGGGGCAGAGAGAATCTTGTTACTTACAATGCTTCCAAAACCCAATTTATCCATTTATCTACCCGTCATGATCTTCCACACAACCATTCCCTACTCTTCAACAACATACAGATCAAACCTTCGTCTTCTCTCAGTATTCTTGATGTCTCTGTTTCTCCTGACCTTTCCTGGAAAGACCATTTCACCACTCTTGTTAAAACAGCATCCCAGAAGTTAGGTGTGCTCAACTGTCTGTGGGTTCTTCATCCCTGCACAGCTTCTTGCTCTTTTCAGGGGCACAGTGTGCCCATGTATCAAATATTGTTCGCATGTGTTGGGAGGTTCCACCAATACTGCACTCAAAAAGGTAGAATTCAAAAGCATTTTATCTCATCAACTCTCCTATCAACTCCGTACAGTCTCTCAGTACACAGTGCAATGTTGCATTTCTCTCACTCTCCAACCACTATTACAATAATCAGTGTCCTTCAGAGCTCTCTTAGTGTATACCTCCTCCCTTGCAGAGAGTGGGGGGCACCCCACTTTCAACACATTCCCTGCCCCATTCTATCCAACTCTCTAATGCAAGAGTGAACCGCTTTTTCCAGTCTTTATTCTATGTAACAAGTAAGCTCTGGAACTCTTTTCCTCAACTTGTCTTTCCCTTATCCTATGAATTAAACAGCTTCAAGCTCCGTGTATCTTGGCGTTTTGACTCTAGAGTACCTTGAATTTGACTCGCTATCGCTCCTTCAACTTGGGGGTGGGGAGGGCGAGACACTTGTCACAGGCAGCATTGCCTTTTGTCTCTTTCATACTCATAGAACAAAAATACCACTGTCCACTACTAACACCATCTTTAGTTTCATTGCCTGTACACAGTCCCTGCTCACTTCCTGTAATGGTTACTCCAGACCTTCATCACTTCCTGTAATGGTTACTCCAGACCTTCATCACTTCCTGTAATGGTTACTCCAGACCTTCATCACTTCCTGTAATGGTTACTCCAGACCTTCATCACTTCCTGTAATGGTTACTCCAGACCTTCATCACTTCCTGTAATGGTTACTCCAGACCTTCATCACTTCCTGTAATGGTTACTCCAGACCTTCATCACTTCCTGTAATGGTTACTCCAGACCTTCATCACTTCCTGTAATGGTTACTCCAGACCTTCATCACTTCCTGTAATGGTTACTCCAGACCTTCATCACTTCCTGTAATGGTTACTCCAGACCTTCATCACTTCCTGTAATGGTTACTCCAGACCTTCATCACTTCCTGTAATGGTTACTCCAGACCTTCATCACTTCCTGTAATGGTTACTCCAGACCTTCATCACTTCCTGTAATGGTTACTCCAGACCTTCATCACTTCCTGTAATGGTTACTCCAGACCTTCATCACTTCCTGTAATGGTTACTCCAGACCTTCATCACTTTCATCGTTATCGAGGGAGGAAGGAGGTAGGAGGGTGTCAGCGGTGTGGGTGGGGAGATAGAATGGGTGAGGGGGACGCTTAGTCATTAATTAACACTGCCATAACTCACCCAGCCTCCACCTCCATCGTCAAGCCAGGAAACTTAGATTGTCCCAGCGACTGTGAATCACATCACCTACAATTTGATTTAATAAAGTAGTAACAAGCATGTGACATGTAATATATTACATGGTGTTTCTCTATCTTATCCTATCTTTATGCTCAACCAAGCGGCCTGGCCTACCGATACGGCCCTTGCCTAGAACTATCTCAAATTGTAAGTCCCTCACCATTGTGCTATTAAACGAGGAGGACCTTATGCTTCTTAGACTTAGAAGAGCATTATCTGATCATAGAAAGGAAACCATGCTCCTCATCCAATCGACGACTTAACTTCTCGGCTGGTGCTTCTTTTCTGGAAAACTTGTACCGCTGGTCGGGCATAGAAGGTCCCATTCCTCCAGATGTGAAAACCATTGGGGTGAAGCTGCCTTAATCACTGTTCAATATTCAATTTATAGACTCGCCTCTATTGTTCTTTAATTTTTCATATAAACCTCCATGTGTTCTTGTTCGCGATGAATCTGTTCTCTTAAGTTCAAGGTTCTGACTTGAAAAAAAACAAAAAAAAAACGTTCTTCCTTCGTCCCAAAATCTTGACCAATCACGTCCAATATATGATGGTAATACACCACTTTCAAACCATGACTGTGCTGTAGCCTGAGTAATGCATCACAGCCAATAGTGTATCATAATGTGCGAATATTTTGTTGTATTAACATTAATAGATGGGAGGTGGTGGGGTTTGTGAGATGTCTTGGTATATTATATTTTATACCAAAGACCATTATGCTGATGAAGTATATAGTTAGTTTATAACTAAAATATACAATAGTGAAATACAACATACAGGAAGACCATTATGCTGATGAAGTATATAGTTAGTTTATAACTAAAATATACAATAGTGAAATACAACATACAGGAAGACCATTATGCTGATGAAGTATATAGTTAGTTTATAACTAAAATATACAATAGTGAAATACAACATACAGGAAGACCATTATGCTGATGAAGTATATAGTTAGTTTATAACTAAAATACAACATACAGGAAGACCATTATGCTGATGAAGTATATAGTTAGTTTATAACTAAAATATACAATAGTGAAATACAACATACAGGAAGACCATTATGCTGATGAAGTATATAGTTAGTTTATAACTAAAATACAACATACAGGAAGACCATTATGCTGATGAAGTATATAGTTAGTTTATAACTAAAATATACAATAGTGAAATACAACATACAGGAAGACCATTATGCTGATGAAGTATATAGTTAGTTTATAACTAAAATACAACATACAGGAAGACCATTATGCTGATGAAGTATATAGTTAGTTTATAACTAAAATACAACATACAGGAAGGCCATTATGCTGATGAAGTATATAGTTAGTTTATAACTAAAATACAATAGTGAAATACAACATACAGGAAGACCATTATGCTGATGAAGTATATAGTTAGTTTATAACTAAAATACAACATACAGGAAGACCATTATGCTGATGAAGTATATAGTTAGTTTATAACTAAAATATACAATAGTGAAATACAACATACAGGAAGACCATTATGCTGATGAAGTATATAGTTAGTTTATAACTAAAATATACAACATACAGGAAGACCATTATGCTGATGAAGTATATAGTTAGTTTATAACTAAAATATACAATAGTGAAATACAACATACAGGAAGACCATTATGCTGATGAAGTATATAGTTAGTTTATAACTAAAATATACAATAGTGAAATACAACATACAGGAAGACCATTATGCTGATGAAGTATATAGTTAGTTTATAACTAAAATATAGTGAAATACAACATACAGGAAGACCATTATGCTGATGAAGTATATAGTTAGTTTATAACTAAAATATACAATAGTGAAATACAACATACAGGAAGACCATTATGCTGATGAAGTATATAGTTAGTTTATAACTAAAATACAATAGTGAAATACAACATACAGGAAGACCATTATGCTGATGAAGTATATAGTTAGTTTATAACTAAAATACAACATACAGGAAGACCATTATGCTGATGAAGTATATAGTTAGTTTATAACTAAAATATACAATAGTGAAATACAACATACAGGAAGACCATTATGCTGATGAAGTATAGTTAGTTTATAACTAAAATATACAATAGTGAAATACAACATACAGGAAGACCATTATGCTGATGAAGTATATAGTTAAGTGAATATACAGGAAGACCATTATGCTGATGAAGTATATAGTTAGTTTATAACTAAAATATACAATAGTGAAATACAACATACAGGAAGACCATTATGCTGATGAAGTATATAGTTAGTTTATAACTAAAATATACAATAGTGAAATACAACATACAGGAAGACCATTATGCTGATGAAGTATATAGTTAGTTTATAACTAAAATATACAATAGTGAAATACAACATACAGGAAGACCATTATGCTGATGAAGTATATAGTTAGTTTATAACTAAAATACAACATACAGGAAGACCATTATGCTGATGAAGTATATAGTTAGTTTATAACTAAAATACAACATACAGGAAGACCATTATGCTGATGAAGTATATAGTTAGTTTATAACTAAAATACAACATACAGGAAGACCATTATGCTGATGAAGTATATAGTTAGTTTATAACTAAAATATACAATAGTGAAATACAACATACAGGAAGACCATTATGCTGATGAAGTATATAGTTAGTTTATAACTAAAATATACAATAGTGAAATACAACATACAGGAAGACCATTATGCTGATGAAGTATATAGTTAGTTTATAACTAAAATACAACATACAGGAAGACCATTATGCTGATGAAGTATATAGTTAGTTTATAACTAAAATACAACATACAGGAAGACCATTATGCTGATGAAGTATATAGTTAGTTTATAACTAAAATATACAATAGTGAAATACAACATACAGGAAGACCATTATGCTGATGAAGTATATAGTTAGTTTATAACTAAAATACAACATACAGGAAGACCATTATGCTGATGAAGTATATAGTTAGTTTATAACTAAAATACAACATACAGGAAGACCATTATGCTGATGAAGTATATAGTTAGTTTATAACTAAAATATACAATAGTGAAATACAACATACAGGAAGACCATTATGCTGATGAAGTATATAGTTAGTTTATAACTAAAATACAACATACAGGAAGACCATTATGCTGATGAAGTATATAGTTAGTTTATAACTAAAATATACAATAGTGAAATACAACATACAGGAAGACCATTATGCTGATGAAGTATATAGTTAGTTTATAACTAAAATACAACATACAGGAAGACCATTATGCTGATGAAGTATATAGTTAGTTTATAACTAAAATATACAATAGTGAAATACAACATACAGGAAGACCATTATGCTGATGAAGTATATAGTTAGTTTATAACTAAAATACAACATACAGGAAGACCATTATGCTGATGAAGTATATAGTTAGTTTATAACTAAAATATACAATAGTGAAATACAACATACAGGAAGACCATTATGCTGATGAAGTATATAGTTAGTTTATAACTAAAATACAACATACAGGAAGACCATTATGCTGATGAAGTATATAGTTAGTTTATAACTAAAATATACAATAGTGAAATACAACATACAGGAAGACCATTATGCTGATGAAGTATATAGTTAGTTTATAACTAAAATATACAATAGTGAAATACAACATACAGGAAGACCATTATGCTGATGAAGTATATAGTTAGTTTATAACTAAAATACAACATACAGGAAGACCATTATGCTGATGAAGTATATAGTTAGTTTATAACTAAAATATACAATAGTGAAATACAACATACAGGAAGACCATTATGCTGATGAAGTATATAGTTAGTTTATAACTAAAATACAACATACAGGAAGACCATTATGCTGATGAAGTATATAGTTAGTTTATAACTAAAATATACAATAGTGAAATACAACATACAGGAAGACCATTATGCTGATGAAGTATATAGTTAGTTTATAACTAAAATATACAATAGTGAAATACAACATACAGGAAGACCATTATGCTGATGAAGTATATAGTTAGTTTATAACTAAAATACAACATACAGGAAGACCATTATGCTGATGAAGTATATAGTTAGTTTATAACTAAAATATACAATAGTGAAATACAACATACAGGAAGACCATTATGCTGATGAAGTATATAGTTAGTTTATAACTAAAATATACAATAGTGAAATACAACATACAGGAAGACCATTATGCTGATGAAGTATATAGTTAGTTTATAACTAAAATACAACATACAGGAAGACCATTATGCTGATGAAGTATATAGTTAGTTTATAACTAAAATATACAATAGTGAAATACAACATACAGGAAGACCATTATGCTGATGAAGTATATAGTTAGTTTATAACTAAAATACAACATACAGGAAGACCATTATGCTGATGAAGTATATAGTTAGTTTATAACTAAAATATACAATAGTGAAATACAACATACAGGAAGACCATTATGCTGATGAAGTATATAGTTAGTTTATAACTAAAATACAACATACAGGAAGACCATTATGATGATGAAGTATATAGTTAGTTTATAACTAAAATATACAATAGTGAAATACAACATACAGGAAGACCATTATGCTGATGAAGTATATAGTTAGTTTATAACTAAAATATACAATAGTGAAATACAACATACAGGAAGACCATTATGCTGATGAAGTATATAGTTAGTTTATAACTAAAATACAACATACAGGAAGACCATTATGCTGATGAAGTATATAGTTAGTTTATAACTAAAATATACAATAGTGAAATACAACATACAGGAAGACCATTATGCTGATGAAGTATATAGTTAGTTTATAACTAAAATACAACATACAGGAAGACCATTATGCTGATGAAGTATATAGTTAGTTTATAACTAAAATATACAATAGTGAAATACAACATACAGGAAGACCATTATGCTGATGAAGTATATAGTTAGTTTATAACTAAAATACAACATACAGGAAGACCATTATGCTGATGAAGTATATAGTTAGTTTATAACTAAAATATACAATAGTGAAATACAACATACAGGAAGACCATTATGCTGATGAAGTATATAGTTAGTTTATAACTAAAATACAACATACAGGAAGACCATTATGCTGATGAAGTATATAGTTAGTTTATAACTAAATACAACATACAGGAAGACCATTATGCTGATGAAGTATATAGTTAGTTTATAACTAAAATATACAATAGTGAAATACAACATACAGGAAGACCATTATGCTGATGAAGTATATAGTTAGTTTATAACTAAATATACAATAGTGAAATACAACATACAGGAAGACCATTATGCTGATGAAGTATATAGTTAGTTTATAACTAAAATACAACATACAGGAAGACCATTATGCTGATGAAGTATATAGTTAGTTTATAACTAAAATATACAATAGTGAAATACAACATACAGGAAGACCATTATGCTGATGAAGTATATAGTTAGTTTATAACTAAAATATACAATAGTGAAATACAACATACAGGAAGACCATTATGCTGATGAAGTATATAGTTAGTTTATAACTAAAATACAACATACAGGAAGACCATTATGCTGATGAAGTATATAGTTAGTTTATAACTAAAATATACAATAGTGAAATACAACATACAGGAAGACCATTATGCTGATGAAGTATATAGTTAGTTTATAACTAAAATACAACATACAGGAAGACCATTATGCTGATGAAGTATATAGTTAGTTTATAACTAAAATATACAATAGTGAAATACAACATACAGGAAGACCATTATGCTGATGAAGTATATAGTTAGTTTATAACTAAAATACAACATACAGGAAGACCATTATGCTGATGAAGTATATAGTTAGTTTATAACTAAAATATACAATAGTGAAATACAACATACAGGAAGACCATTATGCTGATGAAGTATATAGTTAGTTTATAACTAAAATATACAATAGTGAAATACAACATACAGGAAGACCATTATGCTGATGAAGTATATAGTTAGTTTATAACTAAAATACAACATACAGGAAGACCATTATGCTGATGAAGTATATAGTTAGTTTATAACTAAAATATACAATAGTGAAATACAACATACAGGAAGACCATTATGCTGATGAAGTATATAGTTAGTTTATAACTAAAATACAACATACAGGAAGACCATTATGCTGATGAAGTATATAGTTAGTTTATAACTAAAATACAACATACAGGAAGACCATTATGCTGATGAAGTATATAGTTAGTTTATAACTAAAATATACAATAGTGAAATACAACATACAGGAAGACCATTATGCTGATGAAGTATATAGTTAGTTTATAACTAAAATACAACATACAGGAAGACCATTATGCTGATGAAGTATATAGTTAGTTTATAACTAAAATATACAATAGTGAAATACAACATACAGGAAGACCATTATGCTGATGAAGTATATAGTTAGTTTATAACTAAAATATACAACATACAACATACAGGAAGACCATTATGCTGATGAAGTATATAGTTAGTTTATAACTAAAATATACAATAGTGAAATACAACATACAGGAAGACCATTATGCTGATGAAGTATATAGTTAGTTTATAACTAAAATACAACATACAGGAAGACCATTATGCTGATGAAGTATATAGTTAGTTTATAACTAAAATACAACATACAGGAAGACCATTATGCTGATGAAGTATATAGTTAGTTTATAACTAAAATATACAATAGTGAAATACAACATACAGGAAGACCATTATGCTGATGAAGTATATAGTTAGTTTATAACTAAAATATACAATAGTGAAATACAACATACAGGAAGACCATTATGCTGATGAAGTATATAGTTAGTTTATAACTAAAATACAACATACAGGAAGACCATTATGCTGATGAAGTATATAGTTAGTTTATAACTAAAATATACAATAGTGAAATACAACATACAGGAAGACCATTATGCTGATGAAGTATATAGTTAGTTTATAACTAAAATATACAATAGTGAAATACAACATACAGGAAGACCATTATGCTGATGAAGTATATAGTTAGTTTATAACTAAAATACAACATACTTATGCTGATGAAGTATATAGTTAGTTTATAACTAAAATACAACATACAGGAAGACCATTATGCTGATGAAGTATATAGTTAGTTTATAACTAAAATATACAATAGTGAAATACAACATACAGGAAGACCATTATGCTGATGAAGTATATAGTTAGTTTATAACTAAAATACAACATACAGGAAGACCATTATGCTGATGAAGTATATAGTTAGTTTATAACTAAAATACAACATACAGGAAGACCATTATGCTGATGAAGTATATAGTTAGTTTATAACTAAAATATACAATAGTGAAATACAACATACAGGAAGACCATTATGCTGATGAAGTATATAGTTAGTTTATAACTAAAATACAACATACAGGAAGACCATTATGCTGATGAAGTATATAGTTAGTTTATAACTAAAATACAACATACAGGAAGACCATTATGCTGATGAAGTATATAGTTAGTTTATAACTAAAATATACAATAGTGAAATACAACATACAGGAAGACCATTATGCTGATGAAGTATATAGTTAGTTTATAACTAAAATATACAATAGTGAAATACAACATACAGGAAGACCATTATGCTGATGAAGTATATAGTTAGTTTATAACTAAAATATACAATAGTGAAATACAACATACAGGAAGACCATTATGCTGAAGTATATAGTTAGTTTATAACTAAAATACAACATACAGGAAGACCATTATGCTGATGAAGTATATAGTTAGTTTATAACTAAAATAAACAATAGTGAAATACAACATACAGGAAGACCATTATGCTGATGAAGTATATAGTTAGTTTATAACTAAAATACAACATACAGGAAGACCATTATGCTGATGAAGTATATAGTTAGTTTATAACTAAAATATACAATAGTGAAATACAACATACAGGAAGACCATTATGCTGATGAAGTATATAGTTAGTTTATAACTAAAATACAACATACAGGAAGACCATTATGCTGATGAAGTATATAGTTAGTTTATAACTAAAATATACAATAGTGAAATACAACATACAGGAAGAGCTGCTAAACTTTGCTGCTAAACATGTACACACACACACACACACACACACATCCTTATCAAGTATGGGCTATTCAAATTTACAGTGTTATAAGTACTCCGTGAAGGTATAATAATAATAAATAACAGTGAATAATGAGTACCATCTCCATTAAAGGTCAGTGTTGGACATCTCCCTAGTCGAAAAATAGCTAATAAATGAAGGAATCGCATATACTCAATATCTACTCAGTATTATTGAAGAGCATGCAACATAATTATAGTTGAAATTATGAAGGTAGGCGAGGACTTTTCACCGTGTATGTACATTACATTATGACCTGTGGCGGTGCTAGATTGTATCATGAAATAGTGGAGAGTCGATAATACACATTGCATACAATGCTATGATTCGGTGATGATAGAAAAACAATGATCTTCATACAATAATTGTATACATCTTGAATTTCATCTCGTAACAATAAATATATGTACTATAGTGGCGCAAGCCGTGGAATATTGACCTTTAAATGTCTACGTTTAGCTTAAAACGATAGGTAATTATATTCCTTCACACTTTTCCTATAATTCCTAAATGATAAACAAATATAGGGTGAAGTTTATTCTTAAGCAATATACCTTACATAATGTTAGTATGTTTCTTTAGTTAAAATGTACACCAGTTTGATAAGTGCACTTTGGATATTATAATACTTGGAAAATATATGATAAATAGTGCAACACAAACAATATGATAATTTATTTCTCAACACCCGGTAAAAATATTTAAATATACATGATAATGTTTTCGCTATATTTAGCAAAAATATCCTTATCCGCAGGACTAATAATACGAATATGATTATACCTGTACACAAAACACGGAATATGATTATACCTGTACACAAAACACGGAATATGATTATACCTGTACACAAAACACGGAATATGATTATACCTTTACACAAAACACGGAATATGATTATACCTGTACACAAAACACGGAATATGATTATACCTTTACACAAAACACGGAATATGATTATACCTGTACACAAAACACGGAATATGATTATACCTTTACACAAAACACGGAATATGATTATACCTGTACACAAAACACGGAATATGATTATACCTGTACACAAAACACGGAATATGATTATACCTGTACACAAAACACGGAATATGATTATACCTGTACACAAAACACGGAATATGATTATACCTGTACACAAAACACGGAATAGTTTTGGCTCAGAAGCAAGACAAATATTTTAAGATTTTACAAAACATAAGATACCATAGTTCATAAGCAAGATCATAATAAGGTTCCCATCATAAATCATAGATCATAATAAGGTTCCCATCATAAATCATAGATCATAATAAGGTTCCCATCATAAATTTGAAGATACTATGGAAGAATCACAAGAAACTATTTCCGCTATTATAGAAAAAGGACAAGGCATTATTTCTGATATAAACGCATAACATATGGAAGTATTTCTGCCATATACATTTAGATGCATTATTAAAGGCGAAAATATTGTCTATTTCTAAAGCAATGCTGAATATCAAAATATTCGTTCATATTTGTGCATTATTTCAGGCAACGCAACTATATATTATAATACTGATTACTAAGCTAATTCAATCAACCATTCCCTAACAGGATCACAACAAACTCAATCCACCCTTGCCTAACATAATATAATCCACCCTTGCCTAACATAATATAATCCACCCTTGCCTAACATAATATAATCCACCCTTGCCTAACATAATATAATCCACCCTTGCCTAACATAATATAATCCACCCTTGCCTAACATAATATAATCCACCCTTGCCTAACATAATATAATCCACCCTTGCCTAACATAATATAATCCACCCTTGCCTAACATAATATAATCCACCCTTGCCTAACATAATATAATCCACCCTTGCCTAACATAATATAATCCACCCTTGCCTAACATAATATAATCTTGTATAGCTACATAATATAATCCACCCTTGCCTAACATAATATAATCCACCCTTGCCTAACATAATATAATCTTGTATAGCTACATAATATAATCCACCCTTGCCTAACATAATATAATCTTGTATAGCTACATAATATAATCCACCCTTGCCTAACATAATATAATCCACCCTTGCCTAACATAATATAATCTTGTATAGCTACATAATATAATCCACCCTTGCCTAACATAATATAATCTTGTATAGCTACATAATATAATCCACCCTTGCCTAACATAATATAATCCACCCTTGCCTAACATAATATAATCTTGCCTAACATAATATAATCCACCCTTGCCTAACATAATATAATCTTGTATAGCTACATAATATAATCCACCCTTGCCTAACATAATATAATCCACCCTTGCCTAACATAATATAATCTTGTATAGCTACATAATATAATCCACCCTTGCCTAACATAATATAATCTTGTATAGCTACATAATATAATCCACCCTTGCCTAACATAATATAATCCACCCTTGCCTAACATAATATAATCTTGTATAGCTACATAATATAATCCACCCTTGCCTAACATAATATAATCTTGTATAGCTACATAATATAATCCACCCTTGCCTAACATAATATAATCCACCCTTGCCTAACATAATATAATCCACCCTTGCCTAACATAATATAATCTTGTATAGCTACATAATTATATAATGCAAACTAATATTGATTATTAAGCTTAATCCAACTTAGCATAGTCTGATAGTATCTAATCAAAGTTAACCTAATCTAAGCTAAATTTGCATAACTTAACCTAATTTAATATTACTAAACGTAACATAGGCATAAACTTGACCATGGCTTGAATTGAACGGTCATCATTTATGATTTATAATAAACATACCTCACTTTTGTCTACTGCATTTTTATTTAATCGCTGGGTTCTAGTGACATGTTAATAATTTTCACTAGTTAAATATAAAAAAGTCCCCACCAAATATTGTTCATAACCGCAGCTAACCAAACCAAAGCTACTGTAATCATAATCAGTAGAACATGTCCAGCAGCAGCTTTATTCCTCCAATACTGTCGGGTTAGGTGAGGTCAAGTTAACTTGGTACAGTACTTTTAATGAACAAAGGTTTGGTTTGGTTATCTTAGCTTGATTTGACACTGGAATGGTTCACCAATACTTAAGGCTCTCCAGCTAAAATATACAGTATGATGTTACAGTTTATAAACCAGATTGTGTTGCCAGCAAACTAACATTTTAGCAATAACTGCTGGATCTGGTATGCCTTACACAGACTCTGAAAATTATCAATTGTATTTTGAGCTCTCTGAGTTTCATGCATAGTTCAGTAATATATTTATTTCTCTTTAACCATATAACATGCATACACCAGAGGGTTAACCAACCTGAATACAATATAATGTTAATATTTGGAATATTCCTGAATCAGGTAATCTATGAGTACTATTTGAGGACATAAGCTTCATCAGTATCTGCAGTACAGTTCAGTTCATTAGAGGACCCACACAGGGTTATTCTCGTGCAGCATAATGTGTGGAGGTTTGGAAGAAATTATTACAATAAAATCACAGTACACTATCAGTACACATGATACACATACACTGCAACCTCATTCTCACTATATTGCAGTATATTTACCCTAGTATACAATGTTTTTTATAATATAATTTTGAAATTAAAATGTCCATTTAGTACGTATTAATATCGGATAAATATTTCAAAACGTATGTGTGCGTGTGTGTGTGTGTGTGAGTTGTTGCAATCAACTATATTGCAGTGCATTAAGGATTACCTCTTAAGCTGCAAGTAATTAAAAGCAAAGCAAGTTTATCACTGGCATCTCTTTAAGAACACAGTCCGTAACATCTTTGTTAACGAAATATTCTGGTACAAGCATCCATGATCATTATCTTAAAAAGAGATCATAACTTACAAGTGCACCACTATGATCCCTGAAACATAAAACATATTGACGTTGTATCTTCCTATAAGTATCATATCTACACGGTGATCATTGTAATTTTGGCTTTACAAGTAAGTAACACACGTCATCTATCTATCTATTGATGGACGCTTTACTCCCCTTACGTGGGTGGCCATACACAGAATGCCCCCAAGCGGACCTATTCCCTGTGAGAGGGACAACCCGAACCAGTTTAGTGAAGGACTTACAGGATTGACCACTCAATTTAGGATCCGTCCGACTCCGAGGCCCTCTGTGTATCTTGTTAGCACTATTTTTCTACAGTGGTGTTTGGCTAATCCATCCACTAACCTGCCTTACTCTTAGGTAAGCAGTACGGATTTGTATCAGCAGCATCAAAAAAGTCCCTAATTTCAAGAAAGCAAACTTTCATAAACTTGGAGCTATGTTTAAAGAAACTGACTGAAGCTTTTTAAATAACAATCACGACATAAATACATCTTGGGAATTATTCGAAACCACTTACCTAAATGCAGTGCAAGACTGCATACCATCGAAAATACGGCATACAGGCCATAATGCTAAGCCCAAATGGTGGAATAAAGATATTTCAAACTGTCTGCTTTCTAAAAAGTTTGCTAATGCTAGATTAAAATCCTCACACAATGACGACGAACGGGTGAAATTTGTAGAGCTACGACGCAAAGCCAAAAAGTTAATTAAGCAAAGTAAAAAGACCCTGGAGTTACATGTTGCGAATAAAAGTAAAACAAACCCGAAAGAATTCTATAGTTATATCAGAAAAAAAAATAGTTACTTCAACTGTTGGACCATTAGTCGATGAAATTGGAGAATACACCAAAGACGAAGTACAAATGAGTAATGCCCTCAATACCTTCTTTGCATCAGTTTTTACAACAGAAGACCTCAGTGATACCCCTACACCATCGCCGATTCAGATTGATAATTCAGATGTTCTAAGCAATATCACCGTTACAGAGAGAGAGCAGTATTGAATTGTTTAGATAAACCCAAGGTAAATAAAACGCCTGGACCTGATACAATCTCACCTAGAGTTCTAAAGGAAGCTAAGGATGAGCTCTCCAAACCACTGACATTGCTATTCAATAAATCCTTGCAGTCTGGAACTATGCCTGATCAGTGGAAGCTAGCCAACGTAACACCGATATTAAAAAAAGGCAGCAAATCCCTACCCAGTAACTATCGTACAATTAGCTTAACCTCAGTTGTATGTAAAATGCTAGAAACACTCATAAGAGACAGACTCGTAAATCACTTAGAGGAAAATAACATACTTAAAGATACTCAACACGGCTTTCGTAAAAAAACGTTCCTGTTTAACAAACCTCATAGACTTCTTCCACGATATCCTCAACCTCTACGATGAGAGTAAAGCTATAGATATTATATACCTTGATTTTCAAAAGGCATTTGACAAAGTTCCCCACAAACGTTTACTGCTTAGACTAAAAGCGCATGCAATACATGACGGTGTGTTGAAATGGATATAAAAAAGTGGCTCAGCGACAGAAAGCAAAGAGTAGTCATAAACTGTAAGGCATCTAAATGGACCATTGTAAGTAGCGGGTTACCCCATGCAGGGAACGGTACTAGGACCAATTCTCTTTCTAATTTACATCAACGACATAGATGAGGGTCTCACCTGTACAATCTCAAAATTTGCTGATGATACAAAAATTGCAAATAGCGTACTCTCAAAAGAACAAGTTGACGATATGCAACACAATCTAGATAAGTTGTCATGTTGGGCCCAAATTTGGCAAATGAGTTTCAATGCGGATAAATGTAAAGTACTACATATCGGATACCAAAATGAGAAAGCAAACTATTTGATGAATGGCACTCAGCTTAAGAATGTAAACAGAGAAACTGATCTGGGTGTAACAATATCGTGTAACCTAAAACCGAGTCAACAATGTTCAGAAGTTGTTAAGAACACAAACAAAATAATTGGCTTTATAGGCAGGTCATTTGAGCATAAATCCAAAGACGTTATCCTAACCCTTTACAATTCCTTAGTCCGCCCTCTTCTGGAATACTGTGTTCAATCCTGGTGCCCTTATTACCAAAAAGATATAGACAAGCTAGAACGAGTTCAACGTAGAGTTACTAAAATGATACCTAGCCTAAAGAACAAACCATACGAGGAGCGTCTTAGATAATTAAATCTATTTCCTTTAACCCAGCGCAGATTGAGAGGCGACTTAATCCAAGTGTTCAAAATCATCAAAGGCATCGACAATATGAACTGTAGTAAGTACTTCAATATCGACCAATCCAATTACACGCCAGGAAACGGTTGCAAAATTATTGGTAAATCTTTTAACACACACGAATCTAAGAATTTCTTCTTCAATCGAGTTGTCAATTTGTGGAATGGGCTTCCTCGAGACGTTATAAACTGCAGCACCGTTGATTCATTTAAGCGTCGCCTAGACAAATATCTCGCATCAAACCATCAAACCCGCGACTGACTGCGTTTGTAAATTAATAACTATATTTTATCCCCCCCTCAGTTACTAACCCATCTGTCCCCTACTAACTTCCTAATCCTGCCTCGGAAATTGGTTCCAGGGCAGTGGTTCCCTTTCCAATGTTCCCTTACCCACTCTAAACCACTGTTTGGACACTTGATCCTCAGTGTTTTGGAGGACAAGCAGCCTAAAAGGGTCACTAGAGCTGTTGTTGCTTGATGTCCTTTGTACTCCCCTAGACAGGTTGCCAACCAAGGCTGACGAGTCCCATCCACCCATCATAGCTGTAAGATAGACATTATTTCACCAGAGACATTGTGTGCAACATAATACAACACATTATTATAATAATACTAGTGCACATAAAAATCGGAATAATTATATAAGTAAATAAATAAATATCGAAGTGGCTACGGGACACCACCAGTGGTGTCATGCAGCCCAAGATATACAAGATATACAGTACTGTATATCTTGACGCAGCTCAGCCAGTGATGCTGGGCTACGGCAAGGTCCATAGATTCATCAAGGTCCATAGATACTCAGGTCAACCCAAGCGCAGCTCAGTGACGTCACACTATTGTACCAAATGAAAGAAAGAGAGAATACGCTCGCCGCTCTGCCTAGCTCCGCCCCCTAACAGCTGCGAGACGTTGTAAAGGCTTATCCCTCACACAGTCCACACAATATCTGGACTGTGATCCCTCAATACCTTCACCTTCCCGCCTATACACTGTCACAAGCTTATAATACTTTGTATATTTTGTTTACCCGGTCCAATCATTTTCATATCAAATGTAGGCTATTACTATATTACTATTATAATATTATAATATTATATTTAGCATAATACAAAATGGGATAACTATTTTCAGGTTTAATTTTTAGGTATTGGTTACTGTTCTAATTTCTTCTTATAACTAGGTTGCACAAAGCGGGATAAGGATTTCACAAAATTCGGTACACACTTATTTTATTAACTTAAGACATCTTAGATATTGTTTTCTGGGATCATTAGAACTATGTGTCTATTAAAGTTAAATTATGAAGATTTGGACTTAGAGCACTGACAAGACCTGCGTCCAGTATCATCGTAAGGTTCCGTAAGGTTATTATGAAGAACATTGGACAGGTTACAAAACAATAATAACATAATAACATAATAGAAGTGAGTACAAAAAGCCTGTTGGCCCATACAAGCCAGATCCCTCTAACACCTAATGTGAGAAAAAGCTATGTGTGTTTGTTGGCAATGATTTAAAACATAGAACACAGTGTAATGTATTAGTGTTCGTAACAATGCAAACATGATTTTCTGGTTCATTTCAGGGAGTGTGATTAACAGAATTGTTGATGATATCTTAAAACTTGACTTGATATTAGTGATAAACCATATGGATTATACAGTTCAAGTTTGGTGATTTTAGCACTTGATTCAAAATGTTTGCCGCAGATTCTTGCACATTGTGGAGTAACTCTGTATTTTTTTACCACATAATGTAGTCCATTTGGCCCTCAGTTGTTCATCTTTGGGAAATAGATGGAATGATACATTTCCTTGTTTAATGAATACAGACTTGCACCCAACAACTTCACAGTATAACGGCATTTTGTTCACTTACAATAGCAGAGCTACACTGTCACACGGCATTATGGTCACTGTTGTATTATAAAATATCGAAGTTATACTTTCACGGCACGAAGATATAGAAAACGGAGGATGCTGCTCCAACGGCTGTGATTTTGAGAATGAGCGGGAAGAAACTGGTGACCCCTTCACCCTTCAACGCTCTGACGTCATGCGCGCGGATAGGGAGTTTGAGCGACCCCGTGGGTTGACCTGTTGTACCTATGGACCTTGACGCAGCCCAGCCAGTGAGGCTGGGCTACGGGACACCATAGTGGTGTCCCGTAGCCACTTCGAATAAATATATACAGTATATATATATACCGTGTATATATACATATATATATATATATATATATATATATATATATATATATATATATATATATAGCCTATATACTGTATGTATCGGAGTATACGTGCCGATCTCAAATATAAAAACTTGACAAATGAAGCAGCCCTAACGGGGTTGCCTGGAACGCCGCCATTAGGACAAGATACTGAAACTGCTCGTATGTGTGGAGCACTCAGTCTTAAAAAAAAAAAAAAAAAAAAAAAAAATATATACCGGTATATATATATAACATATTTGTATATATAATTATACAGTATATATATATATATAAATTTATATATATATAGCACCGCCTTCACTCATATACTTCTTCACTCCATTCTTCCACCTCACTCTCGTACACTCACTTAGTCATTCTCTCGCTTCCCATACGTTCCACATGGCCGAACCATTTCAAGGTTTTCCTTTTCACACTTTCCAGCACATCTACATCCACACCAGACCTCTCTCGTACTTCCTGATTCGTCTGTCTATCCCTCCATGTATCTCCGCACACACTTCTCAGGTAACTCATTTCCACCTAAAATAACGAAATTAAGGATCACTCCCCTACATAATAAAAAGAAAACTCCAGGAGAACAAGAAGCAAAACAAGTGGTAAACTCCAGGAGAACAAGAAGCAAAACAAGTGGTAAACTCCAGGAGAACAAGAAGCAAAACAAGTGGTAAACTCCAGGAGAACAAGAAGCAAAACAAGTGGTAAACTCCAGGAGAACAAGAAGCAAAACAAGTGGTAAACTCCAGGAGAACAAGAAGCAAAACAAGTGGTAAACTCCAGGAGAACAAGAAGCAAAACAAGTGGTAAACTCCAGGAGAACAAGAAGCAAAACAAGTGGTAAACTCCAGGAGAACAAGAAGCAAAACAAGTGGTAAACTCCAGGAGAACAAGAAGCAAAACAAGTGGTAAACTCCAGGAGAACAAGAAGCAAAACAAGTGGTAAACTCCAGGAGAACAAGAAGCAAAACAAGTGGTAAACTCCAGGAGAACAAGAAGCAAAACAAGTGGTAAACTCCAGGAGAACAAGAAGCAAAACAAGTGGTAAACTCCAGGAGAACAAGAAGCAAAACAAGTGGTAAACTCCAGGAGAACAAGAAGCAAAACAAGTGGTAAACTAACACCAGAAAGGAGGAACTAAAGAAAAACGAAGGATGATGACAGACAAGAGAAACGAAAGGAAAATCCACCACCAGGCATAACATCACCCAGACCACCATCAAAGAGGCTGACAACAAGAAAACAGAAGATAAGAAGAAGTTAAAGAAGACAACAACAGCAAAGAAGAAACAAAGAAACATTCAAGACGGACCAGAAGGACAAGATAGGTACCGCCAAGGAGAACGATTTCTGGTAACGAATAAAGGAGAAACTAAAGGAGAACGAATAGAAGTACCACAGAAGAATCCAATATATTACCAAATATCTACCATGCCAGACCACCATCAAAGAGGCCGACAACAAGAAAACAGAAGATAAGAGGAAGTTAAAGAAGACAACAGCAGCAAAGAAGAAACAAAGACACGTTCACGACGGACCAGAAGGACAAGATGGCTACCGTCAAAGAGAACGGCTTCCGATAATGAATGAAGGAGAAACTAAAGGAGAACGAAAAGAAGTACCACAGAAGGAACCAATACATAACCAAATATCTACCATGCCACACATCCCGAAATTACCCTACGTCAATAAACAACGAGAAGAACAAGAAAAGAACAGAAGCGAGAAGACAGAGGAAAAGAAAAGAACATAAACCATGAAATACGCGCCCAGAGAGATACCACGTGTACCAAACTACCATCAGTTTTCCACGAGTAATACACGACAATATATATCCACGAATATTACCCCATTGCCCATTATCACCACTAGAAGAGAAGCCCGGATTGCCTCCATTTCATCAGAGCGCCCAACAACACCCGGGAAGAATATTAATATATCTTCAACCTTCCAGCAAATTCCAAGAAGAGGATAATATTCAGCCAGGACCAGAAGGACCAACATCACCCTGAGAGGAGGAGCACTTATGCCCCACTTCCATCCAAAGGCCAAATCACCTACCCACAAACTTCTAGGGGTCCCTCCTAATCCCCCTAGATCCGCCCCTACTGGACTTGTGACCTTCTGACCCCCGCACACCTGCCCTGGGACATTTCAGCCAACGTCATCACTATGCTGACAGAAACTGAATAAGGCAAGCAATTCTAGGGCTTTCACTTACTGGCATACCAGGGTGAATAGTCCTAGAATTACCCTCCCATTCAGTTGGATGATTGACGGTATACCGAATATCCCACAGGTCTGAGGAGTTATTTTCCCTATTAAGGAATCTTTGTTATTCATGTGGCATACCATAATGTTAACATCAAAATCTCTAATAGGCTGCACTTTTAAGATTGGAAGTCTAAACTCGCGGACATGTCCCCACCTGACTTCTCTTATTAAATTCACACTATACGAACTACCAAAGGATACTTGGCATACCAAGGTAATTTGAATAGTTCAGGGCTCTGCGAGATACCTTAACCGGCACTCGGCATATAGAAGCCCTTAGTGCATCTGTCTGTAACATGTTATTTGACTCTTTCAATTAAAATATTTATACACCGCCCCGAGTTCTTTGAACATCTTATAAAGGTCAGTGGTAGTCGAGGAAAACAAGAGTGGTCATTATCATATTGTTTCCTCGCGTTAGCCCGATATAATGTCACTGTGTCATGACATAGGCATTATATTCAAGACCCCAAGTAAAGAGTACCTGAACGGAACTTCATCACCGATTAATATTACGGTCAGGATAGTAGAGTATCCTTAGCTCTCTGCTAATATACACTCGCGTTCGTCCGATGAGGTGCCCAAATAATATAATATTTACGGAGCCTCATTTAAGACCTTACACCCATTAATCCATCTGTATTCCAAACAACTGATCTACAGTACACGACAGGCCAACCTGGACGGCCCCAACGGAGACTCAGACAACTACAAGCTGTTACCTCAACTTTTGACTCCAAGTGTTAGCTCTGGAGTTATGATAGAAAACCTGCATCAAGTCAATACCAGTGATGAGGTATCTAAAGTAGAGTCCCAAGATATTGACTCTGCCTAATTTCCACCAGTGCGTAAGGTGTTCTACAAAGTTAGGAGTCCCCAAGATATCAACTCTGCCTAACTTCCACCAGTGTGTAAAGTGTGCTATAGAAGTAGAGTCCCAAGATATTGACTCTGCCTAATTTACCACCAGTGCGCTCGGTGCCTTATGAAATTAGAGTCCACTATATTTGACTTAGTGTAAACCCTCGTCCATTTGTGTGCTTATAGTGTTATGTATAAATGTGCAATTCGCACACAGTATCCTATGACTCATCAGGCTTCAAGAATAGATTATTTCTATTATGCAAGAGACAAGCTAAGCTTATTTTGTATATCCAAGCTCCACCTAGATCCTCGATCGTGCTAGGATCGTTTATGTTGTTGTAAAATTATTAACCCCTTCAGACTCATATGATGCAGAGTTTGCCAGATTAGCAATAAGAAATAGAGTTCTCTCACTCTTATAATTACCTCTCCAAAATTAGTTTTCTGCCCACAGCTAACTCAAAGACAACTGCAGAGGTTGAAGTAACTAAACTAAAGGTTTCTAAATATCCCTGATGGTAACAAAGGCTTTAAAGTATCCCTAATCGGCTCAAAATCGCGTCATATGTCGGAGAGGGTTAATTCACGTTTACCTATTTGTATTGTTAAACTAGGAGTTAGATAAATAGAATACTGTTCTTAAACATACTCAGTGTTATATGTATCCTCTATTTTGTCTTCTATGCATGTGTGGTATGATTTTGACTTCCCCAGTCATGTAGAACTCACTATAACCAATATACAAACCTGGTAAAAACCCTGGTATAACACCACCCCTGTCACTCTTGGTTTGAGTCTCTTCACCAACGCCCATGTTTCGCTCCTGTAAGTCAATGTCTGGATTACCACAATGTCATGCAAGGACTTTTTTACTTCCATGCTGACCACCCTATTTCTTGTTACTGCTGTCAGCATTCCTACAACCCTCTTCCCCTGTTGCACCCTCTCCTGCACTTCGTCATCCATACTCCCATCTTTACTCAACACACTGCCTAGATACTTGAATGAGCTGATATTCTCCATAGTCTGGCTGCTCAACTTCACCTCATTCTCTTTGGCTGCACCCCTTCAAAGCCAAAACCTTGCTCTCCCCCGCATTTACCTTCAGATTCCGTTTTTCACACACTGTTCCAAACATATTTACCAGCCCCTGCAACTCCCATTCACTATCGCTCATCAGAACTATATCGTCAGCAAACAACAGTACAGGCAACTTCTACTCATTTCCCTCCCTTATCAGAAGTACACCAACATCCACTGCTCTTCCTTGTATTTATCTCATGACTCCATCCATATATATATATTGAACAACCATGGGGACATCACACACCCTTGCTTCAACCCAACATTCAGCTCAAAGAACTCGCTCAGCTCATTTTGCACACATACTGATGCCTTTGCACCCTCATACATGCTCTTCACTGTTTTCAGCAACTTGCCGTCTACTCCGTATATTCTCAGTACTTTCCACAAACCTTCTCTATCAACTCTGTCATAGGCCTTCTCCAAGTTATAAAGGCAGCATACAAATTATGTCCCTTCTCCAGATATATCTGCACAACACATTTCAGGGCAAATATCTGATCTACACAGCCTCTTCCCTCCCTAAACCCGCCCTGCTCGTCACCTATCTATTTCTCCGTTCTCACTCTCACTCTCTCAATAACTACCCTACTGTACACTTTCCCTACTACACTTAGAAAGCATTATACCCCGGTGGTTACCACACACTCCTCTTTCCCCTTTACTCTTATACAGGGGAACTATTATGCCTGTCTTCCAGTCATCAGGTGCACTCCCTTTCTACCATGCTAGTTTACACATTTTCCATACCCATTCGATCACTATCTCACCACCATACCTAAGCATTTCCCCACACACTCCATCTATTCCTGATGCTTTCCCCATCTTCACTCTATTCATGGCTTCACACACTTCAGACCTGATCCCTACCTCCTCCTCCACTACTTCTCTTCTTTTCCCTCTCATACCCCATCCAACTATGTTTGCAATTCGTTGAAGTACTCCCTCCATCTTTAGATTCTCTCTTGTTTCTCGGTTATCACTCGCCTATTCTTATCTTTCACACCCTTACTATTTCCCTTGCTACCCGCCCTACCTTTCTTGACCTCTTTCCAAAACAGTTTCTTACACTCCCTCCATTTTACACATAGATTCCTTCCAAATGCCTCATCTGCTCTTCTCTTGCTTTCCTTCACTATTCTCAACACCACTCTCTTTTTCTCCAAGTACCTCGCTCTTTTCTGTCTTTCCAAATATTCATTCCCTCTATTACCCAACCAATCTCTATACGCTTTCTTCTTGTCGTCAACAGCTAATTTTGCCTCTTCAGTCCACCACACTGTACCCTTCACTCCCCTCCCTCTTCTCTTTACTCCACACACCTCCTCACATACTACACATATCTCTTCCTTAAACACTTTGCTCACCTCCTCCACTCTCTCCATACCCTCCAGGTCAAACCTACATAATCGTCTCTCTACTGCTCTTTTGAATCCTTTCCTGATCTCCTCCTCCTGCAATCTCCAAACCTCACCACAAAACTTCAGCACTTCAAACTGCATCACTTCATTTCTTCCTTTCTACCAAAATGACTACACATGCGCCTTCCCACACTCATTATGAGCAGTAGGCCTACACATTTTTTTCTTTTCTAGACGCCTTAATTCCCGTGAAAGGATGGCCATGAATATTAGGCGTTTGTCACAAATTGCTAGGTCAAGTTGCCCGGGCTTGACATCTGCCAATAACATTTTAACAGAGCGGGTTCGATCTCCCGACCCTTTGATCAGCAGCTGACGCTTTACTGACTATGTCATGGCTCGTGATCATAATAAAGGTAGCGAAATTACCTTCCAGCCCGGGCAGCATTTTAAAATGACGCACCTTGCGAAGGCCCGGAGCCTGGGCAGCATTTTGAAATTTGTATGCTTGAAAGCGTGCTTTGAAAGCCACGTGGTGAAAATTTTGTTTACGAGGTCGATCGTAGCGCCACCAAGCCTCAACTACAACTCTTATCAGTCCGTACTTGTCCGCCATAGCGAGTTATAGCGAAAATATGTCTTCCGACGCGTTCGATTCTGTGCAACCTCGTGCGGCCCCCACTGCTACCCCGCTAGCTATGTCGACGCCTACTGCGAGTGACAAAAAGCCTGACCAAAAGAAAGTGAAGGTTTTGTTGAGTGAAAGTGCCATTGAAAGAGAACTTTTGGCCATAGAAAGTGAAAGTTCTTTTGAAGAAAACAGTGGTGAAAGCGAAATTGACGCTCTAAAAGATGTAAGTGAAGTTGAATTTGAGGGCTTTGAGGATGATACAGCAGTGGATTTGTTTCTATTAGAAGACAGTAGTGAGGACCCTGATGTTGAAGTGTTCAATGAAGGTCAAACTGAAATTCCAAGTGTACTTGAGCCTACCCCGTCGCCATCGTAACTTGCTCAGCCTAGGCCTACCCCGAAACCTTCCCCCTTGCCTGCTCGTACGCCCTTGAAAGTGGGCAAATACTTTTATAAAAAAAAAAAATGTGAAAAGTATGGCCAAAAAAGCACGCAGAAGAAATAAGGGAAAGCAATACAAGTGGTAGTGACAATGACGCCGACCCTGCTGTAGTCACCATCCGCATGCATTTCTTTGTCTCGTCGCTTTGACCCGGGACGCCGCGTGGGTCTCAACTTTATCTCTCCCTCAGGATGAGGAAAGGGCCTCTACAAGTGGTACTAGCGGTGCGGCATTGTCCTCCCACAGTGTACCACAGCCCTCATCACTACGGCGAGCATTATTTGGAGTGGAGAAGCCCTCAGCTCGCCGCAAAAGGAGTCCAACTCCTGAGGCTGAGGAGGCCATTGTTCCACCCCCTGCAACTTCCGACCACCCACTCCGCCGACGCCCGGTCACTTCTTCGCCGGAACTAACCCCCGAAGACGGGGTGGACGACTCTGACATTGCCCCAGATGATCTCAGCCCGAACCAAGAACCTATTATTAGAGTAGTTAGGAAGTATGTTAAATAAAATATACGAACTTCTAAATGACTGTCGAATTATCCCCCGTAGTAGTAGCATAACATATTACAAATTAAATACTACAATTATTATTATTATTTTCTGAGCTCTTGTTTTTACTGCACTTCGTTCTCTTAGTTTTGTGTTTTTGTTTATTAACATATGGTGGAAACAAAGGTGGTGGTGGTGGTGGGGTGAAGGACTATGTCCCATTCAAGGATTTAACTTTATATTAACTTGCCAGGAGGATACAAATATCTCTGACTTTATATTAACATATGGTGGAAACAAAGGTGGTGGTGGTGGTGGGGTGAAGGACTATGTCCCATTCAAGGATTTAACTTTATATTAACTTGCCAGGAGGATACAAATATCTCTGACTTTAACTTTATATTAACTTGCCAGGAGGATACAAATATCTCTGACTTTTTCTATATTCATGTTTTTTGGTTTTCGCTTGCTTCTGTACTTTAGATCTTTCCTTCATTTTTCCTGTGGTGGCCAAGGGTAAGAATAACAGTGAAGTTGGTGGTTGGCGGGGCGCACATTTCCAAACATTGGAAGATTTCAAGAGTAGGATATATTTTAGCCAATTAGCAATTATAAATGGCAGGTGAGCGGTGCATTAGCCACTGCTTTAAAAATAAGTATTTACCAGTTCTCACAATACACACTTTAAAATATATAAATATATTATTAAAGTAATTAGGCTTCTTTAGTCTAGAATGTAAGATCATAGTCAACATATGATGCTTACTAATACAATTTGTTTCTTTAATTACGGTAATACATTATAATACAGCAAATCAACAGTTAATACTGGTTGTTATTATTATAAACCGTAGACTTCACTTCCCTGATATATATATATATATATATATATATATATATATATATATATATATATATATATATGTATATATATATATATGTATATATATATACTGTATATATATACTGAATATATATATATATATATATATATATATATATATATATATATATATACTGTATACTGTATATATATTATACAGTACATACAGTATATATATATATATATATATACCGGTATGCATTGTATACCGGTATATATATATATATATACTGTATAATATATATACAGTATATATATATATACAGTATATATATACAGTATATATATATATATATATATATATATATATATATATATATATATATCATATTATTATAGGTCCTGTCTACAGTTCTCACTGTAGTCGTATAACATTTTACTGTCTATTCTTGGTAGTTATTGCATTATTCTGTAATTACAACACATATTATTATATCTGGTAAGAAGGCGAGCATAAATTGTAGCAAATACGACCACATAATTATAATAATATATAGATTTGTATTTTGGTGGCCAGTATACAAATGCTCTCTGCCTGCATGGATGTCTTGACTAAACAATGCTTATATTAGGAATGGAACAATAAATTATGCTGTTTTATTACAGTTACCTATAATTTTGACCTCAAACGCGAGTTAAAAAATACATACAAATAGAAGAAAATGGGAGTCTACAGAATGTCAATTACCCCACACAAAACAGATCTCTCTCACACCCAGCCCATCTCGCCCATATGCCTATCTAAGTGTATCTTCCAGCATTCTATAATTTCTTGTCCTACTATAGTACTCGAAAATTGTCCACACATCTATTACTTTGTTGTCAAACCCAATCTTGCCTATATATTTTCTAGCAAGTCCAAGCAGCCATGTTAACTCCGAAGCGCATAGCGCAGCGCACAGGACGAAATTTACAAAAGGCCTCTGTTACGGCCTAGAGGAGAGATATATGTAATATGTAATAGAGTATATGTAAGTGAAAGATCAATCATTTTGGCTCAGTAATAACCGAGAAATAGCAAAGTTTATTTAGCATCACCCTAACAACAACAACAACAACAACAACAAAAACAACAACTGTAAAAATAACAACGACCTGAGTATCCCCTAGAGATCCACTCTTTGCACAGACTTAAAAATAAGTCATTCAAATTTAATGATGTTGCTACATATGCTACACTTTAATATCTATGATAGGAAAAGACCACGTACAGTCATAATCACTAATTTCTGTAGAGCTTTGAGAGGTACAATTATGATACATTGGCAAATTATTTTGAATTTTATATTACTTAAATACACATACGATTATGTGGATTCCTCGTTTAATGCTCAAAGGAATTGATTTTATTCTATATATTTATATATATTTGTTATTGCGAGATGTTCACGTATTCCTGACATGAAATAACGACCATATATATATATATATATATATATATATACAGTATATATATATATATATATATATATACTGTATATATACCTTTACCTTTGGATACCTTTGGATGTGTTCGCCGCTCCTCTAGCGGCACCAAGGAGCGCGACGCCCCTCGTTATGGGTGGTGATTTGGTGCAGTAGACTGTTTGAAGCGACAGCTCGCTCCCTTGCGAGGATGGGCTCGTCTGGCACTTTTTGCAGTTCGACATCTAGGGCTCTCTTGAAGTTGTCTAACGAGATGTCCATCATGTCTCTTACTCGCCGTGGGAGTTTGTTGAAGAGACGTGGGCCTCTGTGTGATAACCAGCCCTCTCGCAGACAGCCCATAGCACCCCTGTTATTCATCCGGGGGATTTTGCATTCCCAGCCTCTCCTATCACTGAATTTCATGACTATCGGAGTATGTAGGTTTGGTACTAAACCCTCTGCGATTTTCCACGTGTATATTATTAGGTAACGTTCTCTTCTACGTTCCAGTGAGTACAGATTCAGTACTCTTAAACGCTCCCAATATATAATTATATATATATATATATATATATATATATATATATACTGTATAGATATATATATATATATATATATATATATATATATATATATATATATATATATATATATATATATATACTGTATATAAACAGCAGGCGAAAACATATAAGTAAATACTGTACATATTTGTAGCATGTTCATGATCCCTAATTAAACAAAATATAGCCTCTGCCATACTAGTATTTCTTTTTATTCATAAATGTAGAGACATCAAAGTGACGTTTTGTAAACAATCATTTTGGTATCAACCCTAATCACCCATGGTCTGTCACCATAAGGGTTCTAATTAGCTAATCAAAATATGATGTACTAGCGGTAACTGAAACATGGCTGAGTGAATACGATACTGCTAAAATACTTGAAATGACTCCTTTAACGCATACCTTCTTGCACAATCCACGAAAAGGGAAGGGAGGTGGTGGTGTGGGAATTTTTCTTACAAACACGTTTAAGAAGACGAAAATATGTAAATCTGCAAGGTTCGGTAGTTTTGAACATATACAGGTGGGCTGTGAGATTGGAGGCTGGAAATGTACTTTTATTGTTGTTTATAGACCCCCAAATTTAAGTGCCAGTACATTTATTGATGATTTTAGATTATACTTGGAAACAATTGATATGGTTAGTACGAATACATTCGTCTTTGGTGACTTTAATCTGTGGGTGGATGTTCCGAATGATTACTATGCTACTATCTTTATAGAATTGATGGAGTCTTTCCACTTGATAAATAAAGTGCATACTGCAACTTCAAGAGGTGGTCATGCATTAGACTTGGTTTTTACGAATAGAGAAAGCGATATGATAAATGAGCTGTATGTTGAAGATGAGTGTTGTATTTCGCCGGTCCATAAACTAGTTACTTTTAACATGCCGTTTGTAAGTAAACCTAGACAATCTAAGACAATAAAGTGTAGGTCAAAAAGAAAATTTGAGCCACAACTACTAATATCGACTGTTGCGAATGAAATACTAATTAAGAAAAGAGAACACTGTGCTCACGGTGAATTAATAGATGACTGTACGTCATGTTTCACTAATCTGTATAACAGCATTGCTAGAGAAAAATACGAAGATATATGCCCCATTATTGAAAAGAAAATAGTAATAGTTGATAGTGCGCCGTGGTTTAATGCTGATATTCAAAGAGCAAAAAAGGCCAAGAAGAAATATGAGAGGCTATGGAGACGTCTACGAACCGAAGAGGCAAGAGATAACTATAAAAGAGCTCGGAATATAGAAAACAGGCTCATTGTGCTTAGAAAACGTGAATACTATATGAATAAAGCAAAAGAAGCTGGATCTGACATGAATAAGCTGTATGTGGTACTTGACAACTTGACGGGAAACAAGAAGAAAAATAAGTTACCAGAAGGGATTCCGGATATGACATTGGCGAATGATTTTTCTGACTTTTTTTGTGATAAAATTAATGCCATTGTTGGAAATTTTGGAGTAGTCGAGACTCAAGACGTTGTTGTAGCTGAGCCTACTGTGACTAAGTTAACAGAATTTACTATGACGGATCTGAATACAGTTAAATCCATAGTTACGAAAGCAAAACTTACCCATTGTAGTAATGATCCTATACCGATACGTGAAATAGTGCACAGTAAAAATTTTAACAGTTTTCTGGACATATATGTTGACATAATAAACTGTAGCATTGCAAATAATGTATTTCCATCGTCTGAAAAGAATGCGATTGTGAAGCCTATTATTAAAGGGAGCCTTGATTCTCAATGCTTGAGCTCTTTTAGGCCTGTTTCCAATTTAACATTTCTATCAAAAATTACTGAAAATGTAATTCTGGGTCAGTTATGGGATCACTTGAGTTTAGTGAAGGCTCTCCCAGACAACCAGTCCGCATATAGAAGACTTTACTCTACGGAAACCACGATGTGCTCTGTGATTAATGATTTACTCGTGCAAATGGACAATGCGAAGTGTGGAATCTTAATTTTGTTGGACTTGAGTGCTGCGTTCGATACAGTGGTGCATAGCTTACTAATAGAAGACTGTAAAGCTATTGGTATTGATGGTAATGCGCTGGAATACCTTCAAAGTTACCTTACTAACAGAACTTATTGTGTGCAAATAAGTAATAAATTCTCAGAGATGAAGCATCTAGAGAGGGGCGTCCCTCAAGGGAGTGTTCTTGGACCAATTCTATTCTGTATATATACAATTGCACTATCTAGCATATTAATGAAACATGGAGTGAAATTCAAGCTCTTTGCGGATGACACCCAATTCTATCTGGCACTAAGTGGTGAATGTTGAGGAGAAGATTAGTGGTTTACTAAAAGACATTGGGAAGTGGATGGAGTCAAAGCAACTGAAATTAAATGAAAATAAAACTGAATGCCTATTAGTAGGCAGACGGGTGAACCTTGAGAGACTGGGCGTGCAAAGCCTCAATATCAATGATAGTGTGATGACTGTGAGTAGTGTGGTGAAGGATTTGGGAGTCTTGGTTGATAGTGAACTGTCATTTAAAAACCAGATTAATCAAACAAGTACGAATCTCTGCCTATCATCTGAGGAATATTGCTTTTGTGAGAACATATCTGGATATTAATACAACCAAAATGTTGATCCACAATCATGTAATTAGTAAATTAGACTATTGTAATTCTCTATATTATCGACTACCAAATTACTTGCTACGAAAACTACAACTTATAATGAATAGAGCAGCAAGATTAATAAAGAGTTTACCATTCCGTGCGAGTATAACGCCGGCATTAATTGACCTGCATTGGCTGCCGGTGAAAGCGAGGATCATATTCAAACTGTGTGTTATAGTGTATCAAGCTTTGAACTTTGGAAAGCCGGAATATGTGCGAGACTTATTGGAAGACTTCAATGTTGGCACTGATATGATGCTGAGACATGACAACGTGCTGCATCAATTGAATGAGCCACGGTGCAATCATGAATTTGGATTTAGGGCCTTCGAAAAGAGTGCACCGAGACTTCATAATAATCTACCAGTTAATGTGAAAAGGTGTGCGAACATAAAGGCCTTTAAAAAGTTACTTAAAACACATTTGTTCAGGGAGTGTTATGACTTAGAAGATGGCACTGTGAGACAAGACTACAAGTGCTAGATGGTTTAAAGGGCAGCTGCGACGAGCGTCACATCTAGTGACGGAGCGCGGCTGAGAAACTCCACACCAAGTAACCAAGTAAGTAAGTAGCTAAAATATGCCCTATTCTTCAACTTGTCCAAAGTTGGGTAATATGTGGGTGGGATAAAGGTCGAGGAGAAATTGAGGACTGCCTTCTCCCCTATTATTTCTTTCTCCATCTTCCTGTGGTTATTGTCTTCCTATATATTTACTGCTTTCCTTCTAACACCACCTCAACAATTCCCTTCCTGGCTATTAGAGTCATTACATGGAACACTATATAAACACATTTTTGTTCCACTATCGAAATCAGCATTAGGGCTACCAATCACTTCACCATCACCAATTTCCATTCGAGCTCACATCCATTATACTTCGGATGATACTAAAGGTAGTGGTTATGGTGAGCAAACAAATGTACGGGGCTAGAATCACCAAAACCACCTTCCTCACTAGAAAAAACAACAACGCCATTGTAATTTCCCCAAGACAAATACAATCTCATTATCAATGCCACAACAATTTACTACCTCACTACCTTAATAACTATCGTAACACTATGACCATAATAATTTCCATGCAGTAACATCCACACGGCTTCAACTTACACAATCACCACATGATATTATTAAAATACCCAAGTTAAGGAGTGTCACCATTAATCCTCCTCTACCACCCACACCAGGAAAGACGATCAAGATCACATTTGATAACACCGAAGCTCAGGAGGAAAAGATTATATATAGGCAAAAGAAACAAGACCAACATAGACAAATATTCAAGGGATAGTTGCGCCGCTCTTCCACGCAGAGGACTACCCACCAGCCCGCAAACTTTTTAGGGGGTCTACCTAATCCCCCCCGGAATGCGCCCCTGTACTTATGACCTTCTGACCTTCACACACCTGACCTGGGAGGACATAGCAGCCAAAGTCGTCACTACCCCCGACGAGAAGCAAGGTAAAGCAAGCAATTCTAGGGCTTGAATTACTTACATGTAAGCTTTCAAGTCCTAAAATTAAACCTCCCATTCAGGAAAGAATTGATACCATGGTGGATATCTTTCAAGGTCTGAGGAGTTCTTTTCCCTACTAGGTGAATTGATATTATCACATGCCATGGTATAGTGTTTAATATTAAGCTCTCTAATAGGTTGCACCTTTGGTATTAGAAGCATAACTGCAAGGACATGTCCCCACCTTACTTCTTTTGCCAAAACCGCATACTTAAACTATAGAAGGATACTTGCCATGGTAAAGGTAATTCTAATAGTTTGGGCTTTGTGAGACACCGTCTGGATAACGGCACTCAACATATAAAAGTCCATACTGTATCTGTCTAACACCATGGTCAAAGACATATGCAGTAAAAAGGTTTAAACACCGAACTTGGGTTCTTAGAACACTCTTATAACGGTCAGTGGCAGATCGAGTGAAATTAGTAAGTTCATGATCTTACTATCTCCTCGCGTTAGCCCGATACCTTGTCAATGTGTCATGGCACTAGCGACGCTGTATTAAAGACCCTAAGTCAAGAGTACCGGAACAGAACTTCACCATCGATTAGTACAAAGGTCAGGATAGACGAGCAATAGTAACTCAGGACATGTCCTCGTTTATGCTCGTGTTAGTCCGATGGTATGTACCCTATGTCATGACATTAAAGATCTACCATTCAAGACCCAAAACCAACTAATTCATCTGTATCCCTAGCCACACCATCCACACGGTAGGACTAATAATAATAATAATAATAATAGTTCTTAACCCGGGAACTACGGGGAGACTCTTAAGAGTTCCCCCGGCGGACTGCGGGGAGACTCTTAAGAGCAGAGCTTTTGAACGCGTACCAAAACCGCGCGTTTATAGCCAGGCGGCTGAAAATTGGTGTGGGTATAGTACTACATGTCAACTCTCGACACCACCCCGCCAAACGCTCGCCCCGCACTCGTGCAAGCACCACCGTGCCAGTAACCACGCACTAGTCATGGAGCCCACACGTCCCTCACGCTCGCTCCCTGATGACACAACCAGCCCTCCTTCTGGTGGTCTTAGCCGCCGTGGAAGGCAGAAGGTGGCTGCTAAAGACCCTACCTACCAGTACGACACGCCCTACAGCTCGGAGGACGAAACACCTGCACCCAAAGCACGAAAAACACGTGCAAGCACGAGAAAGGTACAGAGGTCATTGGTGTTTCGGGACACTGCCACCACGACCCAGGCCACTGCAACAACCACTACCACCACCACTGCCACCACTGCCACCCCTGCCACCGGTACCAGCGACGCAGGAGGCCGCTCTAGGGCTGCAGAATCTGCGGGGGCAGGAAAAATTAAAGGCACGGGCGTAGGGAAGAGAACCCGTACGCCAGCCACAGTGCCCCTACCACCACCACCACCACCAGCCGTCCCTGGCCCGGCTGACGCTGCCGCCCCTGCCCCTGCCGCCCCTGCTGCCCCTGCCACCCCTGCCGCCCCTGCCCAAGGAACATGGAAGGGGAAGGGGAAGGGGAAAGGGAGAGGGAAAGCGACTGCTGGCCCTGGTGTCCCTGCCGGCCCTGCTGCCCCTGCTGCCCCTGCTGCCCCTGTTGCCCCTGCTGCCCCTGCCGCCCATGCCGCCCCTGCCCAAGGAACAGAGAGAAGGGCGACAGGCACCACCATCATCTTGCCATCAAGGCCACGCACCACTGCTGCCCCTGCCGCCGCCCCTGCCACCGCCTCTGCTGTCCCTGTCCATAAGACTCCCGCACGTGCAAAAGTGACCCGGAAAACTCTGACACCATCAAAGTATGCCGCCCTGCTGTTTGATGGTGATTCGCAGGACATTGGCAGCCCGGGTTTCGACGACGAAGCCCTAGCACGGGACCAAGGGTGGGGATATTTGGGAGTGGACAGTGGGAGTGAGTCCGACGTCGGTGACGAGAATGAGGAAGGGCATTGTCTGTCAAGTGAAGAGGAGGGTGATGATGATGCAGTGCTGTATCGCGACCATGGAAGCGATATTTCAGACGATGAAGCAGACGCAGACGACATTCCGATCCCTGAGCTGCCTTCGTTCGATTGGTCTGACGGGGTCAATTTTGTACCTGACGTGCCCCAGTTCAATCCTGGGACGTCAGGAACAACTGACGACTGGCCCTGTGACTGGAACAAGACATCACGGGCTTCACTGTTCATTGTAAAGCGGTGAATGTTAAGGCTCTCAGCCTATGCCTGAGAGGAAGTAAGTTGGAATATACAAAAAACAAAAAAAAAAAAAAAAACTTCGGAAGGCTGGCCAGGGCACGTTGAAATTCAGCCTGGGTCAATGGACGAGCTAGGTCTGCAGGGGGTGGAGATTCAGTGTGGAAGGAGATCGACGTTTCAAGATGATCTTCCGCCAGCAGGGGAACAGGCCGACCAAACTTCTCGGAAAAGAAAGTCGCCAATGACTCAGCCTGTTCTTGGGGGTCGCATATAAGACTGTCATTGACCGATAACGGGAAGAACGTATTGACCCGCTTTCCGTTCATTTTCCTTACAAAACCCCAAGCTTTCTTACAGGACCCCGCAACCTTTAATCCAGTGCAGTGAACCCCCCACGCAGATCTCTTTGCCGCCAGCAGTACCCTGGTACAGATAGCATCTGCCTTCCGGAAGGCCCGCTTCAATTCATTACCAGGACACCTACTCCATTCCCTCCAAGCACGCCGACGAGCAATCACTGCCGCTGCACACTCCGGGGTCCACCAGGGCACCGATGGGCGGGAGGAATGAGTTGTCCCAGTCCTCTTGAAAGCGTTCTCCGCAGCCTCGACCAGACACTCCGATACGGCCGCTGCCACCGGACCCAGGGAATCTGCGGCCGGGTCATCATAATGGGGCAGGCTAACAGCATAAGTCCTCCAGCCATCGTCCCTGAAAGCCCAGCGAGGACGAGCCTTAATAGTGTCCTTAATAGCCAAGCCTGGAACAGTCATCACAACAGGGAGATGGTCACTGCCCATATAGGGCCCCACCCAAAATTCCGTTCCCTGAAAAATGCCATCTCCAAGACACATATCCAAGGTTGAGGGAGCAGCAGTGCGGGGGTCTATACGAGTGGGCAGTCCAGGGGTCGTGAGGAGGCTGAGGGTACTGCTGTCCAACAGAGCACTGAAGAGGGATGCACCGGACTGGTTAGCGGAGGCACGGCCAACAGCCGGATCCCAATATTCATGACGAGCGTTGAAGTCGCCTATCACAAGACGGGGTGAGGGCAGCTGGCTGAAGTAGTGTTCGAATTCGCCCGTCGTAATAATAATAATAATAATAATAATAGTTCTTAAACTAGCGCATGCTAAGCTAGCTAAGGATAGCTCAATAAGGCCGATTAGGCGTATTTCCATTGGGGTCCTGTACTACTATCCCATCCCTTTGCTCATGAGGGATGGTAACGACTCAGTGCTTGTGAAAAATCTTTAATGCGCCTAAGCGGCTCGACGGAACCTAGACAAAAGGACTTGGTAACTCTCATCTCTACCCCTACTGTGCTAGCAGCCCCAGATCTTTAAAGTGTCAAGTTAGGAGTGCTACCATAAATCTCTTGAACTTCTACACCAGTGCGACCCCGGTGTAATACTTAGGAGAAATAGAGCAACTCATATGACTCTGTTTTAATTCCGACACCAGTGCGACCCCGGTGTGACACTTAGGAAACATAGAGCAACTCCTTGGACTCTGTTTTAATTCCGACACCAGTGCAACCCCGGTGTAATACTTAGGATATAGAGTAACTCAAAGCACTCTGTTTTATTCCTACACCAGTGCGACCAGGTGTATTGTGTTATTCTTATGCAAATACGATTGAAGTGATAATGCAATATTATACTGAGAAACCTAAGTATACCTCATCCTAATAATAAGAGATAAGAGATGAGGCGTAGAAGAGTAACAGTGTAAATTATACCATACACCAGTGTTCCAAGGTGTATATTAATATTTGAGTAAGAGAGAGAAAGTCAAGTGTATCCCTAGTTCCCTCGTGGATTCTCGCCCGTGCTAGGCCCATATACAGTATATACTGTATGTATCCAGTGTACTAGTGTAAATAAGTATTGTTGTCCTATGCATTAAACTATTAATTACAGTTTTTGATAAGATGTACTCAGTGTTATATTTTACCCTTTGCTCCTTTTGTGCATGTGTTGTATGATTTTAACTTCTCCAGTCTCACTTATCTCCCCTCCCACCCTCTCCCGATCAGTATCTATTAACCCCTTCTGTACCAGCGACGTCTGCTATTATAAACTATCGCACTATTTAAATTTTGTTATGAAGCTTAAGAAGGTAGTAAAAGAAGTTAATTGAGACAGTGCGAAGCATTGTAATTGCTAAAGGTCCTTCTTAAACTAAATATAACCGATTAATAGTATCCTAAAACAAAAACAAAACAAGTCGACGGTACAGAAGGGGTTAATGTTGCGATGATAGTGAAAGTTACAAGAAAGTTCCACGGACCATTTTTTTATCTCTATGTTGGCTAAATGTGTTTATACATTTAGCAAAATTGTAGGCATAGAGGGCTAATACTCGGGCTTATGTATTCGAGCGAGTGAATAATAACTACTTTAACCTTTTCTCTGCGGACATATTTCCCCCTATTTCCGCCATATTAGGGCTCATTCAGGCACTCCTGATTGATTAGGCAAGTGTCTGAATATAATTAAATGTATTCAGCCGAAAACTAGAAGAAAATAACTTCAAAATTACTCCAAAACGAGCTTCGTAGCTCGCGGAGTTCACCCGCAGCGCTACCATAGACATTCGCTAAAATGAGCAATTCTCACTAATGTCTTGCTACATTCGCCTTTGGCAGCACTGTATATCTAGGGAGACTCTGACTCAGAGCCTTTAGTGCTGCGGCCGCCTGGCTGGGAAAAGGACGTGTGGCCTGCCGCACTCCCGCTCCCTCTCACTCGATTTTACAGGCTTTAAGAGGCTTTAAAAACCTGTAAATTGCCATGGCGTTCCAGAACGTCTCCCTCAGGGAAAGGGTTAATGTTCTTCGTGTGCATCGCTTTTGTTGCAATGTAAAATGTATTATCATAAGTGTAGTTGGCCAATAATATACTGTATGATATGATAGTAATATTGATGTAGGCCTACTTTGTGATAATAAATTTGTTTAAATATAAATATAAAATCAATGTGTGTTGTCTACGTCCACCACTGCGTCATACACGCGGCCCAATATTCCATCATGTTGACCCTTTGTGCGTAATTTAATCAACCAGGCTACCAATACATCCGGATGAGGCCGGTCCAGAACGGATATCAATATCTCATATATTTATATGATCAGGGAGGTGGGCATATTGATAGATTCTATTGGATAGTGTGCTTCTTCTTGTCAATACTAATATATTTATCCAGCTTAACCTATTTAGATAATGCTATTCATTTATCCGAAATGAAAGCTGATAAGAATGCAATTACTTAAGTTTCATATTTAATAATTTATCTTTACTTAACTGATTTGCCGGTAATAACGAGTGCACTTAATATGTTAACTTTTACTACACACCCGTACAGTATGCAACACGAAACCCATATCCTGTTACCAAATCCCGCTACGTAAGGATGACATATTTGAGATGTATTTTTTGCTGTGCTTTACCCTTTATGTATCGGTGTCATCCTACTAAATTGATTCTGGCTACTATTAGGCGATTTTAGTCAGTTTAAAAAGGGCTTCCAGCAATTAACAGGCTTCGAACCATCTTATTTAACTCACTTAACTACCACAGATCCTTCTTAAACTGCATAAAACCGTCTAAGTATAGCTAGAATAAAGTTAAAAAGACGTCGCTGGTATAGCAGGGGCTAAGTTTGAGTACTTCACAATTGAGCCCACCAACGTACTAAAAAGAAGAGGAAGAAAGAAAGAAGTCTTACTCTCTCAGATACATTAGCATTCTATGAAAATTTACATGATCAAAATATGAAATGGGTGGCAGTACACAACGAGTGGGTTGATCAATAGGTGGCGTGAGACATCAAAGTTCAAGATTACGAGTCAATATGGCTATGCAGGATCGAGAAGTTAAGACCCCAGACCGCCAAGGCACCTCTACAGTATATAGGGAAATCAGAGTACGTTGAGCCGATGAAGAAGGGACTGGAGTTCTTGCAGAGAGGCTCCAATCCTGACGTTATTCTTGACTTACAGTGTGCTGGCTTAATAATCCAATAGGGTTGATAGCCTCTGAAGTCCTATTTTAATACAAACACAAAATTGAGCCGATTGCGAAACTTGTCATCCAACTAGTTACCTGGAGTATGACCCAACATCGTGTTGAGCGAGCTATCGTCACTTCTCTGGCAATTGTATTTGATGTTAGCTATATTTAGACAATACGATGATGCATAGTAAGTATATATGGTAGCTAAAAGGAGTAATTGATATACTCTGTAGTATTTTAATGGGTAAACGTCCTTCCTAAGCTGACTAAAATCGTCTAATAGTTTCCAGAATATAATGAAAAGGACGTCAGCCGTACTGAACGGGCTAAAAGGCTACACACAACCTATGGAAGGAGAGTTGGAACATTAAAACAATAGATAAATAAATGGAATACTACATATGAGGTTAAAATGATTTAAGCCCCATCCACAGATTCGAACCAGCGCTCTCCAACCATTCGATATAATCCACCACTGGAACTAGGTAAACATCCAGTATAAACGAAAGTACTCAATTTTATATTCACGTGTGGGTACTTGTTTCAATACGCAACATAAAACTATAATTACACAATACTTCCAAAACAATGGAAGTGTTTATTGACTTATATTAATCAGGTGAGAAAGGCATGGGGTTTACCGTCAATATTTAGTGTATGGTCAATACACAAATGCATGTGAAGCTTAAATTATTATAGAAAGCTCTTCTCGTAGATTCGAACCTGCACTTCCAGTCCATGTTGCTGGATATGATCAACCATCTATTCAATTAAGCTTCGACAGGGAGGCTAACTTGTTGAAATATTTTAAGAAATTGATGGGCTAGACAGTGTGGAATTGAAACATATAAAATAGACAACATGCAACCATGTCTAAAAATACAAACAGAAGTTTAACAGTATTATATGTGGAAATATGCATATAACAAATTATCTACGTTGGACAAGGTTTCCTCAAAATGTGTAAATAGTTCTACAATAGAACAGTTAAGTTTATGTAGAGAATTAGCACTGTATGGATATTCCCGTATTCAAAGTGCAATGGGAGCAGTATATAGTATGTGCAACGTACAGGAATGAATGGTGACAAAACAGTATCCACAAGTTTTATGTTGATATCACAGATATTAATAAGAAACGAAAAGAGTAGAGGTAAGGCAAAGTAAAAAGAAAGTATTATGTACATAATTCAGAGTGTAAGTCTTCGAATAACTGGAAACAGCCAAGAGAAACAACGTTTTTGGAATGTAATAAATCAATGATCAGAGGTATATGAATAAGTGGAAACTGCCCAAACATTGAAACAATATTTACTTAATATTCCAAAGGTAGAGGTAAAAAACGACTGGGGGCTCTGTAAAATATATGAAAAATATAACAGTAATACAATACATGATATACAAAACATAATAATTACATAAATGAAAATTTCTCAAGCAGGCATGTGTTGCATCTCTCTCACTATTCTACCGCTATTACAATAATCAGTGTTCCTCAGAGCTCTCTCAGTGTATACCACCCCTTCTTCGTAGAACACGTAAAAACAATCCCACCCCTACTCTGTGCAACTCTCCAATCCAAGAGTGAAACGTTATTCTCAATCTATCCGCTATTCAACAGATGAGCTCTGGAACTCTCTCCCAGAATCAGGCTTTCCCTCGTCTTATGATTAAAATTGCTTTAAACTCTGTGTGTAAAAGCATTTTGGCTCGAACGGAACCCCTTGATTTTGGCCGCCACGCTTTCAAATCTGGGGGAGGCACTAGTCACAGGCAGTTCTGCCTGTTGTCTCACTCACATACAAAAAACAAAAAAGTGTAAGAGGGAGGGGGGGGGGGGGGGGGGATGTCGGAATGTAACTTGTGGAAAGTATTAGGTATTGTGGAAAGGGTCGAGCAGATCCGTAGAATTACAACGAGGTAGCATGTCTACCTTTGTCTACCTTTGTTGAGTTTGCCACTGCTAGTGGCACCGAGGAGTTCGCCGCCCCTCGTTCTAGGTGGTGATTTGGGTGCAGCAGACTGTTCGAAGGGGCAGCACGCTCCCCTGCGAAGATGGGCTCGCCTGGCACTTTTTGCAGTTCGACATCGAGGGTTCTCTTGAAGTTGTCTAACGAGACGCCCCTCATGTCTCTTACTCGCTGCGGGAGTTTGTTGAAGAGACGTGGGCCTCTATGTGATAACCAGCCCTCTCGCAGAGAGCCCATAGCACCCCTGTTATTCATCCGGGGGATATCGCATTCCCAGCCTCTCCTATCACTGAAATTCATGAATATCGGGGTATGTAGGATTGGTACTAAACCCTCTGCGATTTCCCGATTTCCCACGTGTATATTATTGGGTAACGTTCTCTTCTACGCTCCAACGAGTACAGTTTCAGTGTTTTTAAACGCTCCCAATAGTGTAGCTGTTTTACCGAACTTATGTGCGAAGTGAAATTCCTTTATACACTCTCCAAGTAATTTATTTCACATGCTTTGTTTGGGGATGTTAATACGCTACAGTATTCAAGCAGCGGTAGCACTAGAGATTTGAATGTAGTATCAAGACATCAACAATTTTATTTAAAAAAAAAAACGTATTTGTTGATGCAAAGGTACAGTTAATAGGCAAAGTTATTTCCCTATTGTGTCCATTATAAAGAGGAAACCAACGCTACTGAACGTTTGAATGCCGGAACAACTACATAAATATAGTGGGGGTGAGTAGGAGGGTTAGATGGCGAGTGGGTGATGTACTATACTTTAGCATATCCTATAAAACCTAAAACAAAGGCTATCGAAAAACGAATTGCAGGAACTACTGTAATCCGCCTACCTTCCTTCCTACTATTTTGGCGCATATATTCAGGCTTAGTTAGTTAAAAAAGGATTTAATATAATGTATTAATGTCACTCCCAGCACCAAACACTTCCCAATTAAATTAATGAATGCATATGATCCTACCGGGACTAGAACCTGTGTTGCCACATGCAGATCTTAAACACTTTAAGCATTACACCATGAAGACAGTTAAAGGTTAAGTACATGACTACAATTTTATATCCATCAATCGAATACTGGATATCAATCTAATCATGTACTCAAACCTAATTGCGCACTGAATAGCTGAATGCTTAAGTGAAAGAGGCTATCAACCCTGCAGGATTAATAAGCCAGCACACTGTTAAGTTAAGAATAGCGTTAGGACTAGAGCGCCTTTTCGAGAACTCCAGTCCCTTGATATTCAGGCGTTCACGTTTTCAATAGCGTTGTTTATTTACTTAACTCATCCCAAAGTAAGTGAACATAAGAACATAAGAACATAAGAAAATGGGAGTCTGCAGAAAGCCGATTGGCCTAAGCAAGGCAGATCCCTGTCCCACACAACCCCAAATCAATTACAAAGCCCAATTATAGGCTCAACACTCTAATACCCTGAGGATCATCTTACCAAAACGGTTAGAGATTAAAGCAGGATTATGGGGGTCTGCAGAGCGCTGATTGGCCCAACCCGGCTGATCCCCCTTCACACCCAACCCTTCTCGTCCATATGCTTATCCAATTTTATCTTAAAGCTCCCTACAGTTTTAGATCCCACTATAGCACTTGGTAGTCCATTCCACCCATCTACAACTCTGTTACCAAACCAATATTTGCCTATATCTTTTCTGAAACGAAATTTATCTAATTTGAAACCATTGGTACGAGTTCTTTCGCTATCACTGAGCTTTAGTACATTTGTCATGTCCCCTTTGTTAATCCCACTTACCCACTTGAACACCTCTATCATATCCCCTCTAACTCTGCGTCTCTCTAACGAATGTAAACCTAATTTCTTCAACCTTTCTTCATACGGAAGATTTCTAATATTATGGATCATTTTTGTCATTCTACGCTGTACTCTCTCCAATGAATCTATGTCCATTCTGTAATAAGGACACCAAAATTGGACAGCATAATCCATATGGGGTCTCACTAATGACAAGTAAAGTTTTAAGATAACATCAGCAGTTCTGTTACTCACACTCCTAGAGATGAACCCGAGAATCCTGTTTGCCTTATTACGAACGCCTATACACTGTTTTCTAGGCTTCAAATCATTGCTAACAAACACACCTAGATCTTTCTCGCAGTCTGAATTTTCTAATTCTAAATTAGCTAGTTTATATTTAACATTTGTTTGCATCTTCCCTATCTTTAATACCTTGCATTTGTCAATGTTAAACTTCATCTGCCAATTTACTGACCATTCATGTAAGGTATCTAGATCCCTTTGGAGGCACTCTATATCGCTATCTGAATCAATTGATCTCCCCATTTTAGTATCGTCTGCGAATTTACTTATCCTACTAGTTATACCTAAATCTAGGTCATTTATGTATATAAGAAACAACAGGGGACCTAATACCGATCCCTGGGGGACACCACTTTTGACTGCTCCCCACTCTGACTTGGTACCATTTATGCTGACTCTCTGTTTCCTACCAATTAGCCATGACCTAATCCATCCCAACAACGCCCCACCTATTCCATGTGCCTCAACCTTTCTCATCAATCTCTCATGAGGAACTCTGTCGAAAGCTTTACTGAAATCTAAATATATAATATCGTATGCCTTGTCATTATCTACTGCTTCATATAGTCCATGAGCCAGGCCAGATATCGGTACCACCTGGGGTGACTAAACACGAATGGTACTAAAATGTTTATAGAGTGACTGTAAGTACATTAAGATATGATAGCCTTCTCGCACTGGTAGCTTAGTCTAATTTTTTTGATGCAATAAGGGCGCTACCCAAAAATAAAGATTTTTAGCGTGACGCTCGGCGTTTTCCTCATTTTCTTTAAAATCCATCACACAATCATCGCGAAACTTTGAACACCTATGTAGAATTATATTCTCTACCAGAGATGTTCCTAGGTATTTTTCAAATTTCCTCATATTTCGGAATATACTCTATATTTTGGGTATTTTCCTCTAAATCTAGAATAAATCCTTAAATATGGGGAACATTGAAAAATATATTCTAACAGCTCTTGTAGCTTATTTGATTCTCTACAAGAATTATTCCGATGTGTATTTCAAGTTTCTCCATATTTAGGGGTTTATTTCATATTTGGGGATTTTTTGTTATATTTTGGGGATAATTTATTATTGGAAGGAGCAAACATATGTAGAGTGGTTTCCATGTAATGTGTTTGTTTGTTCATGGTTTAATGGTGATATTTTTTGCAGGTGTGTGTCGACTGTTTGACGGCAGGATGGAACCATCTGCGAGGAAGAGAGCACGGATCGACTGTATCATCCACTGCTCTGATGATGACAGCGATGCTCTGGTGTCACCACAGGATTTGGACTCCTGGAACACATTGCTCAGGGCTGCAGAAATCAGGCAGCATGATCCAGTCCTGGAAGCAGCCAAGGGCCTTGAAGAAGGAGGAATACCACACATACATTATCACCGTAAATGTCGTAGTCTCTTTACAATGAAGAAGTCACTGGATTCTATCCTTGCCAAGGGTGTCAAGATAGAATCAGCAAGCGTCGACCCCAGGAGGAGGGCATCAAGGGATGCCCCTAGTACTAGCAGGGTGTATGCCAAAGTATGTATCTTCTGCGAGAAGTCAAGCAAGTACATAAAAACAACAAAGACAAGGGAGCCACTCATACAGTGTGTTGAGCTACGAGCAGATGAGAAGATTCGCAGAGCAGCAATAAGGAAACTCAACCAGAGAATCCTTGGTTTAGTTAGCAGAGACCTTGTTGCTGCAGAGGGTCACTACCACAAGTCGTACTACAAACTCTTCACAAAAGATGATTTCCCAGCGGCCGCCAGGTCGGGTGCAGGTGAAAATCAGGAAGAAAGCGAGGAAGCACGCTACGAAGAGGTTGAGACAGAAGCCCTCGAGGAACTCTGCTTGTACATAAGGACCAAATTATTCCCCAACCCAGAGGTACTGCCTATGACAAACCTCACATCTAGGCTTGAGAGATCCATGATGTCCCGTGGTATTATCCAACTGAAACCAGCGACAAAGAAACATGTTCGCCGAAAGATTGAAACCGAGTTTGGAGAATCACTACGCTTTGTCCCAGATGAGAAAGGAAAGCTTCTAATCTATCCACGCAGCCTCTCAATGGACGACCTTGCCCGGCAAGCACACAAAATGGCAAAAGACCTGCAAGAAGCAAGAGCAGCTAACTCTGAAGATGTCTTAACCAAAGCAGGAATGCAGCTGAGGAATGAGATCAATAAACAAGATGTGAGTCAGCCATGGCCTCCCGATACAGATCAGAATGTCATTCCTGCAGCAGTCACTCAATTCCTGCACACCCTGCTGACAGGAGAGTGTGAGTGTGAAACTCCCTCTGAAAGAGCTCAACGTCTTGCCACTTCCTTTGGCAGTGACTTGGTCTTTGCTGTTACCAGTGGCAAGACAAAACCACCCAAGCACGTACTGCTGACCAATGCTGTAAAGTCTTTGACAGGAAACACAGAACTGATCCGAACTCTGAATCGTCTTGGTCACTGTGTGTCTTACTCAATGTTTGAGGAGATCGATACAGCCCTTTGTATCCAGAAGCTGGAATGCTCAAAGGATGACATTCCACTGCCAGCAAACATCTACCCTGGTGTGTTCACAACCCTGGCCTGGGATAACATTGACCGACTTGAAGAGACCCTAAGTGGAGCAGGTACTTCTCATAGAGTCAATGGCATTGCTGTCCAGTCCAAGGTTGCAGGCTCTGTGCCAGAGAAAGTCCTGCCAGAGATTACCAAGTCCAAGATAAGAAGCATCACTCAGACATCATCAATGCTGCCAATATACAATGTTGGGCGGCGGGCAGGGCCACCTAGGATTGAGACTGCGTATGTCGACACTACCAAGGAAGTCCAGGATTCAAAGACAAAGAACCATATCTGGCTTCTTACTCGAATGTCAGACCATGAGGACCAGTCCATCAGCAGTTGGACTGGGTTCAACATCAAAATGCGCAGAGACATTGCAGTGGTTCAGGACACTGTAAGCTACCTGCCCACTATCAATGCTCCCGCAACAGAAATGTCCACCGTTAATGAAATCTTGGAACAAACGCATGCTATCATGCAGTCCTTACAGCTTAACAAGATTGTGTGCGTGTTTGATCAAGCACTCTATGCCAAAGTTGCCGAAGTTATCTGGAAACAAGAGAAGTTCAAGAACATTATCATCAGGATGGGCGTCTTCCACACAATCTGTAATCTCATCTCCACCATAGGAAAGAGGTTTCAAGATGCAGGTCTTAGAGATCTGTGTGTGGAATCAGGTATCATCGCAGAAGGATCAGTGTCAGGAGTGATGAACGGCAAGAGGTACAACAGAGCAGTGAGACTACACAAGCTCGTGTATGAAGCACTGATGAGGCTTGCATGGAAAGGCTTCCTTTCATGGCTAGAAGAAAACCATTCAAGGGACATACACCATCTAGATGAAACACTGAAGGACATCAACAGCTTTCACAGCAATGTGTCTCAGGGACTCTTTCAAGAGCTGATGGAGAGTGAATCATGCACACATATCATGAAGCTTTTCCAAGTTTATCTTGAGACCCTCAGAGATGAACACAACCTCTCAGCATTCTGGATGTCATACCTGGACATGGTTGAGATCATGCTGGACTTAATTCGAGCCTCCAGAGAAGGCAACTGGATGCTCCACCTAGGAGCAATCCGACAGATGATACCGTGGTGTTTTGCCTATGACAAAGTGAACTATGCCCGGTTCCTAACCTACTACTATGCCTTGATGTCTCGACTGCCCATTGAACACCCAGAGGTCCATGAACACTTCATGCAAGGTGGCTTTTCGGTCCAGATCGGTAGCAAGAATCCCTTTGGACGGATCCCTGTGGACCAGACAATCGAAGAGACGATCAACAAAGACACCCAGACAACAGGGGGCACAAAAGGCTTCAGCCTGAAAGGCGGAGCTGTCGCCAGGTACTACCTGACATCGGAGTATCGCAGCAGGTACTTAAGGCAGCTCAGGACTATGGTAGTAGGCCAAAAGTATACTGACTTCAGCCACCCAGACCTACAGATGCCCAGGATTAGAAGAGATGAGGCCGATGTCCAATCTTTAGTTCAACTGATGGAGACCAGCTGGTTGAACCCCTTCAACGCAGAGCAAGAAGATCTTGTCAGTTTGTCAACTGCGACTATGGCACCACCAGAAGTTGTCAAAGACCTTCTAGGGGCCTACAGAATAGGAGAGGATGCATATCAAGCCTTCAAGGAAGAGCGCCTGGAGATCGATACGCCAACTATACAGTTTCATGACACGATGACGAAGACGAAACTGAGAACGTTCACTAACATCAGAATGAAGCCACGCTCACAAGACCATGCCAAGGAGGTTATCTTAAAGGCTGACAGGAACCTATTTGGCCAGATGATCCTTGTTGCCGAGAACAGAAAGCTCAAAATGAGTGATGTCTTGGCTCATCCCCTGGGGCCTTTGCCTTGGGCACTTGCCAGCGGTGATGGGTCTCTCCGCAAGACCAACAAGGCTGCCCTCGCAAAGGAGTTAGAGAGGAATGTTTCTCCTGCAGAAGTGATACCCGAGCCCTCTGCTACCATAATTGATGGGATGAGCCTGGTCCACAAACTGAAGGGAAACGACAAAACTTTTTCACAGCTTGCAGGTACAGCACTGAGTCACGCTGTTCATGAAGGTGCTAAGAGCAGGCGCATTGATGTTGTGTTTGATATCTACAAGGAGACATCCATCAAGGATGCAGAACGAGCCAAAAGAAGTGCAGGCACAGGAATTCATTTCAAGAACATTCAACCTGGGCACAACATCCAGCAGTGGAGAAAGTTACTCGGTAGTTCCTCCAACAAGGCAAGTCTTATCAAGTTCTTGGTAGAAGAATGGAAGGCACCACAACACAGGGAGAAGCTCAAGGACAAGGAGCTGTATGTCACATGTGAGCAGCGCTGCTTCAAGATCACCAAAGAGCAGTGGGAAGAGGCTCCTGAGCTTAAGTCAACTCAAGAAGAAGCAGACACACGCCTTCTTCTCCATGCACTTCATGCAGCAGAATCTGGGAACAAGTCTGTCATCATCACTGCAGAAGATACAGACGTCATGGTGTTGTGTCTTGGCATGTGCCACAAGATCCCATCCCCTCTGTTCCAGAAGTGAGGGACGAAGAACCGGACAAGATTCCTGGATATCACCACACTGAGCCGCACACTGGGAGGCAGCGTGTGTGATTCATTGATTGGTATGCATGCCTTTACAGGCTGTGATACCGTCAGTGCATTCGCTGGCCGAGGGAAGATGACGACACTCAAGCAGGTGAAGATGGACAAGACATACCAGCATGCTTTTCACGAACTTGGACGCTCATGGGAAGTGTCTCCTGAACTCTTTGAGAAGCTACAGGAAATCACCTGCCACATGTACCTACCATCTACCCACACAACTAAGGTAAACAAGCTTCGGTATGAGCTGTTCTGTGCAAGACGTGGAGAGGTAGAGTCAAGTCACTCCCTCCTTGTGAGGACTGCCTCTTCATGCATGCACTGCGTGCAAACTACCAGGCTGCGATCTGGAGGAGAAGTCTTCAGAGCCAGCCATTTGTTGCGAACCCAACAGACTGCGGTTGGATGACAGATGAGGACGGTAAGCTTGCCGTCAACTGGATGCGAGGCTCACCAGCACCAGATGCTGTTATGCAGCTACTGTCTTGCAAGTGTGTGCGGTCATGCGAACTCCCTAAGTGTACTTGCCTCAGCAATGGTCTAAAATGCACGGACATGTGCAGGTTACAGACATGTCAGAACAAGGCTATTGAAGAAGAGCCGGTGGCACAACAGTCAGATTCCGAGTCTGACGTAGATGATATTTAGGAGTAGTAATTTGCCATAATAGTATGTACAAGCCCATGGCATGCTTAGTGTGTATTTACAGGACTTGTATTAAATGTGACAATTACTATATGCATTTTGTTGACATTTAGGCGTTCCTGTCCCCAAATTTGACATTTTAAAAAATTTCGGAATTTTCGGTAGGGTATGTCTATTCAAGAAGTGATAACGACCATTAAGCTACCAATGTGCAAGGGCTATCATATCAAAACATAAACTAGAGACATGTAGCAAGCTAAAAACACCTAAGAGAATTAGTCACCCCGGGTGGTACCGATATCCCAAAATTCGGGTCTTGGCTCATGGACTAATATACCTCTGAGAAAAAACTAAGCAAATTAGTAAGGCAAGAACGTCCCTGAGTGAATCCATGCTGAGAAGAATTGATTAAGTTAAATGTTTCTAAGTGGTTTCTCATTTTTCTAGCAATAATTGACTCTAGTAGCTTTCCTATGATTGAAGTGAGACTAATGGGACGGTAATTGGATGCTATTGATTTATCACCTTTTTTGAAAATCGGAACTACATTTGCAAGTTTCCAAGCTTCTGGAACTATACCTGTTTCTAATGAATTGTTAAAAAGAAATGTTAATGGGTAACTTAACTCATCTCTGCATTCTTTTAATACTCTGGCATATACCTCATCGGGGCCAGGCGATTTCTGAGGTTTCAGTCTGTCAATTGGTCAAGTGGTGGGTATCTGTCTTTTCTTCAGGCGATAGGATAAAAAACAGATGAAATGTTATAAGGCAAGACATTTTGAAATGCAGAGGGAGAGAGAGAGAGAAAGAGAGAGAGAGAGAGAGAGAGAGAGAGAGAGAGAGAGAGAGAGAGAGAGAGAGAGAGAGAGAGAGAGAGAGAGAAACGTTAATGTTGAACTTGCACCCTAAGTGAAATTTGTTTATGGTATTAATAATACTGAACAAAATAAAAATAAAAAAATCTGCATCCTTGTTCTTTATCCATTATGCCGATTACATAATTATCGTGCAAATGGTTGTATCATTCTGAATGTATTGTTACTGCCGACGAAATGGTTGTATCATTCTGAATGTATTGTTACTGCCGACGAAATGGTTGTATCATTCTGAATGTGTTGTTACTGCCGACGAAATGGTTGTATCATTCTGAATGTATTGTTACTGCCGACGAAATTCCATTTGTGTCTACTGAATGTGATCTATATTTGTTCTCGTTATTTCTGTCTTGTTCAATTTTATATATATAGCTTGTGTGCTATTAGTCCTATAACATGATGTGTTTATTTTATATATATAGCTTGTGTGCTATTAGTCCTATAACATGATGTGTTTATTTTATATATATAGCTTGTGTGCTATTAGTCCTATAACATGTGTTTATTTTATATATATAGCTTGTGTGCTATTAGTCCTATAACATGATGTGTTTATTTTATATATATAGCTTGTGTGCTATTAGTCCTATAACATGATGTGTTTATTTTATATATATAGCTTGTGTGCTATTAGTCCTATAACATGATGTGTTTATTTTATATATATAGCTTGTGTGCTATTAGTCCTATAACATGATGTGTTTATTTTATAAATGGTGTCTAGCCGGTTTGTGAGTGTTTATTTCTTTCTTTTTTCTATGTGAGTGAGGGAGAAAAAAGGCAGAACTGCCTGTATCGAGTGCCTCCGCCAGATCTGAAAGAGTGACAGGGCCAAAATCAAGGGACATTCGAGCCAAAATGCCTGGACACACAGAGTTTGAAGCATGAAGCAATTTAAGTCATAGGCAGAGGGAAAGACTGATTCTGGGAGAGAGTTCCTGAGCTCAGCAGTTGAATAGAAGAAAGTCTGAGAATAATGTTTCACTCTTGGGTTGGAGAGTTGCACAGAGTAAGGATGGGATTGTGTTGCAAGACGGGTAAAACCATAATATTGATAAGCATATATGTATTAGGGTTAAAAAGAAAGCTGTATAATTAAGTGAAGTGTCGCATGAATTTTGTTATCTTGACCTTTTTGTCTCATCCCTTTACATATATTATTAACCTCAAGGAATTAATCAAAATGTCTTTTTAAGCAGAATAAAACAGTCAGACAATGTTTTACGGTAATTCAACCAATTAGAAATTACAGTAAGTTGATGTAATCAACATGAAAACATCAACTAAACCATGCTAGTCATGTCCTAACGGGCCAGAACCTAACCTAACTAAGACTAACCTAACCTAACCTAACATTATTGATTGACAGCTACTAATTGATATGATCTATTGGTTAAGTTGGCAAGTCAACAGCTACAATGCAATAACAAAATACAAATATCACTAGAATAAAGTGCTTAACCACTTTTTTTTCCTGTACAGTTCTGGGTGAGGACTACTGCTCGGGCTACATCGACGCTTTCGGTAAGTGGAGCAACGGGTTCCCCTGCCCGGGTGAGGACAACCAGATGCCCGTCTACTGCTGTGGCACTGACAACTTCAAGTACTGCTGTACCAAGCCCGATGTCCACGCCCTCAACCACCATTTGCCACAGTAAGTCATATGGATTCGCCGTTTCTTGTGAGTAAGTCATATAGTCCATGAGCCAGAATGATAATTTGTATTCCCCTAGAAAGCTTCTGATGACAAACAATAAAAGATTGTGTCTTGTATCACTTATTTATCCACATACAGAATTATGACTTTTGCTTCCCAGGATTGTACTGATTCGCTTCAGTTTGAAATTTGGTCAATAGATTTATCGTGTAATTTTCAGATCCTAACTCTAAACTGACCCACTCAGAAATAACCGCAATCCAAACGGTCAATGTATCCTAACCTAATTTTGCCCAATATAGGTTAACTAAGCCTACTCTAACCGTACGTAGCCTAACCAAAGACATCTTTACCCAATCAAGTCTAGCCTAATCTAATCTAACTTAACCTAGGCTGTTTATGTCTGTGACCACTTGGGATGTGTCTGTATGGACGTAAGGCCGTGTTTACCTTCTTCCCTTGCTCACATTTGGTCAATTATTATCACGAATATCTCACGGTAGGTCTAATATAATCACCCCTTTATCACAGAAGGCATCCTATGAAAATCACCCACTTTCTCACAGTAGGTCTCGAATAACCACCACTTTTTTCTCAGTAGGTCTCGTATAATCACCATTTTCTCACGGTAGGTATCATACAATCACCACTTTTTCACAGTATGTCTCGTACAATCACTATTTGTTCACAGCAAGTCTCGTATAATCACCACTTTCTCACAGTAGGTATCATGGGGGTAGATTGTAGGCACCAATCGAACAGGGCTATACCCAGGAGAGGCTGTGGGACTTTGATAAGGAATAGCTGGAACTCCTGTTTCATTTGCTTGGCCTCTCTTACTGATTCCCTTTGTGCCTCACTTACACTTAGTCCAGCATGCTCTCACAAACCCCTCCTCCTCCTATCTACTTCACTACACTTAACATGCACACCACACTTCCTCCTTCATAATTATTAGCTCGAACGTCCCTTGATATCGGCCCTGTCACTCTTTGAAATCTGGGGGAGGCACTCGCTGCAGGCAGTTATGCCTTTTGTCTCCCTCATTCACATAGAAAAAAACAATACAATCATCACTTTCACACAGTAGGTATCATATTATCACCACTTTCACACATTATGTATCATATAATTAATTTCTCACTGTTTAATCACCACTTTCTCACAGTAGGAATCATATAATTACTTTCTCAAAGTTTAATCACCACTTTCTCACAGTAGGTATCATATAATCACTACTTTCACACAATAGGTATCATATCATCACCCCTTTGTTGTACTGTAGGTGTCCTACAGTATAACTGCCACGTAAATACAATATGCATCCTATAATCACCACTTTCTCACAGTAGGTATCATATTATCGCCACTTTATCACAGTAGGAAACATTAGTTTCAACACTCTCACACAGTACGTATCATATAATTACTTTCTCACAGTAGGAATCATTAGTATCAAACTTTCACACAATAGGTATCATTATTATCCCCACTTTCACACATTATGCATCATATAATCACCACTTTCACACAGTATGTATCATATAATCACCACTTTCACACAGTATGTATCATATAATCACCACTTTCAAGCAGTATGTATCATATAATCACCACTTTCACTCAGTATGTATCATATAATCACCACTTTCATACAGTATGTATCATATAATCACCACTTTCACACAGTATGTATCATATAATCGCCACTTTCACACGGTATGTATCATATAATCACCACTTTCACACAGTATGTATCATATAATCACCACTTTCATACAGTATGTATCATATAATCACCACTTTCACACAGTATGTATCATATAATTGCCACTTTCACACGGTATGTATCATATAATCACCACTTTCACACAGTATGTATCATATAATCACCACTTTCACACAGTATGTATCATATAATCACCACTTTCACACAGTATGTATCATATAATCACCACTTTCACACAGTATGTATCATATAATCACCACTTTCACACAGTATGCATCATATAATCACCACTTTCACACAATAGGTATCATATAATCGCCACTTTCACATAGTAGGCGTACAGATGTGGCGACCCCACTGCCCGTCACTTTGTGGCGCAGTCAGCTCCTGGAGGTTGGGACCAGGAATCCCACCTCCAGAATTGTTAGGAGGAGGCCGTAGGCACCAGCTGAACAGGGCGGTACTCCCTGGGAGTGCTAGGTGACTGATAAGGACAGCTGGAACTCCTGTTTCACCACCTGGCCTCCCTAGCTGATCCTTTCTGTGCCTCATCAATACTGAGGGCAACCACAGCCTTCCCTCCAAAACACCTTCTCCTATCAATACACTATACTGCAAGCACCTTACATACTACACAACCTTTTTACAAAATCCTCCTTTATTTTGGCCCTATCACTCTTTCAACTTTGGGGGAGGCACTTGTTTCAGGCAGTTCTTGCCTTTTGTCTCCCTCTCTAACATAAACAAATAAAATATATGTATAATCACCACTTTCACACTGTAGGTATTATATAATCACCACTTTCATACAGTAGGTAGTATATAATCACCCCTTTCACACAGTACATATCCCATAATCACCACTTGTTATACTGTAAGTGTCTTATAATTGCAACGTTCACACAGTAGGTATCATATAATCACTACTTTCATACAGTAGGTGTCATATAATCACCTTTTCACATTGGGTACCGTGTAATCACCACCTTTTCGCAGTAGGTATCATATTATTACCCCTTTCACACAGTAGGTAGCATACTATCACCAATTTCTCACAACAGCTAATACATTAGTGGGTTTCATGGCAGAACATTTGAATTTAAATAAAACAAAATCATACTTACTTTATTCAACTCACTTATGCGAGACAACCCCATCTCGAATACTCTGTGCAATTCCGGTCACCGTACTACAGTAAAGACATAAATACGCTTGAAGAAAGTGCAGTGTAGAGACACTAAAATGATACCTAGATTGCATAATGAACTATGCGAAGAGACTTTTAAAAGAACTACATTTGTTTAGCATAACAAAGCGCAGACTGAGATGTGACCTAATAGAGGAGTTCAAAATCTTCAAGGAATTCAGCAACCTAAATATTTACGAATTCTTCAAGATCAATCAAGCAAACTACACCAGAAACTTTAATGATTATAAGATTATAAGCAAGCCTTTTCATTCTCTTAAGGCGAAGCATTTTTCTGCAACCGTGTTCTGAATATTTGGAACAGACTACCTTGAAACGTTATGAATCGTAATACTATCGAAACATTAAAGAACCATCTGGATAAATGCTTGGGAAATAACCCCCAATTAACACAGCTTTTTTCTCAGAATAACGCGTAATGAAGTGATAACGCATACTGCAATGTATATTGATATTCATACACCTGTTCTCTTTCAGAATTGTAGTAATAGAGTTAGCTTAGATTACAAATATATTTCATTTTCCCTATGTCCTATCCGAAATTCCGTGTCAGTTTGTCCATAGTACATGGTATTTTCCAATTGTGTCCATGCCAGCCTTAACTGGAGGGAGTGGTGGGTGGGAGGAGCCTTCTGCTGGGTTCACACATTCACGTATATTGCTCCCGACAGCTCCCGTCAGGCGTAATCGCCAATTTTGTGTTCTGACGGGAGTAGTCCGGCCGTGAACGCCTGTATAACCACGACTATTGCACTTCCCGACAGACGTACCGTGACGGGGCCAGTGTTACGTCAGTCGTAATGTAGTCGTATTGAACTACGTACGTGTTTGCGACTTGCGTAAGCATGTCCCCGTTCGTCCGCATGGGCTGCCCGATTTGCGGGAACACAGGCCACGCCCATGCCACGCCCCCACAAGACCTGCGTAGCTGAGGCCGTACGTCTTGGGATTGTTTAGGACCTACCTGGACCGGTTCCGGACAATCGTAGGCACACACCGTCTGTCCAAACACAGACAAAGACAGTCTTTGTCAACCACGTAGGTATGGGTTGGAATCTGGGAACTACAAAAGGGCAGGACTGGCCACACCTTTGCCATTCCCACTCCTTCCTCGGCACCATGAACAACATCGCGGAATTCATCCTGGAGGAGTTAAATTTTGTGAACTCCCTAATCAAACCGGAGAACAGGCATAACACACGGCTAATGAAATGGATCCTTTCCTACATAGAAATCTTAAAACTACTTGCAATAGCAAACTACATCCATCAAGAGGAACAAGAGAAGAAGGAAAGGAGCAAGAGGACAGTGTGGGTGTGGCCTTATCTGCAACGAAGGCTTGAACATGGCCATTATGAGAACCTGATGGAAGAGTTGGCCAGAGAATGTCCACACATGTACAAGAACTTCACCCGGGTAGACAAACAACTATTTGATGAGATTGTGGAACGTGTCACCCCCATCATTCAGAGGAAACCTACGTTCTGGCGAAAACCCATTCCTCCTGGTCTGCGGGTGGCCATCACCCTACGTTTCCTCGCTACGGGTGAAACCTACAGGAGCCTGCAGTACTCCTTTTGGGTTGCCCACAACACCATCAGCCAAATTGTTCCAGACACATGCCAGGCCCTCATCTCTGTCTACGGAGATCAGGAGCTCAAAACGCCACAATCGCCTGCTGAATGGAAGGAGGTTGCCAGCGGCTTTGAGGAACGATGGAACCTACCGCATTGTATAGGAGCCATTGATGGCAAACACATACGGATCCGCAACCCCTCCTTTGGTGGCACATATTACTTCAACTACAAGAAGTTTTTTTCCATTGTCCTGTTGGCAATTGTTGACTCCAACTACAAGTTCATCTACGTCGACGTTGGTGCCATAGGGTCAGAGTCTGATGGTGGTGGCTTTGCACACACCCGTCTGTCTAAGTTGCTTGATAGACAGACCGCCAAACTGCCCCCCGTCGAGGTCATCTCTACCGATCCCACTGGACCACCAACAGAATACTTCTTAGCAGGTGATGATGCATTCCCTCTGCGCGCCTACCTTATGAAGCCTTACCCCCAACGATTCCTCACGAAACCTGAACGGATCTACAACTACAGACTCAGCAGGGGCCGCCGGGTGGTAGAGAACGCCTTTGGCATTCTTGCCAACCGCTTCCGGGTTTTCCACACTGCAATGTCTATGAAACCTGAGCGTGCAGAGGTTGTTGTGTTGGCCTCATGCATTCTGCACAACATCCTACGAGGACGAAACCCACCCCGAACAGAGGTAGATCAAGAGGACCCACACACCCACCAACTCATACCTACCCCCTGGAGGAGTGACCCACCTGTAGGAACCAACATCCCACCCGTGTCCCGCAACACTGCAACCAGGCTTGCCAAGGAGCAACGGAACTATCTCAAGACCTACTTCTTTTCCCCTCAAGGATCTGTGGCTTGGCAGGATAACCGTATTTAGGTGAGTTATATCTACTTTAATACTTCTTTGAAATTTTTACGGTTTTCCCCTGTTTACTTTGTATTTTGCTTTATATTTCAGTTTCATTTTACATTTTTGTTATTGAGTCGTTGACAGTTTGCTTTGTATTGTACTTTTATCTGTTACTTTTGATTTTCTTTAAGTTTGTAGGTTCTTCCATATTTTTTTTATTGTATATTTTTATATTTCCTTTAATTACTTCAATTGTTCCCTACTTACTTTATTTTTCATCTTTTACTTTTATATTTCAATCAAGTTTTTAATTGTTTCCATGTTTCCTTTGTTTTGTACTTTATGTTTTAGTTACGTTTTCAAGGTTTTTCATATTTATTATTAACCATATTATCATTATTGCGTTTCAATTAGTAATTTATTTTTTATTCTTACTCATTACTTTCAGTATATATTTAATTTGTCATCTTATTAATAAATACTTTAGCTACAATGTTGGAAATAGAAACACACACGTCACTACACAAATACATATATTGTTAATATACATACATTATCATTAATTAGAAAGAGAGTCAAGGAGGGTTGCAGCTAGGGCTGCTAGGGTGGCTTCTTGGGGGTCTCCAGGGTCTGATCTGGATCGACGGATTGCGCGGGCGTACCTGGATTATATCCAGGTGATCCAGACAGAAGATGATCCAGGTTGAAGCTGGTGTTCCCAAACTGTGAGCTCAAGTTTGAAAGGTCCACTAACTGCGAATGTGTCGGTGTGGAGGCATTAGGTGGCAGGAATGTGCCAGGGGGTATTGCTGATTGCTGCGGCCGCAGCAATGACTGCAATACATATACATGTGGAGGTAGCACGAAGGTAGCAGGCTTGGGCTGGGTCGGCATGGGTTGAGGCAGGGTGGTTGGCGGATTGCCCTGGTACATCACTGTGGTTGCCGGTTGATGCTGCTGTGCCTGGGGTTGGGGTTGGGGCGCCTGAAAGCCATAGTTCCGAGTGGCGTGCAGCATGAGGTCCTGACCAGGCTTGGTGACTCCCTCCTCATTGGCAGTTCGGAACCGGTTGAGGGCTGCCATCAGTTCAATCTTCAGTGGGGTGTTGAAACCTGCCAGCAGTCCCACACAGTCCTTGGCCATGACATCCAGGGAGGCGCGCCAATACTGTAGCTCCGGATCCTCGACCACATCCATAACCCCAGCCAGGTTGTGGCGCACCTTCTCCGCAGTTGCAAGGACCTGGTATGGGAACAAGGAACAAGAGAACATTAAACACACGAAAAATAACATATTTTAATATTAGACCAATTATGAATTTTAACAAATAAAGTGTTGTGGTATTCTGGGAAGCCGACTATGTTCAAAGTTATTGTTACCATTATGGAAAAAGAGAACATTAACACGTTGCACAACACACGAAACATAACATATTTCAATAATTGACCAATTAGGAATTTTAACAAATACAATTATGTAGTATTCTGGGAAGCCAATATGCTATAGTGGGATCAAAAACGGTAGGGAGGTTTAAGATAAAATTAGATAGGCATATGGACGAGAAGGGTTGGGTATGAAGGGGGATCTACCCGGTGTGGGCCAATCAGCGTCCTGCTGACCCCAGTAATCTTGTGTTAATCTCTAACCGTTTTGGTGAGATGATCCTCAAGGTATTAGAGTGTTGAGACTATAATTGGGCTTTGTAATTGGGGTTGGGTGGGACAGGGATCTGCCTTGTTTAGGCCAATTGGCTTTCTGCAGACTCCCATTTTCTTATGTTCTTATGTTCTTATGTTCAAAGTTATTGTTGCTATTATGAAACTAATATTTCCTCTACTCACTTGCTCCAGGGTTCTGTGTGATATGGATGCTGTGGATGGTACAGCACCAGGAGGCTTCCCCTGCTTCGCCTTCCGCGCAGGCATGGAGATGGCTGGGGTGGTGTCCTCCTGACTGCCGGCAGAGGGGTCCTCCACATCGTCTGTGGGAGGTGCTGGGGCGGGGTCAGGCACAGGAACAGAAGCAGGTTCAGCAGCATGGGCAGCAGACTGTTGGGACATGAATGTATAATTAGTAACATGTACATTATTTATCAACTGTAAAATACCATTCAACATAACCATTCATCCTTGTAACCTTTAAATAAAATGAATAAACTGCTTTGTGTTATTATGTGTTTCATTAACAAAAATGTTAGGTAATTATAAACTTAAGTGAACAAGATAAATTGAAAAAAATAATGACATCATTATAAGCAAAATAATTCAGAAAAAGACAAAACCTGTCACTGTCCTGAGGACGCCAAACCTCTTGGCTTGCTATCGCTCGCCAGGAAAATATTGATGTGGTTGTCGATTTAATAGTGAAAGGGTTGGAAAACATAAAAAATATAAACGTACCTGAGGCATACCAAGTGTCCGGGGCTTCTTTTGCCGCATGATGTGTGGCTTCAGGAACCGGAACATGTCAATGATCCACTTCTCCCTCTCCGTCAACCTTTTGGCCCCATAACCACTCTTCAGCTTGGTGAGCCTGCCGAACCTGGAGCGGAGAGAGGTGAACCACGTCATCAAGTCCAAGGCAGTGATGGGGGGTTCCATGCTGGCTGCCTTCTCCGCCACAACATGGTTTATGTGTTCCTTCTGTTTGTGCCTGGGATCACCCTTATCATATAGAAAAGGCGCCTCGAACTCCAGCCACTCTCCCAGCATACGCTCAGTCTCCTCCGTCATGATAATGTTGGTGCTCTTCCGGCGCCGTTTTCGCCGTAGTGGTGGCTGTGGCTGTTCGACGCTGGAATTTGTAGGGGGTGGGTCCTCGTCGTCGTCGTCGTCGTTGTCATCACTTTCCTCATGATCATCTTCGACTTGCCCCATGACCTCTCCATTCTCGTCGTCGATGTTGATAAAAAATTCTGCCTGCTCAGCAGAGTTGGAGGTGCCAGGCATCGAGGGGGCAGGCGGTGAGGTGGCAGACGTCGATGGCGCAGGCGGAGAGGTGGCAGGCGTCGAGGGGGCAGGTGGAGAGGTGGCAGGCGTCGAGGGGGCAGGCGTCGAGGGGGCAGGCGGAGAGGTGGCAGGCGTCGAGGTGGGAGGGGAAACCTTCCTGACCTTCTTCCCGCTTTTCTTGCTATTCATGGTGACAGGGCAGGGCAGGGCAGGGCAGGGCAGCGTGCAGAGGGTGGCAGGGTGACAGGGTGGCAGGGTTGGCTGTAGGTTGTTGCTCCGGTATGGTGAGAGGTATGACTGATGGCAGTGTGTCCCGCTGGTCCTTATATACCCCCCCGTACATCGTTGCCGCGTCTTCCCGCCAGCCCGCAGTGCGGCGGTGTTGCCATATACTTCCCGACGAACGTAATCTTTCCCGTTTGACGGGAATGTTTTACGATTGACGGGAGCAGCTCACGTCTGACGGGCGAGCGTCTACGTCTGAGCAGCCCCTGCTCCCGTCAGACGGCCGTGGTGGGCCGGACGGTCGTAAAAGTTCCCGACTTTTGACATACGTGAGCGCGAGCCCCGTATCTGATTCGAATTTCAAAACATACCGGGCGGCATCGCCCGCACCAACCGCCTCCCCGACCCGCGTGGCTACTCCCGCCATGCGTACCAAACCCCCCGACTGTACACAATTTCATTTACGTTTTGCGTAATATGCCCTTATGTTTGACCAAACTACCAATATTCGGGTGCCAACTACCAATAAACCTTCGTACGGGAGCTGTCGGGAGCATATACGTGAATGTGTGAACCCTCCATTCTTCTTTTCTATCCTTTTCTCTATCCTCCTAGTCAGTAGATTAATAGTATATATATCCAAACTACCCCGTAAGGACCAATAGGTCTGTTGCAGTTTATACTCCTTTGTATTCCTTTGTATAATATCACCACTTTCACACAGTAGGCTCTGACTTCTAACCCTTCTTCTTATACTGTCAATCTTTTCTCTCCTTTGGGCTCCTCTGACCATAAACTTATCTCCGTCACCTGTCCTATCTCTTCAGTACGGCTATCCGATCCTCCCAGCCGGCGGCGCTTGTGGCTGTTTGGCGCTGCTGACTGGGAGGCTCTTCGGCAGTACTTCTTTGATTTCACATGGAATGACTTCTGCTTCCGTGGCCGAGGACCGTCGGAGAGTGCTGAACGCATTACTGAGGTAATCCTCTCGGGCATGGAAGTGTACATTCAATTTTCTTTCTCTCAGTCTAATGCAAAACAATCTTGGTTTACTCACGCTTGTCCTACTGTTGTACACAACAAGGAGGAAGCATTCAAACGGTACCGACGCCTTAAAACTCAAGAATCTCATTCTTCCTATGTTTCTGCCCGGAATCAAGCCAAATCTGTTCTTCGACTTGCCAAGCACTTTTTCATCAATAATAAATACACTGAACTATCCAACTCTAGCTCTTCCCAAGCTTTCTGGCATCTAGCCAAAAACCTCTCCAACAACTTTTCTTCTTTGTCTTTCCCTCCCATTTTCCACTCTGATGGCACAACCATCACTTCTTCCTCTGACAAAGCTGAACTCTTTGCTCAAACTTTTGCTAGAAACTCTAACATGGATGATTCCAGTGCTATTCCTCCCTCTTGACCCCCCTCTCTCCTACCTATGCCGTATATCCTAATCTCTTCTTAAAGATGTGCTTTCTACCCTCTCTGGGCTTAATACTAAGAAGGCGTACGGTCCGGACGGTGTTCCTCCTGTTGTACTTAAACACTGTGCTTCCGTGCTGACCCCCTGCCTAGGCAAACTCTTTCGTCTCTGTCCCTCCTCTAACGTCTTTGCTTCTTGCTGGAAGCTTGCTCTCATTCAACCTGTCCCAAAGAAGGGTGACCGTTCCCAACCCTCCAACTATCGTCCAATTGCTCTCACCTGTTGTATCTCTAAAGTTTTAGAAACTATCCTTGCTTCCAAATTTCTTATACATTTCTCTTCTCATAATCTGCTCTCAGATCGCCAGTATGGCTTCCTTAAGGGTCGCTCTACTGGTGATCTTCTTTCATATCTCACTAACTCTTGGTCATCCAACTTTCGGGACTTCAGTGAGACTTTTTCTGTTGCACTAGACATATCGAAGGCCTTCGATAGAGGCTGGCACAGATCTTTAATTTCCAAACTGCCCTACTTCGGTTTCTGTCCCTCCATCTGTGCCTTTGTGTCTAATTTCCTTTCCGGCCGTTCCATAGCTGCGGTTGCGGACGGCCATCGCTCATTATCTCATCCTATCAACTCCAGTGTTCCTCAGGGTTCTCTCCTATCTCCTATTCTCTTTCTAATAATCATAAATGATCTTCTCAACTGTACATCCAGTCCCATCCATTCATATGCAGACGACTCTACCTTACACAACTCAATTTGTTTTCCAGAACACCCCAGCCAGCAGTCCCTCAAAAGCAAATGTAATGAAGCCATACAATACTTATCGTCTGATCTAGCTACTATATCCAATTGGGGTAGAGAAAACCTTGTTGCAATTAATGCTTCCAAAACTAAATTTATCCATCTTACTACACGTCAGGAACCTCCAGAGGACTATCCCTTATTCTTCAACAATACAAATATCGTATAAATACGATAGGCTATGACTCTTTTGTGATCCCGTGTGTCTCTGTGACGTCACGGTCGTTCCCACTGCACGGCGTAGGACGAGTAGATCGTATATTATATGATTGTAAGTAAGTTAAGATTGTAAAGGCCTAATATGCTATTAAGCAATATTGACATGATCTTATGATGTATATATGAATTTATCGTATATATTAATATAATTTATCTTATAGAGCAACCTAGATGCAGTACGATAATTTAGGCTCCTGGCGTTTGCCAAGGCAGCAAGGTGTGCCTCTGAGGAAGACAGCTCAGAGCCTCCATGAACACCAACCAGTTAACATCTAATTTCCGCCTTCAGTTGATCGCGCTATTGTGCCTCTAATCACAATATACTGACCGCAAAACACACAGCTACACCATCACAACGCTCTCATCGACGCCATGACTGACAGACAGATAAGCATTGTATTCATGTCCATTCCCATATGATCATTTATTCTTTCTTTCACTTGACTCGAGTCTCAGGGCCGAAGTCTCGTTCCCCATTGTCCACCATATTGGGTAAAACATTCTCCCTTACCTCATTGCCACGTGGAACTATTGGTGAGTTAATTCCTGGCTAGTATTAACCCTTATAACCTTACCGTATATATATAATTTATTATGTGAGCCCTTTGGATATAAATTAGCTTGTTTCAGATTGAATTCAATTTAGATATGGAGTAATTTTAATTTAGATTGATTTTCTTTGAATCATTATAGCTTAGAAATATTTAACTTCCATTGATAGTTTACCACATTGGTGCCCAGACCCGGGAATTAGCTACCAGTAAAGGATTTTATTGGGCTATGAGAAGGGGAGTAGCCCAGGGATGCAGGAGCAAGGACCCCAGAGGGGTGGGGCTTGGTTATATTCCTGTACCTCCGGCACCAGTGCCTCAGAAAATAGCGGTTGTGGGGAATTCGCATGCCACTAGGCTAAGGGCAGCCGACCAAGGTACTGTGTGCTATCGGGCATCGGAGGGGGATAGAGAGTTTCAGCTGTCCTACTTCGGGGTGCCTGGAGCCACCGTTGACACCCTGAAAGCTTCCCCACAGTGGAGGCAGGTGGTCCGTTTTAGGCCACACATGATATTCCTGTTCCTGGGTGGCAACGATATCCGCCCCGATACCGTGCCCCGCGAGTTAGCCAACGCCATCAAAGAGGTGGCGCTGGATCTGGAGCGTGAGTCCGGGGGGAGCTGCAAAATTGTAGCGATAGAGAGCCGGACTAGGGTCCGAGGCTTGTCAGCGGAGGAATACCACGCCATGAAAAATTTGGTTAACCGCACCCTGAGGTGTCGGCTGGTAGAGACGCGGCACCGCTTTGTGTCGATCACTCTCAGCACCCGGGACCTCGACCAGGATGGCATCCACCTCGATTTGGATACGAATCAAGTCCTATATAATAAAATTGTAGAGCTAACAAAGCGTTGGTTAGAGAGGGACGCCGGGGTGATATCGTTGCGCCTGCCTAAGTCCTGCATCCCACCCATCATCTTCCCCCAATAATTTTATCTTTCATTTCAGACTTCCTGTGATATATGACCTGACCTAACATTTGTTCTTGTTCAATATGACCCTTTAGTAGGTGTTGCTATTTTGGTGTTCTATTTTTTCTCCATAACATAGAAGTCTGCCGGTCGGCGTCTCTTAACTAGGCTACTATTTTGCCCTTGTATTTGTAACATTTTAGATAAATAGCCTATACAGACTTACATGCAAAATGAATAAACAGGAAGAGACACAGTCTAGTGGGGTGATGAGCAAAGCCCCTAAAAATCAGAGGGCGGGACTTCGGGGAGTATTAAATAGGCTAATTGTAGATGTCAACACCTTCATCACTACTGCTAACCTTAAGGAATTAGAAGCTAGATTAGACAATGTCCAGGCTACCCACGGTCGTATTATTGCTCTGCGTCAGGTGATTGTGGCAGGCATGACAGAGGAGGAAGAGATAGTTACAGAGTGTGATAATCGCACCCTCTATGATGAACCTGTCATTAGAGCGAAGCACATATTACAGCATGCTGTCGCAAGTAAGAAGGGAGGCGAGCATGAGACCCATAGAAGGGTTGACCCAAAACACACTGAGCACCTCCCAAAGCTCAATCTTCCAACATTTGGGGTTAGCTTTTTGGGACGTATTTCGGTCTACAGTACATGAATCCTCTTTGGATAATGTCTGCAAGTTTCACTACCTGAAGGGACAAATGGAAGGAGAGGCCTTACATTTGATAGAGGGTTTTGCGGTAGTGGGTGATAGTTATCTTGAGGCAGTACAATTATTAAAGTCCACATACGGGGATCAAGAGCAGTTGAAGATGGCCCATGTCGTTGCCTTGTTAAAGCTCGCAGAACCACAGTATAAGGTTGATGAGTTAGCAAATTTCAGGGCAAATATGGAATGCCATACTCGATCGCTAGACACCGTAGGGCTCACCACATAGGAAATGATAGTCATTATCTTACGTCAGAAGCTTCCTATGGCAATACTTGACAAGGTTAGATCGTATGATCTGGGGGAGTTCAAAGCTCAGTTCAGTAAAGAAATTAATAATCTACAGTTGAACAAAGGGGGAATGTATGTGTCAGGAGGGAGTGAGAATGTGGAGAAGACGGGAACTGACGTGAACATGAACTGAACATGACGGTGGGGACTAAAGAAAAGAAAGAGGGTACGTATAAGAAACCTGCTCAGATTCTATGTAAGCTATGTAATAACAAACATAAATGGAGTTTCTGTGTAAAATACCCAATAAATGAGACAAAACTAGCACAGGCAAAAAGGTTGAAGCTATGTGTAGGTTGTCTAAGTAAAGAACATGGTAAGCAGGGACAATGTACTGCTACATACTTAAGGCCCTGTCGACACTGCAAAGGACATCACTTTGATAAGTTGTGTCCTACAGCAGATAAATTCAAAGATGTCAAACCAGAGGGTAGTACAACTGTGACATTAGGTAGCATGCAAGACACCACTATATTGCCCACAATACAGATTCCCATGGAAGGTAACGACAGTAACAAAGTTTGTCGGGTACTTCTAAATCAAGGATCTCAACGTTCCTTTGTAAAGAAGTCCGTCTTAGTGGGACTGAAGCACCAAATCGTAGGGGCTGAGACTCTTCGATTGCAGGGCTTCACAGGGGTTACTGACAAACAAGACTACGAGATAGCGGAGATTTCATATTTCTACCATAAAAACAGGTACTTTATGACATGTATCATAGTAGACACCCTACCAGAATATGTATCTGTAGGAGTGAAGAAAGTGGAACACGCATTACGTAGCAAAGGGGTTAACTTGTCAGATCCCATGGGAGATCAGAGTGAGGTGCATGTTCTACTTGGTGTGGATCATTATTATGATGTAGTATACCCTTGATTTAAAAAGATGTGTGGTGTAATTTTAATCCCCACTAAATTTGGCTATTGCATGAGCGGAAAGGTGCATACTACACAGTCAAATGTCCTGGTCTACACTGTTTCGATTTTAAGAGTGAATGTAACCGCGGCAGAGGAGTTGGGAAGGGAGGATTCCCAACCTAGTGATCCTAAAATGACTGCCAAGTTCGACCTGGAACAACTGTGGAGATTGGATCACATAGGCATTAATCCTATGAAGACTGATTATGACTCGGAAGTTGCGCTGAAAAGGTTTGACGAGTCTGTGAGCTACTGTGCCTGAGACAAGCAATATAAAGTTAGTTTACCCTGGAAGAACAGTGAGATAAGCCTGCCTACCAACTATGGTTTGGCATTAGGTCGCTTGCGCGCATTACAGCGTAAATTGTCTAATGAACCGAGCACGCGCCAGGCGTATGACGATGTATTTCGGAGTTATGAAGATAGGGGTCTTTATTGAGAGAGTCGATGTAAAGGAACCGAGTAAGAAGGGTAGGGTTCACTATCTGGCCCATCATGGGGTGAGAAAAGACAGCGTCACCACACCAATATGGGTGGTGTATGACTGCTCTGCCCACCAAGGTCAATAACCCAGTCTTAATGACTGCCTGCTGACAGGTCCGTCCATGGTGTCGGACCTGTCCCAACATCTATTGCGGTTTAGGCTGGGGAAGTACGCATATACTAGTGACATCGAGAAAGCATTCTTGATGGTCAAGCTAAAAGAGGAAGATAGAGATGTTACCCGCTTTCTTTGGTTCAGCGACATTAGCGACTCTGAAAGTCCGGTCATAATCTACCGTTTTCGGGTTGTACTCTTTGGGGCAACATGTTCACAGTTTTTGTTAAATGCCACAATAAAAAAACATCTAGCAGATACTCGTGAGGACACAAGTAAACTATCTCGCGGATTAAATATAGACAATTTGCAGGGTTCTAGAGATAGTCAGGATGATTTGTTACATACATACTGGCAAGCATGCAGATTGTTTACAGATGCACATTTATTTTTCCGCGAGTCGGTTACTAATAGTGAAGATCTTCAGAGTTTGATACAGGTGGACGGTACGGCGTCTCATAACCAGGAAAAGTCCAGAAATTTGGGGATGATCTGGCAACCTAAATATGACATACTAACTTTTCAAACAAGGTCTTTTGCTCAGCAGACGGGAGCGCACACAAAAAGAAGTCTGTTGAGCAAAGTTGCGCAATTTTTTGATCCTTTGGGTCTAGCATTACCCGTTACCATAAGAGCTAGGATTCTAATGCAGGAAGTTTGGAGACGTAAAATAGGATGGGATGACAGTTTGCCTGAGGACCGGAATGACCAAGGGACATTGTTGTTGAATGAGTATGACATCCTATGTACTAAACCTATACCTCGTAAAGTGGCGGCGTTCGGTGACGTTACGTTACACACGTTTTGCGATGCTAGCGCCACGGCATACGGGGTAGCCATATATGTCGTTACTTCATTTGGGGCACATTTAGTTACCGCCCGGGCTAAAGTAGCCCCGGTTAAAAAGGTAACTATCCCTAAAATAGAATTGACTGCCAAGCTGCTATTAGCACGTCTGGTGCAACATGTACGCGCAGCATACGAGAGCGAGTTAAACAATGAAATCGTTCACGTTTGGTGCGATAGTCCGGTTGCACTCAACTGGATACATAGCAAGAAGTCTCTGCCAGTTTATGTGAGAAATAGGGTAGATGAGATTAGGGCCCAATTGCCAGACGTTGCTTATCATTATGTAAATACAAAAGACAACCCCAGTGATCTCATAACTAGGGGTATAGCGGCTAGCCAGTTAGTGAAGTCCGAATTGTGGTGGCATGGTCCAAAGTGGCTGCTCCATGAAAGTGAATGGACAATATGGCATGCTGTTGGTGAGGGACTTCTGCCACTGGAAACAGTGGCAGTTACAGCCCAACCAAATGAGCCACCGGGTTCAATGATAGAGTGGGCATGATTTGGTGACTATAACAAACTAGTCAGAGTTGTCACTTGGGTGTTGCGATATGTATCCAATATCTAGCTTAAAGTAACGGGCCAACTCTTCAACAGGGGTCACAGCATTGATGCTCGTGAATATAAAGCAGCTGAAGTAACTTTGATCAAGTAGGTTCAAGCAGAAACCTTTTCCAATGAATTAGAATCTTTGCAAAGCTCGAATAAGACTATAATGCCTAATCTAGTGCGTCAACTAAGGTTGCACCTAAATAATGACCTCATCAGGTGTGAGGGTCGCCTGAAGTGGTCGGGTGTAACGGACGGCACAAACCGTCCTATACTTATGCCAACAAGACATCACGTTACTGATCTATTGATCATACGTGCACATAGGGAAGTAAAACACTACGGGGTATGTCATATTATATCAAATTTACATCTCACATGGTGGATACCCAGAGTTCGACAAGTAGCTCGACGCGTAGTAAGAAAATGTGTAATATGGCAGAGACTAAAGGGTAAACCATATGCAACTGGACCAGCTGCACCTCTACCTGAATACCGTGTAAAGCATATAGAGCCTTTCCAAGCTGTAGGGTTAGATTACACAGGAGCATTGGAAGACGAGAGAGCATGAGAAGGTTTATATATTATTGTTTACATGTGCAACGTCTCGAGCGGTACACCTAGAACTATGTGATAATATGTCTAGCGAAGAATTTATGCTGGCGTTTAGACGGTTTTGTGCCCGTCGTTCATTCCCTCAACTCATTCTTAGCGACAATGCTCCCACTTATGCCCAGGCATCAAAATATCTAAAGGATATGAGCAGTGATCCTACAATCATCACTTTTTTGGGAGAGAGGAAGTGCGAATGGAGGTTCATTCCAGTTAAGGCACCTTGGTTTGGTGGAATGTGGGAACGGTGTGTCGGCATAGTAAAGTCAGGACTTAGCGCGGTAGTAGGACGTGCTCTATTTAAGAAGAGTGAGTTGACGACAGTCCTCACAGAGATAGAGGCAGTCGTGAACGATCGTCTGCTTACATATGTGTACACCGACCTGCAAGAACCACTACCATTAACGCCAGCTCACTTGCTATATGGAAAACCATTGACTGCGTTTCCATCTGATTTCCAATCCATAGTAGAGTTAGAGGATCCTTCGTTGTACTCTGAGGTAGCAGTGTCTAAGAGATACCAGTATATATCGAGGATAATAGAAGATTTTAGAAAACGGTGGATTAATGAATATCTGCTAGCATTGAGGGAAAGGAGTGTTACTCCCTTTGGTAGACCAACGGCACCTACTGTTGGTGAAGTAGTTTTAATTAAAGAAGATAGTCCTCGTTTATACGGGAAATTGGGCACGTGTTGGAGGTATACAAGGGGGAAGATTCTGTAGAGCGGGTGGAACTATTGAGGATGGCCACTGGAACTACTGTTCGTCCTATCGCACGTTTGTACGCTTTGGAGCTCGATTCCACTTTACAATCGGAGACTCCACCTGTTATTGCTGGGTCCGAGAATTCTCAAAGTAACGACTCACCTCTTACTGATGGTGATCAATCTCGGACAGGACGCGTCCCAGACGCACTGCTGCTGGCGCCGTCGACATGTGGCATCAGAAGATAGCCTCTGGGCAAATTTAAGTTTAAGGTGGGGTTCAGGCATTTTTTTGTGGTGGGAGTGTATCGTATAAATACGATAGGCTATTACTTTTTTGTGATCCCGTATGTCTCTGTGATGTCACGGTTGTTCCCACTGCACGGCGTAGGACGAGTAGATCGTATATTGTATAATTGTAAGTAAGTTAAGATTGTAAAGGCCTAATATACTATTAAGCAATATTGCTGGTAAATTTAAATACATATGTTGCATCTACCGTTCCCCAAATACTCCTCCAGAGCAAAGTCTTTTTGATTCTCTGTCCTCACAACTCAGTGTCCTCAACTTAAATGCTTCTTCTGAAATCACTGTGTTGGGTGATTTTAATGTCCATAATGTTGAATGGCTCACTCATTCAGCCAGGACTGATGATGCTGGTCTTGAATGTGAGCTATTTGCAGACTCATTTAATCTCATTCAACTAGTCAACCAACCCACCCGTGTACCAGATAATCCTAATCATAATTCCCACCTACTGGACTTATTTTTAACAACCATTCAGAAAATTATGATGTTACAGTGAGGTCCCCACTTGGATCTTCTGATCACTGTCTGATACAGGCCACCTGTCTATCACCTACCACACCTTCCCACTCTGAACCTGTTTTGGTGACTAAATGGCATTACGATAGGGCAGACTGGGAGGGTCTTCAGGTTTCTTTATTGATATTCCCTGGACCTCTTTCTTTTCTAATGATGCACACTCTACCTTGAGCCACATACAAGATTTTGTAAAAATTGGAATGGAAACTTTTATTCCTCATCAAAAGTACAGTAAAAGATCTAATTCACCTAAATGGTTTGACCATAATTGTGCTAGAGTAACTGAACAAAAAGCAATAGCCTACAATGCATACACAAGATCAAAAACACATGAAGCCTTTAATTACTTTAGAACATCAGAAATCATGCCAAAACTGTATTAAACCTAACTAAATCAAACTTTCTCCATAAGCAGGCAAATAAACTTCTAAATAATCCAAATAACAAATATTTTGGTCTACTCTTAACTCATTCACATCCAACTTCACTACTGCTTCATCCATTCCACCATTAAATCTCCGACTGGCAATCTTGTAAGTGACCCACGAGGTAAAGCTAACCTTCTTGCAGATATTTTCTCCAACTCAACCTTAGATGAAATAAATCAAGATGTCCCTGTACTTAATTTTAATTCACCTGAAATTCCCTCACTTAAGATCCACACCAGACATGTCAAAACTATTTTGCAGAATCTCTCAGTAGAAGGCTCCTGGTCCAGAAATTGCTCCTGTATTGGCAAAATTTTTCCGTCTGTGTACTCATACCTCATGCTTCCCAGTACCCTGGAAAGAAGCAACTCCATCCAGTTCCTAAAAAAAAAGGTGCCTCTTCAGATCCATCAAACTACAGACCAATAGCTATAACTTCCACTCTTGGCAAAGTTTTTGAAATTATATTAAATAATCACATAATTAAGCATCTGGAGAATAATAAATTAATCAGTGATAGGCAATATGGTTTTAGACGATGTCGATCAACTGCAGACATTCTTTGCCTTCTTACGCATCAAATCAACCAAGCTACAGACCAACATGGTGAAACACATACAATAGCACTGGATATATCTAAGGCATTTGATAGAGTCTGGCATCAATCCTTATTGTCGAAGATGTCACTACGGCCTTGCATCATTAGTTCCACTAATTTCTTCTTATCTTCATAACAGAAAAATACGTGTAATGGTAGATGGCCTTTATTCTCAATTTCACTCAATAAATGCTGGTGTTCCCCAGGGATCAGTTTTTGGCCCCAACTCTGTTCCTCATTCATATCAATGATCTCATATCTACCACTCATAATCCAATACATTCCTACGCAGATGACTCAACACTCCACAGTTCCTTCACATTTACCAATTCTTTCACCCAACCCGATCTTATAAATTCAAAAATAAACACTGCAATTTCTCTGAACCAGGACCTTTCTAGAATTAATGAATGGGGACAAGAGAATCTAGTTTCCTTTAATGCACAGAAAACCAAGTACATTCAATTTTTCTAACCGACAGAATCTCACTGACTCCCATATATTTTTTAATGATGTAAATATTCCCACTTCCCCTAGTATTGACACTCGGTGTAACATTAACTACTAACTTGAGCTGGACACATTATGTTAGAAGCATTGCTAAGAATGCCTCTAAAAAACTGGGACTCCTGTACAGAGTTCGAGAATTCTTCACTGACGAGCAGTTGGCCGTAATATATAAAAGTCATGTGCGCTCTCAGATGGATTACTGTTCACCTCTGTGGGGTGGAAGTGGAGTGGTTGCATTGAGGCAGTTGGACAAAATTCAAAATAAAGCTATTAGATTAATCATAACCCTGCAATCACACAGGACCTTCCTACATTAGCCATACGAAGAAACGTTGCATCCCTTGCATTATTCTACAGATATTTTCACAGCAATTGTTCCGAGAACTTGCTTCAATTGTGCCGCCTCTCCACATTTTTCCCGTAGAACTAGGGCAGCTGAGAGCGCCCATGAATTTACACTTTCTCCTCCACAATGCAGAACTTCTGCTTATCAGAATTCATTTATCCCCAGAGCTACTACTCTTTGGAATTCACTTCCCTCGAATTGCTTTCCACAAACTTACAATCAACAAATGTTTAAATCCAGTTGTTACAAACATTTTATGAATGGAGGATGCCTTTAGGCACATGGACCTTTTTGTTTTATCTGTGTTTTTCCTTCCTCCGTTCATTGTCTATTAAAAAAAAAAAAAAAAAAAAAAAAAAAAAAAAAATATTGACATAATCTTATGTTGTATATATGAATTTATCGTATATATTAATATAATTTATCGTATAGAGCAACCTAGATGCGGTACGATAATTTAGGCTCCTGGCGTTTGCCAAGGCAGCAAGGTGTGCCTCTGAGGAAGACAGCTCAGAGCCTCCACGAACACCAACCAGTTAACATCTAATTTCCGCCTTCAGCTGATCGCGCTATTGTGCCTCTAATCACAAAATACTGACCGCAATACACACAGCTACACCATCACGACGCTCTCATCGACACCATGACTGACAGACAGATAAGCATAGTATTCATGTCCATTCCCATATAATCATTTATTCTTTCTTTCACTTGACTCGAGTCTCAGGACCGAAGTCTCGTTCCCCAATGTCCACCATATTGGGTAAAACTTTCTCCCTTACCACATTGCCATGTGGAACTATTGGTGAGTTAATTCCTGGCTAGTATTAACCCTTATAACCTTACCCTATATATGTAATTTATTATGTGAGACCTTTGGATATAAATTAGCTTGTTTCAGATTGAATTCAATTTAGATTTTTATTTAGACTGATTTTATTTGAATCATTATAGCTTAGAAATATTTAACTTCCATTGATAGTTTACCACATTGGTGCCCAAACCCGGGAATTAGCTACCAGTAAAGGATTTTATTGGGCAATGAGAAGGGGAGAAGCCCAGGGATGCAGGAGCAAGGACCCCGGAGGGGTGGGGCTTGGTTATTCCTGTACCTCCGGCGCCAGTGCCTCAGAAAATAGCGGTTGTGGGGCATTCGTATGCCACTAGGCTAAGGGCAGCCGACCAAAGTACTGTGTGTTATCGGGCGTCGGAGGGGGATAGAGAGTTTCAGCTGTCCTACTTCGGGGTGCCTGGAGCCACCGTTGACACCCTGAAAGCTTTCCCACAGTGGAGGCAGGTGGTCCGTTTTAGGCCACACATGATATTCCTGTTCCTGGGTGGCAACGATATCCGCTCCGATACCGTGCCCCGCGAGTTAGCCAACGCCATCAAAGAGGTGGCGCTGGACCTGGAGCGTGAGTCTGGGGGGAGCTGCAAAATTGTAGCGATAGAGAGCCGGACTAGGGTCCGAGGCTTGTCAGCGGAGGAATATCACGCCATAAAAAATTTGGTTAACCGCACCCTGAAGTGTCGGCTGGTAGAGACGCGGCACCGCTTTGTGTCGATCACTCTCAGCACCCGGGACCTCGACCAGGATGGCGTCCACCTCGATTTGGATACGAATCAAGTCCTATATAATAAAATTGTAGGGCTAACAAAGCGTTGGTTAGAGAGGGACGCCGGGGTGATATCGTTGCGCCTGCCTAAGTCCTGCATCCCACCCATCATCTTCCCCCAATAATTTTATCTTTCATTTCAGACTTCCTGTGACATATGACCTGACCTAACATTTGTTCTTGTTCAATATGACCCTTTAGTAGGTGTTGCTATTTTGTGTGCTATTTTTTCTCCATAACATAGAAGTCTGCCGGTCGGTGTCTCTTAACTAGGCTACTATTTTGCCCTTGTATTTGTAACATTTTAGATAAATAGCCTATACAGGCTTCCATGCAAAATGAATAAACAGGAAGAGACACCGTCTAGTGGGGTGATGAGCAAAGCCCCTAAAAATCAGAGGGCGGGACTTCGGGGAGTATTAAATAGGCTAATTGTAGATGTCAACACTTTCATCACTACTGCTACCCTCAAGGAATTAGAAGCTAGATTAGACAATGTCCACTGTCCAGGCTACCCTCGGTCGTATTATGGCTCTGAGTGAGGTGATTGTGGCAGGCATGACAGAGGAGGAAGAGATAGTTACAGAGTGTGATAATCGCACCCTCTATGATGAACCTGTCTTTAGAGCGAAGCACATATTACAACGTGCTGTCGCAAGTAAGAAGGGAGGCGAGCATGAGACCCATAGAAGGGTTGACCCAAAACACACTGTGCACCTCCCAAAGCTCAATCTTCCTATATTTGGGGGCAAATTCACTGAGTGGTTAGCTTTTTGGGACGTATTTCGGTCTACAGTACATGAATCCTCTTTGAATAATGTCTGCAAGTTTCACTACCTGAAGGGACAAATGGAAGGAGAGGCCTTACATTTGATAGAGGGTTTTGCGGTAGTGGGTGATAGTTATCTTGAGGCAGTACAATTATTAAAGTCCACATACGGGGATCAAGAGCAGTTGAAGATGGCCCATGTCATTGCCTTGTTAAAGCTCGCAGAACCACAGTATAAGGTTGAGGAGTTAGCAAATTTTAGGGCAAAAATGGAATGCCTTACTCGATCGCTAGACACCCTAGGGCTCACCACATAGGAAATGATAGGCATTATCTTACGTCAGAAGCTTCCTATGGCAATACTTGACAAGGTTAGATCGTATGATCTGGGGGAGTTCAAAGCTCAGTTCAGTAAAGAAATTAATAATCTACAGTTGAACAAAGGGAGAATGTATGTGTCGGGAGGGAGTGAGAATGTGGAGAAGAGGGGAACTGTAAGCATGACGGTGGGACTAAAGAAAAGAAAGAGGGTACGTATAAGAAACCTGCTCAGATTCTATGTAAGCTATGTAATAACAAACATAAATAGAGTTTCTGTGTAAAATACCCAACAAATGAGACAAAACTAGCACAGGCAAAAAGGTTGAAGCTATGTGTAGGTTGTCTAAGTAAAGAACATCGTAAGCAGGGACAATGTACTGCTACATACTTAAGGCCCTGTCGACACTGCAAAGGACATCACTTTGATAAGTTGTGTCCTACAGCAGATAAAGTCAAAGATGTCAAACCAGAGGGTACTACAACTGTGACACTAGGTAGCACGCAAGACACCACTATATTGCCCACAATACAGATTCCCATGGAAGGTAACGACAGTAACAAAGTTTGTCGGGTACTTCTAAATCAAGGGTCTCAACGTTCCTTTATAAAGAGGTCCGTCTTAGTGGGACTGAAGCACCAAATCGTAGGGGCTGAGACTCTTCGATTGCAGGGCTTCACAGGGGTTACTGACAAACAAGACTACGAGATAGCGGAGATTTCATATTTCTACCATAAAAACAGGTACTTTATGACATGTATCGTAGTAGACACCCTACCAGAATATGTATCTGTAGGAGTGAAGAAAGTGGAACACGCATTACGTAGCAAAGGGGTTAACTTGTCAGATCCCATGGGAGATCAGAGTGAGGTGCATATTCTACTTGGTGTGGATCATTATTATGATGTAGTATACCCTTGATTTAAAAAGATGTGTGGTGTAATTTTAATCCCCACTAAATTTGGCTATTGCATGAGCGGAAAGGTGCATACTACACAGTCAAATGTCCTGGTCGACACTGTTTCGATTTTAAGAGTGAATGTAGCCGCGGCAGAGGAGTTGGGAAGGGAGGATTCCCAACCTAGTGACCCTAAAATGACTGCCAAGTTCGACCTGGAACAACTGTGGAGATTGGATCACATAGGCATTAATCCTATGGAGACTGATTATGACTCGGAAGTTGCGCTGAAAAGGTTTGACGAGTCTGTGAGCTACTGTGCCTCAGACAAGCAATATAAAGTTAGTTTACCCTGGAAGAACAGTGAGATAAGCCTGCCTACCAACTATGGTTTGGCATTAGGTCGCTTGCGCACATTACAGCATAAATTGTCTAATGAACCGAGCACGCGCCAGGCGTATGACGATGTATTTCGGAGTTATGAAGATAGGGGCTTTATTGAGAGAGTCGATGTAAAGGAACCGAGTAAGAAGGGTAGGGTTCACTATCTGGCCCATCATGGGGTGAGAAAAGACAGCGTCACCACATCAATTCGGGTGGTGTATGACTGCTCTGCCCAGCAAGGTCAACAACCCAGTCTAAATGACTGCCTGCTGACAGGTCCGTCCATGGTGTCGGACCTGTCCCAACATCTATTGCAGTTTAGGCTGGGGAAGTACGCATATACTAGTGACATCGAGAAAGCATTCTTAATGGTCAAGCTAAAAGAGGAAGATAGAGATGTTACCCGCTTTCTTTGGTTCAGCGACATTTAGCGACTCTGAAAATCCGGTCATAATCTACCGTTTTCGGGTTGTACTCTTTGGGGCAACATGTTCACAGTTTTTGTTAAATGCCACAATTAAAAAACATCTAGCAGATACTCGTGAGGACACAAGTAAACTATCTCGCGGATTATATATAGACAATTTGCAGGGTTCTAGCGATAGTCAGGATGATTTGTTACATACATACTGGCAAGCATGCAGATTGTTTACAGATGCACATTTATTTCTCCGAGAGTGGGTTACTAATAGTGAAGATCTTCAGAGTTTGATACAGGTGGACGGTATGGCGTCTCATAACCAGGAAAAGTCCAGAAATTTGGGGATGATCTGGCAACCTAAACATGACATACTAACTTTTCAAACAAGGTCTTTTGCTCAGCAGACGGGAGCGCACACAAAAAGAAGTGTGTTGAGCAAAGTTGCGCAATTTTTTGATCCTTTGGGTCTAGCATTACCCGTTACCATAAGAGCTAGGATTCTAATGCAGGAAGTTTGGAGACGTAAAATAGGATGGGATGACAGTTTGCCCGAGGACCGGAATGACCAAGGGACATTGTTGTTGAATGAGTATGACATCCTATGTACTAAACCTATACCTCGTAAAGTGGCGGCATTCGGTGACGTTACGTTACTCACGTTTTGCGATGCTAGTGCCACGGCATACGGGGTAGCCATATATGTCGTTACTTCATTTAGGACACATTTAGTTACCGCCCAGGCTAAAGTAACCCCGGTTAAAAATGTAACTATCCCTAAAATGGAATTGACTGCCATGCTGCTATTAGCACATCTGGTGCAACATATACGCGCAGCATACGAGAGCGAGTTAAACAATGAAATCGTTCACGTTTGGTGCGATAGTCAGGTTGCACTCAACTGGATACATAGCAAGAAGTCTCTGCCAGTTTATGTGAGAAATAGGGTAGATGAGATTAGGGTCCTATTGCCAGACGTTGCTTATCATTATGTAAATACAAAAGACAACCCTAGTGATCTCATAACTGGGGGTATAACGGCTAGCCAGTTAGTGAAGTCCGAATTGTGGTGGCATGGTCCAAAGTGGCTGCTCCATGAAAGTGAATGGACAATTTGGCATGCTGTTGGTGAGGGACTTCTGCCACTGCAAACAGTGGCAGTTACAGCCCAACCAAATGAGCCACCGGGTCCAATAATAGAGTGGGCAAGATTCGGTGACTATAATAAACTAGTCAGAGTTGTCGTTTGGGTGTTACGATATGTATCCAATATCAAGCTTAAAGTAACGGGCCAACTCTGCAACAGGGGTCACAACATTGATGCTCGTGAATTTAAAGCAGCTGAAGTAACTTTGATCATGTGGGTTCAAGCAGAAACCTTTTCCAATGAATTAGAATCTTTGCAAAGCTCGAATAAGACTATATTGCCTAATCTACTGCGTCAACTAAGGTTGCACCTAGATAATGACCTTATCAGGTGTGAGGGTCGCCTGAAGTGGTCGGGTGTAACGGACGGCACAAACCGTCCAATACTTATGCCAACAAGACATCACGTTACTGATCTATTGATCATACGTGCACATAGGGAAGTAAAACACTACGGGGTATGTTATATTATATCAAATTTACATCTCACATGGTGGATACCCAGAGTTCGACAAGTAGCTCGACGTGTAGTAAGAAAATGTGTAATATGCCAGAGACTAAAGGGTAAACCATATGCAACTGGACCAGCTCCACCTCTACCTGAATGCCGTGTAAAGCACATAGAGCCTTTCCAAGCTGTAGGGTTAGATTACACAGGAGCATTGGAAGACGAGAGAGCATATATTATTGTTTACATGTGCAACGTCTCGAGCGGTACACCTAGAACTATGTGATAATATGTCTAGCGAAGAATTTATGCTGGCGTTTAGACAGTTTTGTGCCTGTCGTTCATTCCCTCAACTCATTCTTAGCGACAATGCTCCCACATATGTCCAGGCATCAAAATATCTAAAGGATATGAGCAGTGATCCTACAATCATCACTTTTTTGGTAGAGAGGAAGTGCGAATGGAGGTTCATTCCAGTTAAGGCACCTTGGTTTGGTGGAATGTGGGAACGGTGTGTCGGCATAGTAAAGTCAGGACTCAGAGCGGTAGTAGGACGTGCTCTATTTAAGAAGAGTGAGTTGACGACAGTCCTCACAGTGATAGAGGCAGTCGTGAACGATCGTCCGCTTACATATGTGTACACCGACCTGCAAGAACCACTACCATTAATGCCAGCTCACTTGCTATATGGAAAACCATTGACTGCATTTCCATCTGATTTCCAATCCATAGTAGAGTTAGAGGATCCCTCGTTGTACTCTGAGGTAGCGGTGTCTAAGAGATACCAGTATATATCGAGGATAATAAAAGATTTTAGAAAACGGTGGATTAATGAATATCTGCTAGCATTGAGGGAAAGGAGTGTTACTCCCTCTGGTAGACCAACGGCACCTACTGTTGGTGAAGTAGTTTTAATTAAAGAAGATAGTCCTCGTTTATACTGGAAATTGGGCCGCGTGTTGGAGGTATACAAGGGGGAAGATTCTGTAGAGCGGGTGGCACTATTGAGGACGGCCACTGGAACTACTGTTCGTCCTATTGCACGTTTGTACGCTTTGGAGATCGATTCCACTTTACAATCGGAGACTCCACCTGTTATTGCTGGGTCCGAGAATTCTCAAAGTAACGACTCACCTCTTACTGATGGTTATCAATCTCGGACCGGGACGCGTCCCAGACGCGCTGCTGCTGGCGCCGTCGACATGTGGCATCAGAAGATAGCCTCTGGGCAACTTTAAGTTTAAGGTGGGTTCAGGTATTTTTTTGTGGGGGGAGTGTATCGTATAAATACGATAAGCTATGACTCGTTTGTGATCCCGTATGTCTCTGTGACGTCACGGTCGTTCCCACTGCACGGCGTAGGACGAGTAGATCGTATATTATATGATTGTAAGTAAGTTAAGATTGTAAAGGCCTAATATGCTATTAAGCAATATTGACATGGTCTTATGTTGTATATATGAATTTATCGTATATATTAATATAATTTATCGTATAGAGCAACCTAGATGCGGTACGATAATTTAGGCTCCTGGCGTTTGCCAAGGTAGCAAGGTGTGCCTCTGAGGAAGACAGCTCAGAGCCTCCACGAACACCAACCAGTTAACATCTAATTTCCGCCTTCAGTTAATCGCACTATTGTGCCTCTAATCACAAAATACTGACCGCAATACACACAGCTACACCATCACGACGCTCTCATCGACGCCATGACTGACAGACAGATAAGTATTATAGTATTCATGTCCATTCCCATATAATAATTTATTCTTTCTTTCGCTTGACTCGAGTCTCAGGACCGAAGTCTCGTTCCCCAATGTCTACCATATTGGGTAAAACGTTCTCCCTTACCTCATTGCCACGTGGAACTATTTGTGAGTTAATTCCTGGCTAGTATTAACCCTTATAACCTTACCCTATATATATAATTTATTATGCGAGACCTTTGGATATAAATTAGCTTGTTTCAGATTGAATTCAATTTAGATATGGAGTAATTTTAATTTAGATTGATTTTATTTCAATCATTATTGCTTAGAAATATTTAACTTCCATTGATAGTTTACCACAACAAAATTCAACCGTTCATCTTCTCTCAATGTTCTCAGTGTCTCTTTTTATTCTGCTCTCACCTGGAAGGACCATATTACCACTCTCGCTAAGGCAGCCTCCCAGAAGCTGGGTGTGCTCAACCGCCTCAAGGGGTTCTTTACCCCTGCGCAGCTTCTTGCTCTGTACAGGGACACAGTGCATCCTTGTATTGAGTATTGTTCACATGTGTGGGGAGGATCCTCTCACACCGTACTCCTAGACAAAGTAGAAAGGAAAGCCTTTCGCGTCATTAACTCCCGTTCACTCACCAACTCTCTGCAATCTCTCTCTCTTCACTGCAATGTTGCATCTCTCTCACTATTCTATCGCTACTACAATAATCAGTGTTCCTCGGAGCTTTCCCAGTGTATACCACCTCCTCTACGTAGGGTACGTAGTACCCGCCTTGCAACATAATCCCACCCCTACTCTGTGCAACTCTCCAACCCAAGAGTGAAACACTATCCTCAGACTTTCTTCTATTCAACTGCTGAGCTCTGGAACTCTCTCCCAGAATCAGTCTTTCCCTCTTTCTATGACTTAAATTGCTTCAAACTCTGTGTGTCCAGGCATTTGAGCTCGAACGTCCCTTGATTTTGGCCCTGTCACTCTTTCACATCTGGGAGAGGCACTCGCTGCAGGCAGTTATGCCTTTTGTCTCCCTCATTCACATAGAAGAAAACAAATATATAATTACATTTTCAGAATGAGACATCCCTTTCCATTGCAGGCCACACCTACCAATTTCTAAATGATATAAACATAACCTTAGTTAAAGTTATTGCCAATGGTTTGGTTATAGTTTCTCCTGGTCACTAACATGCACTAGAACATAAGGAGCTTAAGTGGATTTTTTTCTTGACCCCCTCCTCCCTCATGCTTAGCCCCATTAGCTTTTGACATTTTAAGACGTTTCTCCCAATAGTTTGGCGATTTTAAGACCATTAGCCCCATTTCTTTGCCAATATTATGACCTTTAATGCCTAATAGGTGTCGATTGTTTTCCTGGTAAGTGAAAGCAAGCCTATAATTTTCAAGGAAGCGGCCTTCGGACGGGAAATTTTTCTACCGAAAAATATACAAATTTATCTCTAAGGGGGTCTTGGGATTTTTTGTTTGTTTTTGTTTTTAAGTAGTCTAGGGAGCAAATCAAACAAATAATACCGTTCAAGATAACCGTTTCCTCAAATGGGAGTTGTTACCCAGTTTATATACTCACCACAATTATTCCCATTAGCATTTCCCACAATAGAACTTAATCACCACGTTACTCTAAAAAGGGATATCACTTCCCAAAGTAGGTCTTATGTAATCATAAATGTATCCCAGAAGATGGAGCTTATATTTGTTTTGCTTTTCGTAATTTATATGGACAAGACTAACTTTATCACCGTAGATGATTCTCACTTATTGATTCCCACCTTAGGTCAAATATACTCTGCACATTATGAATCGCTCACCACAAAATGACTCGCTGAGCACTTTCAACTGTAAGTTCCTTTCCGACATTGGTTGCCATTAAATGTTCACGCTTTATAGACGTGTCCTATCTTCACAAATTCCACTATATTTTATCTTTTGATAGATGGATAGAACTTGTTTACAAAGTTGAACACAGATTGAACGTAAGTTATATTTATGTGCGTACATAATTTGTTGTGTCTAAAATTGAACTTATAAAAAGAGCGGGAAATACCTTTTTTGTCTGACTGTATAGTTTACTCAACTGTTGCCTCCCGGCTATAATATAGAAATGATTTTGCCACATATATATTCATAGTTATCTTACAATAATATTACAACATATAGTTTGGAGGAAATATAATGATTAAAGAGAGTAATGAACTAGTAATATAAATTCGATTTATATATGTATGTTTTTAACTGGTTAAAAAAAAAATCTTTCATAGCCTAATGTGTGATGTGTAAGTTGATGCCTCCAGCAACTTTATAATTCATTGCAACTACTGTATTATTGTTAAAGCTTTTACATATTAGTACAAATAATATAGTTAAACGACCCGACACAACTAACTTGTAGATCAGGCAGGAAAGGTAGTTTCTGACGCACCTCTTTTTCTTTTTTTTTTTTTTTTGGCCATCTCTTACATATACACGATGAATTGTAGCCACCGATATTGACTTTTTTTTTCCTCGCTAAATCCCCTCACAAACGACTAACAGAAAAACTAGAAGCCCATGTCATACAATGCCATCTACTTCGACTAATTGAGGCCAGGTCAATCAGAGCAATGAATGGCAAAGCTTAGAATTGGATTGATGTCACAAGTGAGGTACTACAAAGTGTTCTGACCCATTCTGTTCCTGAATAATATTAACAACTTTGATGGCAGAACCTTTTTCAGCATCTCAAAGAATTCTGACGATATAAGCATTGCAAGCAAAAATAATTCTTCATCGTACATATGTCTGGTGTAATAGTATCTAATTTGTGCCGAGATATGGCAAAAACATATTTATGTAAAGAAATCTAAATAACCAGCTTAATAACCATTTTAATGACTGTCTTGGATAGGATGTTGTAGGTTATTATCTTGGGTTATTAATATTTGTTTATAGCGTAAGTGATTGTAGAATTATGGTGGATACTTCACCGCTACCATCCCTTTGCCTTAAATATGTTATAGGTAATGGGAAATAAGAATATGTTATAGGTAATGGGAAATATGTTATAGGTAATGGGAAATATGTTATAGGTAATGGGAAATATGTTATAGGTAATGGGAAATAAGAATATGTTATAGGTAATGGGAAATAAGAATATGTTATAGGTAATGGGAAATAAGAATATGTTATAGGTAATGGGAAATAAGAATATGTTATAGGTAATGGGAAATATGTTATAGGTAATGGGAAATAAGAATATGTTATAGGTAATGGGAAATAAGAATATGTTATAGGTAATGGGAAATAAGAATATGTTATAGGTAATGGGAAATAAGAAAATCCGGAAACTAGCCAACTCCTTTATTACTGTAAAATAGAAACAGTCTCTTGACATGCAGGAGCAATATTGTAAGTATAGTGTGTAAGGCTTATTTTTTAATTATGTGTGTTAGGAATAACATAACTCTTATATGACCGCCTTGCCTGTGATTGGTATGTTAGTTTGTAGGTAAGTGTCTGGAGCTCTTTGATTCTAGCTTGACCTCAGTACGTGTCTAACCCAGTCAAAACCACTTCTCTCTGTCAGGTAACTTTCCGTCCAACGTGATACAGATGGTGTGATGTCTGACAGGGATACTGGTCAGCCTGACACAGGGATTTAATAACCGTTGATGACCACGAAGTGACCTCTTTGTCGGTTCCTACTGAGAGTGAAAGTACAGTTGCTTGTTAACGTACATGTGACATTGGTAATGTCCCTGCAAAATAATACCTAAACCTATATTAGGGTAGTATTTATTTTCATATATATAAATATAAAAATATATAGTATATATATATATATATATATATATATATATATATTAAGCTTTCATATTTGTAATATTATCTTTTGATTTGTAGACCACTGAATATGACACCAGTGTGATGTCGAAACGTTTGGTAATAAAGTATGGAACTGCTCGTAGCGTACTTTGTTCTTCTATTACTGCTGAAGATACGGTTCCCAAGGAACACTCCTCTCTCATATATATATATATATATATATATATATATATATATATATATATATATATATATATATATATATATATACTGAATATATACTGCATATATATACTGTATATACAGTATAATCCTAAGTATAACGTGTAGCATAAATGCAATGTGTTTCATATTGGTAGCAAAACTTTATACATTAACAATGCAAAGTATTTAACTCTGGAGCTCATAAAGAAAAAAACAACACATTATTATATGAGATAGAAGAAAACAAATATTACAGGGCTAAAATATCAGTATTGATACTGATAGTTCTCAGTCACAGTAAATATTATCATTAAGAAGCCTAACCCACAATGAAGTAACTTGGTTGAGCCCGAGAACTTTCAGTCTTCTACTGTACCTCTCGCTTCTCCGCTTTGTTCTTCCTCGGTCCAATTGCTCTTCTTTCCTACTTTACTCCAGCCATCTGGTCTGGGCATCATATATTTCACCGCCTAAATAAAAATGACTTGACTAAACCATTTAATGGTTCTGTATTTTTCAATTTTAATCACTTTTCAATGAGTGTAGTACAATTTATAATTTCTCCCATCCGCTTAGAGCACCTTCTGAAAATGAACCACAAGTATTTGAGATAATAACTATTCCAAGTAATGTATCTCTTTATTACATACATACACTCACACACACACACACACTCACGGTGGCCGAGCTCGCTTAGTACTCTATATTGGGAGCGCTAGCTCTGGTGTCGGGGGTTCGATCCCACGCGCCCGGCAGGGGAAGTTCTCTCAAAAACTTTCCCTGGCCGTGAAGGCAAGATCTGGGTGGATCGTCTCGGGGGACCCACAAAGTCTCCTGCCCACGTCCTACTCCCTTGGGAGTATGTAGGCGCTCTCGTCAGCTGCCAGGATCAGTCTGTTGATCCATTAGGATAAGATCTAGGTTAAGACTGTGTATTTTCAGCCCCATTGGCTGCCGGCTTGAAATAAACCGATTATTATTACTATTATGTATTATTGCATATACACAAACACCCTCTCTCTCTCTCTCTCCTACTATTAGGCTTAGAACCATGTCTTAGATATATTGCAAGTTAATGTAAATTATTATCCGATGAAGTTGGCACACACACACACACTGTTACGACTGAGGTTTAAATATATCAGGGCTCTTATTCATTGGACTAGTAATGGCATAAATGCTACAACGGAAAGCGCTAGATCCAACCTCTGATGTATATTCCCAGTGAACAAAGAACACAAATACTCTCCAGAGTTCTATATGCAATAATAGGTTATTAAACTCTCAATAAATGTGCGTCTACTCTAGGCTTAATGTTATATGAAAACAGCCTATTACTACCTATAACCGAAGGTGCTTGGTTATGGTATGCAAAGTAAGGTGGTAAGAGAAGTTACAGCTTACGTTACTTTAATCAATAAATGTCAGGCACTCCTGCATGAAAGAAAGTGCACTAAAGTCCTTCAACACCAACAAGGAATCTTCTTTAAATGTTAGATGCTATCAAGATGCTCGAATCGGAAATGGAACCCCAAAAAGGCTGGCAGCGGAACAATGCTCGAGCAGGCTATGCTCACAAAAAGGCAGGATATATAATGCAGTCGGGACCAAGAATATCCTAAACGCTACAACACTAATAATAATCGCCACGACAATGCAGTATTCCTAACAACAAAAAGAGCCTAAGTTGTTTGTGTCTCAATACATCAAACTAGGCTGCGAAATGCTTGTGTAATCATAAACGGGTATGCATAAAAAGAGTAATTGGTTTAATATACTTAATGTCTACCGTGACTGATAAAGTCTAGCTAGAGTCAATGATACAAGATACTGGTGCGCATGGCATGCCGCATAGCCTAGTGCAAATCTCAAGTCTGTGCGTCAAATATTACGTTATAATGAAGGGTAGCTCTCTTGAGAAACCTTAATACCGAAGTATTAAGCGTTCTCCTGGCGTACCTCAAAGACAAACAACCGAGCCTAGAACAGTACAGAATGGTATAGGCAAAAAGCCGTCATTCGTGCATGCTCTACTCTCAATGGCACACAGACTAGAATTTACCCAATCAACCCCAGTTCTCAGGTATGTCGTGCAGCTTTTAACTAAAGCCAGCACCCATCGGAAACAATACCTTATAGTATCAGACTCCTAGTCTAGCATTATCTAATCCAGCAGAACACTAATTATTATAGGAAGCAGTACTGAACAATATGAATGCCAACCAATGCTTTGTGATCAACTTATCTTAACAACTAAACATACATGGGTTATATAAGACCTTAACGCACAATACAACTGGCCAGCATGAAGCTGATTATGCAGAGTTAACTAGAGGGGGTATAATATTAATAAAAGGTGGTGAAAGATATGGAAAATGAGAGAGATAGGCAGAGGAAAAGGTTCTCAGGTGCAAAGAGGGCGACAGGTATCAAAGGGATAAGAGGGATGCGTTCTAGAAACCAGATCTGAGGGAGAGAGTGACGAGAGAGCTGTATATATACTAGCACTAGCTCGCACCGCGTAGACAAAGCGGTAACAATTCCTTCAGCCAATAACAAAGAAGCCAGCCATACATGACGTCACCAAGCATGGTAAAAAACTCCTCCAACCAATCCCAGGCCGGTCAGCCGTGACGTCATCAAGCATGGCAAAAAACACTGCGCGCCTCCTCTCACTCTGTTCTACTCTCTCTCTCTCTCTCTCTCTCTCAAATCCTATCATTACTACTTAATGATAAAACATATACTTTGCAATTAAATATATAAAGCCTTAACATGGGCGAAAACAAAGAGCCTTTCTGGACTGCCCATGACACAAGCTTTCATATGAAATAAAGCACACAATAATACAGCAACTGTAGCCACATCCACTGCCCTGGCGATCCTAGCGAGTCACTGTAGGACAAGCCATGCGGTTCTAAAGGAGTGGTTAACGTCACACACCCCCCAAGATTTTTCTCAGAGGCCCAAAGCTCAAAAAAGCTGATGGTTAGAACCCATGCTATATCTCTACTTCCCATCACCCAGCGGCAGTAAAATATCTGGCACAGTTCTTCAACAAAACATTTTACAAACTTATAACCCTCCCCAACACAATAGGCTAATCATATGTAGTTATGCTCCTCAAGAGCGAGCTTCTCTAGCCCAGCATTCTGAGAGGAGTGCAACTCAGAATTACTGCTATAACATACTGAACAAATTCAACTATCAAAGAAAGAGTTTTTTTATTTGATTTTTATGTTTTTAATTTGTTTATTTTGGCTGCACTATAGGGGCAAGCCTAGTTTTTTTCTTCTATACCAAACGCTCAACTCCTGCTTTACGACCCAATACGCTGGGCTACAACCGCGAGCCAACAAGCACCAAACGCAAAATACTATTCAAACTAAAGCAGGAGGCTACCCGTGTGTCAATCTACCCAGGATCATATACCCTTGAACGACCATCTGCAACCACGTTGTCACAACCGGCAATATGGCATATGTCCAGGCTATACTCCCGTAACACCAGCGACCACCCGGTCAGCCTCATATTCCGATTGTGAAACTGGTCCAAGAACTTGAGAGGGTGATGATCTGTGTAAACTACAACGACCGGACCATAGGCTGGAACATAGACCTCGAAATGCCCAAGCACAACAGCCAGTAGCTCCTTCTCGACAACAGAGCAGCTCCCCTGGGCTGAATTGAACTTCTCCGACCAGAAACTAACAGGATGCTCCAGCCCATCATCGTCCTCTTGCATAAGGACGGCACCAGCCCCCACACCACTAGCATCCATTGCTAGTTGGAAAGGTAGGCTAAAGTCAGGGGCCCTGAGGATCGGGTGAGTGCACAACAGGTGTTTTACTACTCTAAACGCCTTCTCACACTCAGGCGCCCATTTGACTTTCTTATCCTTCCAGTTATCCTCCACCTGAGCTTGACTGTCCCATTCTCCTTCTCCACCTTGACTGCTAAACGTCATCACAGGCACAGTGAGAGGCTCAGGGGGGTGCCTCACATACTCCTTCGTGAGATTAACGTGACATAACTGATTGCGCTTACGTCTGTCTGGAGTGGCTACCAAGTAATCCAGGTCCGATAGCTCCTCAACCACCCTATAAGGACCAGTGTACTTCGCGGATAAGGGATGACCTACAAGGGGCAGTAGAATCAACACCTCCTGACCCACGTGAAACTCCCTGAGTTTAACCTTGAGGTCGTACCTGTCCTTCATGAGGGCCTGAGAGCTAGTCAAATTACGGCCAGCCAACTCCAGACTGCGCAACATCCGTTCCCGACTTCCGAGGACATACTTGAGCATAGAACAAGGTTTTTCTGCGCCCTCCCATATTTCTTTAACCATATGGAGAGGCCCTCTGAGATGGTGTCCAAAGACGAGCTCATTAGGGATGAATCCCAAACTTTCCCCAGGTACCTCCCGTGCAGCAAATAAAACATATGGCAGGCCAAGATCCCAACCTTTCCCACTCTCAAAGCAACAACAACGAAGCACAGATTTCAAGGCTGAGTGCCATCGCTTTAACACACCCTGGCTCTCCGGATGATACGCAGATGACACAACCGTAACAATCCCATGCTGCGGCATTGCTTGAACAAAGAGGCTAGAAGTGAAGTTGGATCCTTGGTCTGACTGAATCCCCTGCGGGTAACCATACCGGGAAAAATACACTAGCAAGTTTCGGACCACCGTCTTCGCTGACCCATTTCTCATAGGGTACGCGTCAGGGTACCTTGTTGCTACATCTCCCGACTGTGCATCACTGTCCTCCTCCAACTCGACAGCACCGGTACCACATTCAAGAACCTCCGGATCTTCTAATTGCAATTTACGAATGTCCGAAGGAGCAAGCTTATCTAAGTGTTTGCGAAACAACTGATGCCCTCCTCCTACATTGAATTTAGCCTCCCGTTGCTCTCTTTCTGTGTATCGTTGCTGTCTCTTCGTCTTTTTAAGCCCATCCTCTGCCTTCTTAGTAACAGTTAATGGGTCTTCTCCAGACTCGAAAATTGGTCCTAATAATGAGTCCCCGAGAATGTCCGTTGATACTAAACTCTCAACCACATCAACTTTCAAACCTTTCTCGGTACCTTTCCTCCGCTTGTCTAAAGACTGTTGACCAGAATGTGACTCCCTGGATGCAAGAGATCTGGTGACAACACACGCCATAGGTTGCACCTGACACTTCTCAACCCACTCCTGCTCCTCCCTACTCACGTCGGCCGGCTTCTCGGCAACGACTAAGGGTGGAGCCTCAGAAGTAGGCCCCGCAAAGTCGTTGCCGAGAAGGAGGTCGACGCCCCCAACAGGCAGCTTCTCCACAATTCCTACATCCAGGTCACGAGTCACACCATCAACTTCCATCTTCATTCTTACAAGCGGGTATGACCTTGTTGCATTAACTCCCTGAACCACAACCACCCGCGCCGTATTTACAGGTTTACCAGTGAAATTCCTCAACAATGTTTGCGATGCCCCAGTGTCACGCAAAATTCTCACCTCATGTCTTCTACCCCCCCACTCCACACAACCGAGTCCCCTGTGGTCACTAAAGGCATCACGGACAGGGAATAAGCCTTCCGGATCCTTCTGCACTGGCAGTGTATTTACCTCGGAAGAATTGCCTCTAACAAACTCCGATGTCCTCTTGAACACTCCAATGCCGTGAGCAAAAGACACGGCTGCCGGAAGAGGTCGACTAGGGCACTCATTTGCCTTATGACCCTCCTGGTGGCACTTAAAACACATAAATTTCGGTTTCGGCTTATACTGTGATGTAAAAAGCCCCTGACTTTTCTCATACGGCGTGGTGTTAGGTTTGGATTCAGTTTTAGTTTCATTGCTCTTTTGTTTAAATGTGTCATTGCTACGGGGAGGGGGAGGATAACGGTCCCTAGCACTTGCATCGTACTTCTGTGAGGACCCGCAACCCCGAATCAACGACAGCCGTCGATCAGACATTTCTGCTGCTTCGACTAGAGTTCTTGGGTTTTTCTCCTTTAAGTTCAAAGTTAGATCACCGCCCGTGCTCTTAAAGAACTGCTCCAACATCATTAACTGCTTAATTCCATCAAATGTTGTTACCTTCTCAGATCGGAGCCAGTTCCCCATAGCATCGGACAAGTCCCGGGCGTGTTCCAAAAAGGTGCTATCTCTTCCCTTGGTTACACCCCGGAACTTCAAACGGTACGTTTCTGGTTGCAGTTCGTAAGCCCTCAGGACAGCCTCCTTGAGATCCTCATACACAATACATGACTCCAAAGGTAACGCATCGTAGGCTTTAAGACCCTTGCCTATTAATCTAGAGGATACAAGTGCTGCCCATTTATTCTCTGGCCACTGGTGTTCCTGGCACTTCTTCTCAAAGTGTGCGAAAAATTCTGTTACACCACTCTCATCAAACACCGGAACCAGTTTCAATAAGTGCGAGAGAGATTGATCATGAGCACGGTTACCAGCCCCAAGTCGCTGTACCGTTGTCTCTACTCGCGACTTCTCTACGTCCCTGTCGGCACAGTACCTAGTCGACTCAGCTTGGATTTTTGCTAGCTCTATTTGCTGGTGACTTTTTCTCTCTTCTATCTTGGCTAATTCTATTTGCTGCTGATGCTGAAGCTGAAACTCACACGCCCTTTGTTGCTGCTGAATCTGACATTTTCTCTCTTCGATCTTAGCTAATTCGAGCTGAAACAATAATTCTGGAGTTAACCCTTGAGGAGGTGAAGGTGCTACAATGTTTGAAATTACCGGTGGTCCCCCCAGGGGCAACCCCCCCTGCCAGTCACCACCCAACTGTGGACGCGTACTCGGGGTCGGCAAACTACTGGGATGGCTGGGAGTCGAGTGTAGGGGAAGCATGGCCGAAGGGCTCTGAGCACTCAACCCATCTCGCTCACCAGTCACCCTGCCCAGTACACACGTTATCAAGTTATCCCTGGTCATGCTGCTAGTACCTGCATGACCGATAGCTGTGGCCAGGCATTGAAGACCGTACCGATCCATACCCTCCAACCGCTCGGCAGTAACAGGCCATTGCAAAAATATCCTAGCATCCTCCTCACAGTTCACCTGATTAACCATTTCATCATGCTGCTGTTCCTCAGTTTCGACATTACGTACTGTGTCTCCATTCTCCTCTGATCCGGTATAAGACATGATGCTCACAAACATTTCCCACCTCAATATTCAGAAAAGAAGCACCCCAAACTCTTATACCTCAATATACACACAAAAATTCTCGGAAATACTCAAGGGCTATGTTGCAAAAAAAAAACATTCTTGCTGATCCCCGCAAAATATTCTCCAAAACAACAAATGTTCCCTGCTAATAAATGTAGGTTCACCAAATCCTAGGTAAGGTCGCCATTTGTTACGACTGAGGTTTAAATATATCAGGGCTCTTATTCATTGGACTAGTAATGGCATAAATGCTACAACGGAAAGCGCTAGATCCAACCTCTGATGTATATTCCCAGTGAACAAAGAACACAAATACTCTCCAGAGTTCTATATGCAATAATAGGTTATTAAACTCTCAATAAATGTGCGTCTACTCTAGGCTTAATGTTATATGAAAACAGCCTATTACTACCTATAACCGAAGGTGCTTGGTTATGGTATGCAAAGTAAGGTGGTAAGAGAAGTTACAGCTTACGTTACTTTAATCAATAAATGTCAGGCACTCCTGCATGAAAGAAAGTGCACTAAAGTCCTTCAACACCAACAAGGAATCTTTTTTAAATGTTAGATGCTATCAAGATGCTCGAATCGGAAATGGAACCCAAAAAGGCTGGCAGCGGAACAATGCTCGAGCAGGCTATGCTCACAAAAAGGCAGGATATATAATGCAGTCGGGACCAAGAATATCCTAAACGCTACAACACTAATAATAATCGCCACGACAATGCAGTATTCCTATCAACAAAAAGAGCCTAAGTCGTTTGTGTCTCAATACATCAAACTAGGCTGCGAAATGCTTGTGTAATCATAAACGGGTATGCATAAAAAGAGTAATTGGTTTAATATACTTAATGTCTACCGTGACTGATAAAGTCTAGCTAGAGTCAATGATACGAGATACTGGTGTGCATGGCATGCCGCATAGCCTAGTGCAAATCTCAAGTCTGTGCGTCAAATATTACGTTATAATGAAGGGTAGCTCTCTTGAGAAACCTTAATAACGAAGTATTAAGCGTTCTCTTGGCGTACCTCAAAGACAAACAACCGAGCCTAGAACAGTACAGAATGATATAGGCAAAAAGCCCTCATTCGTGCGTGCTCTACTCTCAATGGCACACAGACTAGAATTTACCCAATCAACTCCAGTTCTCAGGTATGTCGTGCAGCTTTTAACTAAAGCCAGCACCCATCGGAAACAATACCTTATAGTATCAGACTCCTAGTCTAGCATTATCTAATCCAGCAGAACACTAATAATTATAGGAAGCGGTACTGAACAATATGAATGCCAACCAATGCTTTGTGATCAACTTATCTTAACAACTAAACATACATGGGTTATATAAGACCTTAACACACAATACAACTGGCCAGTATGAAGCTGATTATGCAGAGTTAACCAGAGGGGGTATAATATTAATAAAAGGTGGTGAAAGATATGGAAAATGAGAGAGATAGGCAGAGGAAAAGGTTCTCAGGTGCAGAGAGGGCGACAGGTATCAAAGGGATAAGAGGGATGCGTTCTAGAAACCAGATCTGAGGGAGAGAGTGGCGAGAGAGCTGTATATATACTAGCACTAGCTTGCACCGCGTAGACAAAGCGGTAACAATTCCTTCAGCCAATAACAAAGAAGCCAGCCAAACATGACGTCACCAAGCATGGTAAAAAACTCCTCCAACCAATCCCAGGCCAGCCAGCCGTGACGTCATCAAGCATGGCAAAAAACACTGCGCGCCTCCTCTCACTCTGTTCTACTCTCTCTCTCTCTCTCAAATCCTATCATTACTACTTAATGATAAAACATATACTTTGCAATTAAATATATAAAGCCTTGACATGGGCGAAAACAAAGAGCCTTTCTGGACTGCCCATGACACGAGCTTTCATATGAAATAAAGCACACAATAATACATCAACTGTAGCCACATCCACTGCCCTGGCGATCCTAGCGAGTCACTGTAGGACAAGCCATGCGGTTCTAACGGAGTGGTTAACGTCACAACACACACACACACACACACACACTAAGTCGTGCAAGCACAATAAGGAGTACAAAGGAGTACAAAGGAAATCAAGCAACAACATATCTAGTAACCCTTCTAGGTTGCTTGTCCTCCAAAACACTGAGGATCAAGTGTCCAAACAGTGGTTTAGAGTGGGTAAGGGAACATTGGAAAGGGAATTACTGCCCTGGAACTAATGTCCGTGGCAGGATTAGGAAGTTAGTAGGGGACAGATGGGTTAGTAACTGAGGGGGGGATAAAATAAAGTTATTAATTTACAAACGCAGTCAGTCGCGGGTTTGATGCGAGATATTTGTCTAGGCGGAGTTTAAATGAATCAACGGTGATGCAGTCTATAACGTTTCGGGGAAGCCCATTCCACAAGTTGACAACTCGATTGAAGAAGAAATTCTTAGATTCGTGTGAGTTAAAAGATTTACCAATAATTTTGCAACCGTTTCCCCGCGTGTAATTAGATTGGTCGATAGTGAAGTACTTACTACAGTTCATATTGTCGATGCCTTTGATGATTTTGAACACTTGAATTAAGTCACCTCTTAATCTGCGCTGGGTTAAAGGAAATAGATTTAATTCTCTAAGACGCTCTTCGTATGGTTTGTTCTTTAGGCTAGGTATCATTTTGGTAACTCTACGTTGAACTCGTTCTAGCTTGTTTATATCTTTTTGGTAATAAGGGCACCAGGATTGAACGCAGTATTCCAGAAGAGGGCGGACTAAGGAATTGTAAAGGGTTAGGATAACTTCTTTGGATTTATGCTCAAATTACCTGCCTATAAAGCCAATTATTTTGTTTGTCTTCTTAACAACTTCTGAACATTGTTGACTCGGTTTTAGGTTACTCGATATTGTTACTCCCAGATCGGTTTCTCTGTTTACATTCTTAAGCCGAGTGCCATTCATCGAATAGTTTGCTTTCTCATTTAGGTATCCGATATGTAGTACTTTACATTTATCCGCATTGAAACTCATTTGCCAAATTTGGGCCCAACATGACAATTTATCTAGATTGTGTTGCATATCGTCAACTTGTTCTTTTGAGAGTACGCTATTTGCAATTTTTGTATCGTCAGCAAATTTTGAGATTGTACAGGTGAGGCCCTCATCTATGTCATTGATGTAAATTAGAAAGAGAATTGGTCCTAGTACCGATCCCTGGGGTACCCCGCTAGTTACATTGGTCCATTTAGATGCCTTACCGTTTATGACTGCTCTTTACTTTCTGTCGCTGAGCCAATTTTCTATCCATTTCAACACACCGTCTTGTATTCCATGCGCTTTTAGTTTTAGCAGTAAACGTTTGTGGGGAACTTTGTCAAAGGCCTTTTGAAAATCAAGGTATATAATATCTACACCTTTACTCTCATCGTAGAGGTTGAGGATATCGTGGAAGAAGTCTAAGAGGTTTGTTAAACAGGAACGTTTTTTACGAAAGCCGTGTTGAGTATCTTTAACCTAAGAAGTGCGCATGGGGGTAATTAGACACCTCTCCCTGTGCTGACGTATTTGAGCTGTTTCCATCACTAAAATATTCATTTTACCATATATAGCATTAATACTTATCCATACGCGCCTATTATGGGTTGATTATAAAGGTATTAACCTGAAACAACAATAAAACGAGTGAAAACAGCGTTTGGATGGTCAAAATCGGAGATACAGGCCGCGAGTTATATAATGTATGGGTGAGGCAACCTGCTTTCCCGCCAATTTCGCCCAAGGCCACTGAGACACAGTCGATCGATACTCTCTCTCTCTCTCTTGCACTCGCTTGCTAACAGTGATGACAAGGCCCTGCTTGCAACTCGCTAATGTTAGCACGAAAATATACCTCAGAATAAGGGAATAACAGGGAAAATAGGTGATAACTGAAGGAGGGGAGGAAAGTGGGGAAGGAGGGGAGGTAGAGGAGTGATATGTTGCATGGCCCAGGGGCAAAAACATTTTTTTTTTTTTTTTTTTTTTCGATGTTTAAAGTTGATTTTTTTTTTCTCTGACTCTTAAGAGTCTTCCCGCAGTCCGCCGGGGGAACTCTTTAGAGTCTTCCTGCAGTTCCTGAGTTAAGTATGTTATTTTCCTCTAAGTGATTTACGAGTCTGTCTCGTATGACCGTTTCTAGCATTTTACATACAACTGAGGTTAACCCTTTCACGCACATATGACGCAGAGGTTGCCAGATTAGCAATAAGAAATAGAGTTCTCTCACTCTTATGATTACCTCTCCAAAATTAGTTTTCTGCCCACAGCTAACTCAAAGACAACTGCAGAGGTTGAATTAACTAAACTAAAGGTTTCTAAATACCCTTATGGTAACAAAGGCTTTAAAGTATCCCTATGAGGCTCAAAATCGCGTCATATGTCGGAGAGGGTTAAGCTAATTGGACGATAGTTACTTGGTAGGGATTTGCTGCCTTTTTTGAATATCGGTGTTACGTTGGCTAGCTTCCACTGATCGGGCATAGTTCCAGACTGCAAGGATTTATTGAATAGTAATGTCAGTGGTTTGGAGAGCTCATCCTTAGCTTCCTTTAGAACTCTAGGCGAGATTGTATCAGGTCCAGGCGTTTTATTTACCTTGAGTTTATCTAAACAATTTAATACTTCTCTCTCTGTAACGGTGATATTGCTTAGAACATCTGAATTATCAATCTGAATCGGCGATGGTGTAGGGATATCACTGAGGTCTTCCGTTGTAAAAACTGATGCAAAGAAGGTATTGAGGGAATTACTCATTTGTACTTCGTCTTTGGTGTATTCTCCATTTTCATCGACTAACGGTCCAACAGTTGAAGTAACTACTTTTTTCTTTCTGATATAACTATAGAATTATTTCGGGTTTGTTTTACTTTGATTCGCAATATGAGGAGGAGGTGGTGTGGGAGTGGGAGGATGCTAGGTTTTTCGAGCCTAGGAGAGGAGGTTTTGACTACACTTAGACACAAACAATGGGGAGGATCACAACCCCTAAAATATTTTATATCAACATAGGGAAATTCTCATTGTGCTATTTAAATTATTTTGAATAAATCTACGTGGTTTTGGATTCAGAGACCTTTAATTTCCTTTACCTATATTACATTTATATGGTATAAGGGTGGTGGCGGCGATTATCTATCACATCTATTAATCTATCAATCTACGACAGAGCAGGACGGAGAGCAGAGATTCAACCTACTACTTCAATCAACTTAAAACTACAATAAACAAATCTATAACTACATAAGGTAACCTCCCAAACGGTTATCCCTTACAATAACCTATATAGGAACGTACCTCAAAACGTCTTCCTAACATGGTTAATTATTCTACCTAACCTGGTTATATTCCTTAACCTAACATGGTGTGCTTGCGGTGGTCCTCATTAAGTTATTAATTGAGGAAGATATCCAGACGTCTTTGAAGATTTATTCTACGCTATCAACACTACCATTATCCAGTTTACCCAGTTCCTGTATGTTTCGGTGCCCCAGTTCCGGTGTTCCTGAATGTTCCTGAGTTCCTGGTCATTATCTCTGTTCATATCCAACCACATCCGTTAAGTTAAAACATCTAGTAGTTCTTCATCCATTCAACAAGTTCAATCTTCGACGGTGATTTCTGAGTGGCCATGTGACGAGTAGGACGAGTTGGCTACAGCAAGGAGACTTACGTGGGAGAAGCGACTGTGTCAGCAGAGCGAACTCAGCGCATGTGTTGATAAACAGTGGGGCTGATCTCTACCTTCAACCACACCAACACGAAGGCGATGATGGTGAGGTGGTGGTGTGGGAGTGGGAGGATGGTAGTTTTTTCGAGCTTACCCTTCACCCCTTTAGCTTTACTGCAGCTGATACTGCAGGTTGTAAGGTGCCTGGTCTGACCAGAGCATCAAGGAGAATTGATTTTTTTGACACCATGATGCCCATACCCTTCATAACCGAAATTGTGTGTCTCACCAATGTGTGCCACAACTTCAAAACTGGTGTACATGTTCCAACCCCACACTCACGGTTATTTGACTTGACAGATGTGACTGTGCCTGAATTCTACATCTTCCTGGCCATCGTGATGTTCATGGGCATCATTAGGAAGCCAAACATGAAGCAGTATTTGAGCACAGACCCCCTTCTATTCAGCCTCATCTACGGCAAAGTAATGTCGAGGAATAGATTCTATGCTATCCTATCGAACCTTCACTTCTTTGACACCCTCAACCCTGTTACAACAGCCAGCACCGACGCATTGCGTTGGATACAAATGGTGTTCGACTAGTTACGACGGATATTCAGCGAGTCATTCAGCCTCTATATAAACATGGAAATTGATGAGAGCCTTGCATTGCGGCGTGGATATATCAGTTTCCAGCAACACATGCGGACAAACATTTTTTGTTTTGGCTTTAAGTTCTTCGTCATGTGCGACTATCGGACCGGGTACATCCAAGATAGTATTTTGTATTCTGGTAAACAGACCAACATAACACCTGACAGATGTATGGGCGTGTCTGGGGCTGTGGTAGTGACAATGATGGAAAAATACCTTCGTCATGGCCATGTACTATTCATTAGCAACTGACACACCAGCACACTCCTTGCCCAGTTCCTGGCCAACACCCAAACAGGTTCGTGTGGCACTGTA